>CAVLJG010000001.1:58290041-58632288 GCA_963669975.1 Acanthoscelides obtectus
CGCTTAGGCCACACCAGGATAACCCATAGTTACCTCATCACCCAGCAACCTGAACCAGTGTGTGCTTTGTGTGAAACCAGGTTAACAGTGAAACATATACTAGTGGAGTGCCAAGTCTACGAGCATCAAAGACAACAATCTAATTCAAGTGGGAAAAATCTAAAACATATCCTTGGAACAAACTGTAACATCCAAAATCTAATCTATTTCTTACATAACTGTAATATGCTTCATCAACTGTAATATGAGACCAATACCGCTGCTAATAGCCAGTTGGCTGATGCAGCTTAATATAAAAAAAAGATAGCACTGCTAGGAACAGCCCACATCTTGCAGAAAACCCTTTCCGACTAAATACCTTAGAACTCAGGCAGAGTTCCAGTCAAGCTCATCTCTTCCTCTAAGAAGTGCAATACAGTCAATAACAATAATAATAGTAATAATAGTAATAATAATAATAACAATAATAATAATAAATGGTTTTTATTCATCATTCAGGGTAACTAAAAAAAATGCAATAATAAAATGATGAAACGCGTAGTTCAGCCTAAGCTGCTTTTCAACTAAACCCATAAAAATAACACTTATACAAAATATATATAAAACAAAAACACAATACAAAATAGAACATACGAGAACAACTCATTAAAAAAAACGAACAAGATGACTTAAAAAGAGACATGCTCAGGCATTAGGTAAATATATCTGATCGTTTAGTTGTTAGGAAATTGTAACCTTCTAGTTAGCATAGAACTGTAAATTCAATGATCAGGTAACGGAAACTGACTATATATTCTTTGATTTTCCAACCAAAGGCCAAAGCCGAATATGGATTATCAACAGTGAGCATGCTGATTCAAGTAAAACAGATTCGGGGAGTCCGTTCCTGATCGCTTTGCCGCATGCAACCAGTGAATCGTGCTCGGATACAATCAAGCAAAAGTAGTGAAATACGCCGTATTAAAATCCAGTGTGTAAGTTATCTACCTGCCAATATTGAAGCCATCATAGACTGTGAGTACCAGCCTTCAATTCTACAATACAACACGACAATCTGCAAATTCCTAGGCCATCGGAATTCCATCCATTGGTTGCGTCTGTATAAATCGCGCACCAAAACAAACCGAATTCGGTGGACAGGACCGTATTCAGGGATGCCGCAGGATATAACAACATCAAATTGCCTGATAAAATAATAAAACAGTCATGAATTCGCCAAACACATCACAAAATACCAACTCTGCAAAATCATACTCTGATATATTAAGTCAAAGTTCTACCAAATACCCACACAAAGAGCAAGCCATCATCTTCAACGCTGTCGATGGACTAAAAATCCAAGATTATCTGCTAAGACTAGGTCCTATAGTAGACCCAAAAAACATCCTTTTCTGCTCCAGAATATCCAATAATCGGATATGTATCTATTTATCCAGCAAGCAACTTGTAGACAAATTCCTTGAAGATCCTGGGGAAATCATCATTAATGGAGAGTCAGTAAAGGCTCGCAGACTTATTACACCATCTGATAGATTAGTAATATCCAACGTATGTCCCACCATTCCACACAAAATCTTGAAAGACATACTAGAGCAAAAAGGCGTAAAACTCATTTCTCCCATATCCTTTCTAAGAATAGGTGCAACTTTACCTGAGTACAGCCATATATTAAGCTTCAGGCGACAGGTATACATAATGCCTGTAGAGCCTAGCATAATTCCAGAAACTGTGGAAATGACCTACGAAAACCTCACCTACCGTATATTCCTCTCACTTGACAGCCAGAAATGCTTCAAATGTAAGCTTTCTGGTCATATTGCATCTCAATGCCCATCGACACAGACAGAAACACCCACACCACAAACATCAGCATCAGAGCAATTCACTGTTGAAAACAACCAACAACCGTCAGTACTAACTACTCCAAACTCCAACATAGCAAGTTCAGCGTCACAAACAACTGCAGCCACAACTTCAAACCAACCCCAATCAAAACCCAACGATATCACAGATTCAGACACACAAACTAGTAACAAACGTGGCCTCTCAGAAATTTTGTCCCCCTCAACTGAGAATCAACTTATGCCTGGAAATTCTGGGGAACCAATCTTCGTTACTCCAAAAAACCAAACTATGAAGAAACCCAAAATAGATATCCAACCATCACACATACCAGAAATTACATTCAAGTCTGTTAAATCTTTTATCGACAACCAAACCCCGCCACTCATACTGAACTCAGACCAATTGAAAAGTCTATTGGAAAACACCCACGGTACAAAAGACATAATATCCGTCGTCAACGACCACACATCTGATATTAAAGGATTAATCGAGATGCTTCTGCTAATATATCCACACATCACAGACAAAGCCTTGAAAAACCGCTGTACGAGATTACGAAAAAAAATGGAACGGCATCTTGAAAAAAATCTCAGCGACCAACTCAGTGATACTTCATCTATTGACTCTACTTTTTAAATTCAAGTCAATACTACAATGGAACTTAAATGGATATTATATCCATTTAAATATGTTACTAAAATTAATTTCCGATTTCAACCCAGACATTATATGCCTACAAGAGACACACTTCCACGAAACCAAATCGCATACACCAAAACAGTACACTGGATTTTTCAAACACCGTGAAAGAACTACAGCTAGCGGTGGAGTCGCAATATACATAAAATCAGATATATTAGCCAAACCTATAACCCTTACCACAAATCTAGAAGCTGTAGCCATTACCGTCGAATCAGATACAAAGATCAACATATGTAACATATATATACCTCCCAATTATTATTTAGAAGAAAATGAGCTTGAGTCATTACTGCAACAAATACCATCACCACGGATAATATTAGGAGATTTCAATGCTCACAGTCACATATGGAATTCATACAAAAATGACACGCGGGGAAATATTATAAAAAATATAATTGACCATGCTAACATGATTCTACTGAATGATGGTAGCAGTACAAGATTCGATTCAGCCTCTGGACGCTTTTCTGCAATTGATCTTAGCATGTGCTCCTCTAATCTGATTACACATTTACAATGGAATGTCGCGGACGATTTGTATGGGAGTGACCATTTCCCAATAATAATACAAGATATAAACAAAGAAATTACAGATATACAACCAAGAGAAAAATGGAATTTAAAAAAAGCCAACTGGCCCTCTTTTTCTGCTTATATCGATAATAACCTAAACACTTTTGAGATCACAGATGACGTCGATGCTACCGTTCAAAGCTTTATGAATCTAATCAAAGAAGCTGCTTACCAAAACATAGGCAAAACCAGGGTGATACGGAGAAGGAATCCAGTCCCTTGGTGGAACGAAAAATGCGAACATGCAGTAGGAGAAAGCAAGCAAGCTCTGAATAAAATGAGAAGATATAAAACAGTTGAAAACCTAACTGACTTCAAACACAAACGTGCAAAGGCAAGACTTGTTTTAAAAAGGGAACAAAAATTATCATGGCAAAAATTTGTTTCAACCATCAATAATGCCACCAATGTATCCACAGTCTGGAAGAAAATCAAAAGCATGTCTGGAAAAAAATCACATTCAGTCATTAGGTCGATAAAGAAAGGAACTCACACTTTCACTCAAAGCAGAGACATAGCTAACACCTTATCCAAAACATATTTCAAAAATTCCAGTGACCAAAATTATAGCGCAGCATTCCTTAATTACAAGAGAAACACAGATAGAACAATTCCCATTAGCGAAACCCTTCATTCAATAAATAACCCCATTACAGAACAGGAACTAACCGAGGCACTTCTTACATTGAAGAACACATCACCTGGACCTGATGATATACCAACAATTTTCCTAAAGCACCTCTCACATTCAGCGATGAGCATACTTTTAAAAATTTACAATATAATATGGACTAAGCAAGTTTTTCCAAACGAATGGAGGAAAGCCACAGTTATACCGATTCTAAAACCAAACGCACCACCCCAGGTTCCAGAATCCTATAGACCAATTTCATTAACGTGTTCAATGTGCAAGCTATTAGAAAAAATTGTTAACCGGAGATTATTGTGGAACTTGGAAAGCAAAAAGCAGCTGGCGCACGAACAGGGCGGATTCAGATCAAACAGATCTACATTGGATAATATCGTAGACCTAGAATCTTACATACAAGAGGCATTCTCTGAACGGCAGCATTGTGCAGCCATTTACTTTGATGTCAATAAGGCATTTGATACCGTATGGAAATTTGACGTACTCATCAAACTAAAAAACTGGGGCTACGATGGACACATTCTAGCATTCATACAAAATTTTCTTGACAACAGAAAATACCAGGTTCGTGCCAATGGTGTACTATCAGATGCTGAAACGCAGATCAACGGCCTACCCCAAGGATCTATTATCAGCCCAACACTTTTCCTGGTAGCCATTAATGACATCGTGGCGAATATAAAAAAGCCTCTCCAAACTCGCCTTTATGCTGATGACATGATTGTATATGTTAAAGGCAAAAATATGACAACTACTACATCATTGCTCCAATCAACGTTAAATCAAATGGAGCACTGGTCTAATAAAAATGGCCTGACATTCTCTCCTGACAAAACACAATGCATTATATTCTCTAAAAAGTCAACTCATACACAACCAACTCTACGCTTATCAAATGTAGACCTGAAAACACATCAAGAAATAAAGTTCCTTGGGATTATATTTGATCAACGTCTGACCTGGAGGAGTCATATTACTTATCTAATTCAATCTTGTCAGAAAGGACTCAACATGTTACGATACCTAGCCAATAGACACTGGGGTGCAGATGGAAAAACCCTTTTAAGTATATATCGTGCACTAGTGAGATCGAAAATAGATTATGGCTGCATAGCATATAGCTCGGCAAAATCAACAGTATTGAAACCTCTAGACGTTCTACATAATTCTGCACTACGCCTGATATTAGGAGCCTTCAGAACCACACCCATTGACAGTTTATACTGTGAGTCTGGAGAAGCTCCCCTATATGTTAGAAGACAAGTCCTGAGTCTACAATACGCAACTAAACTTGCATCTAACCCATCTATACCAGGATTTAGTCACACATCTGTCAACCGCCAAATTGCCTCAAGTTTCAACTACAGAATAACACAGTATCTAAATCAACTACGTATGCCTGTACTTCCTCCTACTATCACCACCACTCAGACAACTAACCCACCTTGGAGCATTCAGATACCTGTTATCAACAGCACACTGACAAAACTATGCAAAGAGGAAACACCAAAAGAAATTATATACCAGAAATTCTCAGAAATCCGCAATCAATATGGTAACTACAGTGAAATATATACAGATGCCTCAAAATTACAAATGCACGTTGGCGCTGCAGTCATAACACCAACATCCATTATAGAATGTAAGCTGCCAGAGACAGCCACAGTCCTTACGGGTGAACTCTATGCAATATTTGAAGCCATCAAGTATATTAAAGGTAACTCCGCAAATAATTGGTTAATTATATCCGACTCATTGAATTCGCTTAAGTTAATTAGCACTATGTACAGCAAGAACGCCATAGCTCAAAGAATTCGGGATGAAATGAAAGATATTGCAATGCACAAAAGAATTGTTTTCCTATGGGTTCCATCACACGTTGGAATTCCAGGAAATGAGCTAGCAGATCGCAAAGCAAAAGACGCTGCCAACAACGCTACTAGATATATTGTCAAAGTACCAGAGTATGATGTAAGGGCTCATTTAAAATCGAAAATCATCCAGAACTGGAACAATCTGTGGCAGAGTAAACCATCCAAATTACTTGAACTCAAGTCTAAGTTGATGCCATGGCAAACCGTCACCAACAACCGCAAAATCCAGACCATCATCACACGACTAAGGCTAGGACACACACGAGCTACCCACGGATACCTGCTGTCTCAAGAACCTGTGCCCCTATGTGAAATCTGTGACGTGCAGTTAACAGTGAAACACCTACTAATTGAGTGCCCAGTGCTAGAAGTATATAGGTTTATGTATAAACTAAACGGAACACTGGCTGACATTATAGGACCACAGTGTAATATTATAAACATTTCCAATTTTCTTAAAGCATCTAGATTTATGTACAAAATTTAACCTACTCCCCGCTAATGACCTTTAGGTCGAAGCGGTATGCTAAATAAAAAAAAAAAAAAAAAAAAAAACAGATTCGGTCGGTTAGCACAAGAATGATAATATATTTTGCAGAAAATTAGGATTATATAACATCTGCAACTTATCCTGTGGTTGTCTCACTGTTGTCTCCATCTTTCACTGACCACCAAATAAAACCAACAATGAAGGGTTAAATACTTTCGTTATACGTTAATTTTTTCATTTGTAGTTGTACTGGCCGTAATGTTAGTATATATTTAACTCTACGTATGTGGTCTTATCTGAGGGCCACTAAAACATGAATCTAAATCAGGTTAGGAGCAGATATTATGCTCGATAAGTAGAAAACAACCACAGTTAAGTGGTACATAGAATACTGTTTGACAGAACTAATTGCAGCACTGAAAAAAAAAATACAGTTTACAGGAACAGCTTCTGGCTATCAGAGACTGCCAAATACTCTCATTGAAACATATAAACGGTATAATGATGCCTAATTACATCGATAGGGCTCGGCATCAGCTTAATAAATGACTTTTCGAAGTCTGGAATCAAAATTGTGGATCATACATCTTAACTTGGCATCAAGCAAGTTGCGTTATGTCCGTTTGCGAAATCACAGCGGAAAGGACATAGCTTTATGTACGAAGACTAACTGAATCGAGCCTCATGCTGCGAATCGTTGAGGGATTCTACTGAGAAGGAAAATAGAAATTATCTCAAAAACAATAAGAACTTCTTTCACAAGACATACGCCGTATTATACATATTAATTCAAAAGGAACATTTCGAACCTCTAAGCAATCAGATCTGAGAAACCATCTTGACATAAACCATGGTGGTGCTGTTACTCAACTCCTACATAATAAAAAGCTATGATAAAAGCTACGCTGGTATCATGTCAAGCCGTTTAGCATGCGGTTGAAGTAGGAGGTACGCTGCCCTGGTGGAATTCCAGAAATAGGTCAGTGTTGGATTACGACTTACCTTTGCTGATGGTCTGTTTTTATTGGAAGCTATTTACATATCCCTTTGGCGCTACGGTAGAGATAGGAGGGCTGCCATTTAATGTCCCTTGACTGTTAAGCATTTCTGAAGCATCGAGAAGCAATGTTGCTTTGGAATATTATCGGAACAAAAGCAATTATCTTCAAACGACGAAGGTGTGGCTTTGGTATTATGCATTTTTGTGGACCGAGTTCTTTGAATACAATGGAGCGGCTGTTTTCATTTGAAGACATAACTTCAAAATAACGTCAAGTTGATTGACTTTATATTTCCCACTCCTTTTTTGATCTTTCCACGAAAAGGAATGAATATACGATGAATCTATGACCTCTACATATCAAACTATATAAAATAAATATATCTTATTTCTTTTTCTATGGAAGATGTAGAGAAAACATGTGTGACTCTGTCTAACGTACATAATATTACTGGGAGCAGCAGCTTCTGAATAATAGAAGGTCTTTCACTGAGACCAAACATGCAACACTTTAAGACTATTTACTGCATATAGCTTGCAACTTACAATATTTAACCCCTCCAAATAGTGCCTGAAAATGGGTAGGAGTTTCTGAAGCCTTGTAACGCTGTGTTCCAGCTATTTTGATTTTTTTTGTCTGTAGTTTCACCATGACTGAACCAATTTTCAAAATCAACGGCTACCTAAACTTAAACGATGGAAGTATTGAACTTGGGATAATATTCGAAATGCAGTTCACAAGTCTTCTGTTGCTTGAAAATATCTGCGTCACATAAGTCCGTGTTCCTCATTTACGTCGGTTTGCCAGTTTGTGTCTGCTGTATATCGATAAGCAATAAGTGCTGAGTTAATCTACTTGACTAAATGTTCAGAAAACCATCATATACTGAGTAAAACAAATTACAGGTTCGATGAAATGGGCGTGTACATTTAAGGATCATCAAATTCAGAAAAATATAATGTCTAGACATAAAAACAATTAAGTCATCATTTACAAAAGCATCGCACAACACTACAGTAACACGTATGTACTTCTAATACCCAAATATTCCTGAAATATATAAATATTCCCCTGTAGAGGTGTAGTGATGTGTCGACATTGCAGCTTTGATTCTTTCCTTTTTGCCCCCTTTTCGTCCTTGGGCTTAGTACTAGCCAGTGTGAAAATTTGATCAAAATTCGATAGGTACTTCACAAGTTAGGGAGAAAGTCAGAAAGACAGACGGACCGACGACTGAAACGAGTGGCATGGTCTTTCGTAATGTACATGTCATATAACATCCAAACAACATAATATCTGTTTCGAAATTTTTGGCGATAACAGTCGTTGGGCTAGGAAGTTAAACGAATTACAATCACCGTAACACTTTGAAGAAAGAGGAGGAATGCGTCTTCCTTTGAAAAATTTAATATACTTTTCTAAAATAACAGCCATCTTTGGATACCAACGAAGTTGCGCCCAAAACTGTTATCAAACCTCCCAAAGGGCGAGTCTAACCGCGATTTTATGGAAAAATCATTATGAAAGTAATAAATAAATTAATGGAACGACGAGGGAGTCAGACTTTCCCGAAACTTCTAATACATTACCAAAATGACAGGCTCCTTTTAATATTCACAAAGTTGTACATAAAAATGCCATCGAACCTCCCCCAAAGAGGGGAGATAACTTGAAGTGAAATACATATACCTGGTGTTTCAAATTCGGCTTTTGCCATTAACGTGCACGACCTTCGACGGGAAAGAAAGCGACTTAGGTGCGCAATGATATCACAGGACAGTGTTGAATATTGCCGATTAACATTTTCGTGTGACACAAATTGCTTTCCTTTGCCTCAATGGAAACTGGCAGGAATTGACATAAATGGGGGCAACTTTGCGCATTAAGGAAACTAAGAACACGCCACTTAGAAAGTTAGGAAATTCAGAAAATTTCCGCTGACAGCCTACTAAGAAGTTATTGTTTGTTCAACACATTGACTGCTCTGCCAGTTACTGCAGACTGACACTGAACTATTCCAATGGCGCCGTGTCAGTCATCAGTGACTGATACTACATTTTTTTTAATTTGTTATCTAGCATTGTCATTCATAATGTTATATTTGAATATTTATACCCAAACATATTCTATCAAATGAATAAAACTTGAAAACATAAAAAAAGGTTTGACATACTAGGAAAGGCCCCGTTGGCGTCCATTGTGTTAAAGAATCCTGGATTATATTATTCAGCAATGGAATTGGAATTACAAATTTTTCTGATCTATTAAAAATTTCAATATAGCATGCATAAGATCAAACAAAGATGAGGGAGTACAAGAGATAGGGTAGGGTTAGAAATATGACTTATGCTGCATTGTAGAGAAAAAGAAGTGGTAATGCCAGTCTTACAATCTCATTTCAAATAAAGAAAAAATGTTTTTGGCCTGGAATAATTCGCATTCTTGCCTGCATCATTGTAACCCGCATTTCGCCTGCGTGGTATGTGGGTTGCAACCTTTGGCGTCACTTTCTTGCTAATCCGAAACTGGAATCTTGCTTCCCCGTGTCTGAATCTTTCCCAAATGGTAAGCGCCGAATTTGAAACACCCGCTATATACCTATAAATCCCTCTTTGGCAATACTTAATCCCTCAGCCGCGCCAGGCGGAAAACAGGCAAGTTTTTCCGTTTCTTCCTCAGCTAATTTCCCGTTTTACAGACTTTTACTTGGCGAAATTGGAAGTGGATCAGTTTCTTCATCAATTTGTCACCATAAATCCCGTTTATGATTGCGTACTTTTTATCGAGAGAAAAAAACGGACGGTGTGGCATGGCAGGGCGAAAGTAGCAAAGAAAAAGAAAACACTAATTTAACTTGAGCAAGAAGCTGGCAGGCAGCCGAGCAGTGAGAGCGAGTTTAGGGCTTCAATTGGGTTACTTCAAGCCAAAAAATAGACTTATGAAAGCACTAAAAAACAATCCGAGGTCCTTTGCATGAAGGAAGCGAGGAAGCCATTCGATTCGGCTTACTTCAGTTCAGATCATTGGAAACTGCTCAGAGGAAGCAAGGATACCTATGGTATTAGCACTATCTAACCTCGGTGCTCTGTAGAAGGCCTAGACAAGATCCGCATCTTTAAACTGTTCACCGAATTGGGAGATTTCTTTGAAAATTGGGAACAATTGAGTCCAAATTGACCAACTAATGACTTCCATGATATTGAGCTCTCAATCTTGAACACCAGAAATTCTTGATTTATATTTTGTTTGTGAGAACGTTTGTCAGACAATAACATGAATCAACAGGATGCCGGGTGGTAAACTGGTGCAAAGTTAAAACAGTTACCATAAATTGTTTTCTTTGCTCGAGGTCATTCTAAACAATAAAGGTTATAAGTAACTTTTCTCAAAACTTGTAAGCGACTCAATATCTGAAAATCTCAAAAATTGTCATTTTTTAAATTGCCATTTAATTTAATAATAATAATCATCATAGTTAAACATAGTTCATACATAAATTTAAATACAACATAACCATAAAGGTAAGTGTAATAACATTATATTCAAAACTTAATTTATTTTCATTTTAGTGAGTTTTGCTATTTCATGTCGATCATTAGATAACAAGAATTTTTTTATTTCAATTTTGAATCTATTCTTATTTGAAATGCATTTTATATGGCTTGGTAAAAAATTATAAAATCTAGTGGAGAGGTAACTGAAGCATCATTGACCTAGATTTTTTGTTGTCAAAGTCAAACCTTCGGCGACAAGAGTTCGAAGAGTATTTAAGGCCTAGCTTATTCAAAGGAACTTTTTAACCTTGTTCGGTACGCAAGAACTTTTGATTTTCGCAGACTATACAATGCGGGAGAGCTAATGTATTAACTTTATACGCCAACGAGTTATGTTATATGACATTTTAAATCACGAAACAGAATGCCTGTCTGCTTGTCTGTCTGTCCGCTCATCGTTGACCCCGCTATAAGATGGAAAAGTATTTTGATAAAATTTTCACCCAAGGTTGCTTCTATGCCACAGTTTATGATAATCCATCCTGTGTCGGCGGAGCTACGGGCAAACAAATAAGAATCGCTCAACTTCGTTTTTCCACGTTTTCGAGGATTTTGATGGTTTTTGAAAATGTTTGGGGGATGAGGGGTCGTGGGGGGTGGGTAAGCGCATATCACATTTTATTGGCTTTGGTATCTATACTTATATGCTTCCGGATGTAGTAATTCTACGTAGCTAGGAATATCAGACATATTTAACTCATCATAGATTTTCCTTTGAATATTTGAGTTTCGGAGAAGAATTTCTGTCATCGCGTGTCTTTAATAAGCGGTTCGAAGTCCGGCTGATGCATGTGTGTAGGAGTCGACCGCTGCTGGCCGACTGCTGTTAATGTGCGCCTTTTTTCTCAGGGGAAGGGGAGGGCTATCAATGGGCAAGGGATATAACTTTGTGTAAAAGCGTACCTGCCTCGAAAACTTTTAACAGCCCAGAAATTGTATATAAAATTGTACTAGTTAGACATGTTTTCCCTCACAGGGGCTATCCTGTGTCGAACAATTCTTTATGAAGTGATAATAATAATAATAAATTGCCTTTATTGGATTCTTGTATAAATATTAAAGTATATTAAGGGCTGATTTCAGCAACATTACTATTATGGACCAATAGGAAAATACCTTATCGAAATGAAATTTGACGGAAGCTGTCAAAGGTATCAGAATATCAGTGATTTCTATTAAAATGTTGAATAAAATCGTGAAAATTCGACTGTATTATAAACAAGACCACTTTTTGATTCCAACATGATGCTTTTGTACAGAGAAAACAGGACAACTTTCATGTATTTTGATTTATGTTATAGGTGTACATTTGACCATCCGTTATCCCTTCAGCGAATGGGAATGGGAGAAATAATAGGTCGATTTTCTAGCTGTTAAATTTGGCAGCAGGTTTGGTCGTTTGTTAATTCATGGCAATCTCGAAATTTGTTAAGTTCAATATACTGTGTGTATATGTGATCATTATAGCTACACATACCTGTTGAATTGTACGGATTTGCAAGAAAATAGAATATAAAATGTATTCCAACAATTCCTCATTTCTCTTTACATCATAATAGTAATCATTTGTTATAAATTCATGGGTTAATGAATTTCTTCAAAGCAATCAAAACAGTATGTCGTCCCCATCCTAAAACTCCGATATGTGTAAAACATGTTAATCCCTACATCTACGAGGTGCATAATGCAATTACTGTAGACACAGACCTAAAATTATTAGTAATTACTGAAAAATAAGAGCTAAAAAGAATTATAAATAGATAAAATATTGGAGGTTAAGGTTTTTGACTGGTGACTGGTGGGGATACAATATAGGGATGGCGACGATAGACGATACATTGAGAAAGATTATCCCCTGCCGGCCCTTGACATCGTTTCGAAATACGCAACACGACATGAGAGTTGTTTAATATTGTTATGGGAGCAACTTTAGGATCAAAGGTATTAACTAAAGTAGAGTATTTTAAACACAAAAACAGCGCTAGTTTTATCAGAAGAAAACACTATATCTCTGAGCCACAGAAGCAAAGCGAATCTCAGGCTTTCAATTCTCGCATCACTAGTGTGATGAAATGACAATTTGTCCCTTCTTGGATTACTTGAAAAAGTTATGTGCTTTCCAGTTCGTTTCATTAAGTTGCGCTCAGTTCTAGGAACTAGTTCGTGAACCAACTACTTTATGCAACAATACCACAAAAATTATATATACAGAAACAGAGCAGATATTCCAGTCTTTCAGTCGAGATAACGTAAAAACGATTCAATTCATATTTTTTAACCGTTCCAATACATTCCACTGATCGCAAATGTATTCTCCCATCACTAACATTATGAGACACTAATTTCAAATGTCAATTCCGATCTCCTTTGGTCTATTTTCCTTCTCGAACCTCACTGTATTCTATGTTTTGTGATCACTTGTTTTGTTAAGTGTGAAAAATAGAATTTTTTAAATTTCCGTATAAAAGTGCTCCCTCCAAGATTTTTTTGTGAAGAAATGCATATTACACTGTCGTGTACACGTTAAATCTGCACGAACCCCTAAATACGTGGTTATGTTGAATGTACCATCACCGATGGTGCGACTGATATACACTGAAATTAAAACAAAAAACTGCAACTGCAATTGTATGTATGAATCTTGAAACTGTTGAACATTTTTGGACCAGTGGGGTTAAAATGTCGTTGAGGAACTGGAATGAAGTGTATGAATGTGTTGAAATGCAACACCTAACAAAAATTTGAGTTTTTCATCTAAGGGTTTGGAAGTGCAAGTTTGCAAATATAGGATAAACTATAAGCGCACAGTAGGTGGTATAATCACATATGGATTTCAAAGGTTGCAGTAAATATGGAAAAATTTTCAGCTAATCTGAAAAAATAGATTTTACTCAGACATCAAGCATTTTTAAAAATTTTGGCTCAGTTTTACATAATTTCATTATATTTAATAAACTGAAAAAAATTTAATGGCAAGCTGTCACTTCATATTTTACAGTGTTTTGTTTTAAATACTTTGATGCTATTTGCTGTCAAAAATTTGACGGAGATATCTTGAGGCTGATTGGGTATATTTAACGGACTGTTTGGTACTCGTACCCTATTGGTGCAGAATAAAAGGTGGAGTGTTACCACTTTGATATTTTTAAACTCAACCTGACACCAAATTTCTATGCAAGGTAATAATTATTTAAATAATATAAATAAGTGATTTTACGATAAGTAACTTAGATCGGTAAGTTGATTACATAAATACGAATGGCCGAATACAAATCGTACACTTCAATCTAAATAAAAATATGTGCATGTATTTAGTTTTATACCACGATGAAGGCTTATCGATAAAGTGCCTAGGGGATGGTAACATATTATTTAGTAGCATATTTCTTAAAGTTCCTCAAAGTGTAACGGTGGTATGCAGTTGGTAGATTATTGTACATCATCGCAGCTGCGTAGGAACAACTCTTTTCGTAAGTGACGTTAAGTGGTGGTGTCTGATTAGTGATTCGCTACTTCTAGTAGTTTAGCTGTTAATTGTCTCAAATTTTTGTAACCTCGCAACAAGATATTCTGAACCATAGACAGTACGTTCTACGTTCGCAGACTTTCTAAATTAATTTTTTTTGTTTTCCTTATAAACGTGACCAATGCGGAAACAGAAATTTTGTAGTCGACGTAATTTTATTTTATCTTTGTGCAGTAAATCCGGTCCATAAACAGCGTCACAATAAGTTGTTAAGAAACCATTTGGGCATCACACATTTGTGTTGTTAATTTTCTGTTCAGTAAATGCAGGATACAATTGTTTAAGAATGATTTATGGTTTTGAACATTTATTTCACATGACAGCATTACGCAGGAAGGTCACAGTCAACCTGCTTGACGCCATTTTTTGATTGTGCATTACTGTGTTTCTATGGGATAGAAAGAATTTGCTCTGCGAGAGGACAATAGCTAATTCAACGGCAGAAGAGGCAGGAGGGACAAAGAAAGTGGCCGACACGAACGCCTGCGGTTGGATGCGATAACGATAATGTCTGGTACTGGAAAAGATCGTTCGACATCCACAATTCTATATCAGGTAATCAAATAAGTTCGTGCGGTTTTTAGTAGAAAGATATAAATTTTTATTGAGAAACAATAAGACACTATTTATTTGTCGAGTTAACTACCATCACATTCAATGACCTTTTGTCAACGTGGAACCAATTTTTGTGTGCCGGTATTGTAGAACTTCCTGGATTTGGAGTCAAAAAATTGTCGTACTGCATTTATTACACCATCTCGAGTTGTGAACTGTCGGTGACTCATACAGTTGTCAAGACAAAAAAAAAAGGTAATAATCTCTAGGCGACATGTCGGAAGAATATGGCAAGTCCGTTAGCGTTTCCCAGCCGAATTCAGACATTTTTTCTCGAATCTCTTTTGCGGCATGAGGCGTGGCGTAATCCTGCAAGAATATCACTTTCTTCCGATTGATCAAAGAAGGCTGTTCCTGGATGAGTGCTCCTTGTATTCGTTGAAGCTGCTCACAGTACAAGTTAGTAGTGATGATTTGACCCCTTTCCAAAAACTCATAATGGACAATTCCAGTTGCTGTCCACCAAACACACAACAAAACCTTGTTGCGGTGCAAGAAAGTCTTGGGCGTATGTGGTACCGAACCAGTAGGCGACAACCAATTATATGAACGCTTAGAATTCGAATACAGGATCCATTTTTCGTCGCAGGTTAATAATCGATTAAGAAATGGTTCATTAGCGTTGCGTGCAATGTTTGCTGGTAAAACGAATTAGTTTGTTATCATCTGTCAGTTCACGTGGGACCCATTTGCTTAACCTCCACGTCTTTCCTAGCTGATGAAAATGCAAACGAATAGTTTCAGGACTCAGTCTGAATATTTCTGCAAGTTCTTGGCACGTTTTCGTGAAATTTTCGTCCACAACCTGTCGGAGATCCTCGTTGTTCAGGATTTTTGGTCTCACTGAGCGCGGTTTATCGCTCAAACTGAGATCTCCCGAAGAACATTTTTTGAACCACTTCTGTGCTGTTCGATCACCAGCGGCATCATCTCCGAATGCGGTACATATTTTTCGCGCCGCTGCTGTTTGTTCTCATACACTAAACAACTTCGAATTACTGTTTTATTCGTTGCCATTTTCAATTATTAAAACTAGGTATGTGACAATTTTCAGCAACTTTTTATGTGTGTAAGAAAAGAAGAATTCATACTAAAGTGACAACAGGTAACAAACAATCGCTATCGAACTTATTTGGTAACCTGGTAGTATAGATCAAAAGCTGCCCTTTAAATTTTATTAAAAAACTCTTTTTTAGTCTTGACCAAAAGCTTTTTGCCGCTCTTTAGATCCTCAAAAGCAAGGGCTATTGAAACATTTCTGTATTACAGTTATTTGAGAATAGTGGTAAAAAACTTCCGTTCGACATCCTGAAGTAATTGAGGGTATGGAAAGGTGATGTATAATACGCCGCAATAATAATAGAGGGCGTACGTGTGGTTGACCAGTTTGATTTCATAACTATACAGAAATGGTTTTAGTTCGTATCGCTTTTACTTCCTACGCTATTGGGCAAAACATTTCGAAAACGCGATATTATGTTTTTTGTATGTTATATGACATCCATATCAAGAACAACCATGTTACTCATTTCCATCGGTCTGTCTGCCTATCTGTCTTTCCACTAATTCTTGGAATAACTTGAGAAGTACAGCTTGGATTTTGATGAAATTTCTACACAAGATGACTACTATCACAAGGACACAAAAGCTTTGTAGTTTTTTTTAAAAGCGATCCAGTGGCAGCAGAGCTACAGGCAAACAAACAAAAAAAATCCCATCGCAAAAACAACGCATTTCAAGTAGAAATCGTGAAGAAGTCGACCTAGTTTTGGTGAAAACACTGCCTTAGAGAACTGCTAAGTTTCGCTTAGCAACAACAGTATCTTCAATTGACAAGATATTGGTATCATTGAACCATTGCAAAAACGGTTCTGAATACGACCCTGTCCAATTCTTCAACTTTTGCAAATCATGTGCAAAGTACACGACAGTATTTACATTCAGTCAATCTTGGATTTGGATGACATTTAGGGGAATCCCAAAAAGCGTATTACCTAGAATCAAAAAACTCATCCGTCTTCTTTTGTTAAAAGCAAATTCTGCACGAGATACCACTGCAAGAAGCGACCAAAACCGACTGAAAAGTTAGATGAACTGCACGTCTTAAAAGAGATCTTAATCTTAGTTAGGGAAGAGATTCCAGTGACAAGCTCTGAGATATCCTTTAATTCTAGTAATTACTAGGGAAGAGCGAATGGAAAAATGAGTACGCCGGCACGCGGCTGGGGAGATCAAGATATACACGACGGAGTCCGCTTTGAGAGGTTTGTCCCGGAATTACCGGAGTCGATGCTGTACCAGATTCTCAGGTATTCCGTGGGATATGTCCATTTTATGTTGGGATAAAAGCGTTTTGTTTGCAATCTAATGTCTTCGTTCTTTGTTCCTGGTTGGCCATGAACGTAGTTTAAGAAGCATAGCTAACGCCTTATCAGCCGTATAACTGAAACAAGGCCTCCATGTCCCTCTATTAGAGAAGAATAGTACGATATATGGTATTATTTACATAGCGCGACAAAACTATAAATTCTCCATAGCTAAGGCCTCAGATCGTATCGCCAGATTACAATTGCGACAGTTAAAAGAAGCTCTTCGAAATTGAAAGTGATTGTATTATCTTGGGATTTTTTTACGCCCTACGCTGTAAAGCACCGCCCGGATTTAGATGATTCTTTTACACAATGACAAAAAACCTTTGTAATTTTAAAAATCGGTCCAGTGGTGCCGGAGTGGGAGGCAAAAAAAACGCGAAAAATAATAATCGCTCAAACTTTTTTTGACGTTTTGGTGACTACCGATAATTTTCGAAATTTTTTTTGGTAGTTTTGAAAATTGAGGCTTGGAAGTTGTATGAGGTAGGGAATTGTACATGTTACCTCTATAGTATCAGTCAGAGACGTTCTGTCACTAAGAAGCTTCTGATGCCGATAACAATAAGAAAATTGAATAATAAACATATATAGAAATAACTAATTGTAATCGTTGGCTTTGCGCACTCCAACTGGTAAAGCTGTGGCAGTATCGACACTGACACACGGCTACAGGAGAATATTTACATATTTCAGGAATATTTTGATATTATTAGTATGTACCGCTTCAGCGTTCTGCGATGCTTTTGTAAATGATGACCTGACTGTTTTTATATCTACACATATTTTTTTGAATTCAATGATACTCAAATGTACCACCCACTTTGCGTAACCTTTAATTCGTGTTACTCAGTCTATGCTGGTTCTCTGAGTAGTTCGTCAGGTACATTGACTCAGTACTTACGATGCATTGATGTACAATAGACACAGTCTGACAAACCGACATAGATGAGAAATACGGATTTACGTGATGTGGATAGCTTCAAGTAACAGAAAACTTATGAACCGAAGTCCGAACATAATCGAGAGTATGATACTTCCATCGTTTAGGTAGTTGTCGGATTTGGAAATTAATTCAGTGGCGCCGGACCTACGGGCAAAAAATAAAAATCGCTGAAACATAGTGTTACAACGTTTTGGAGATCCCTGCTTATTTTCAGACATTGTTTAGGGGGAGGGGGGAAGCTGCTGATCTCAGGTGCTATGCAAAGTTCTTTTTTTCAAACGCATATCCTCTAATATTTTTCCATTTGACTCTAACAACTCAAAAAATAAATATTATTACGATCGGGGAATGATAACTTTTGGTCAAAATAGGGAAACCATGATTGGATTTCAAAACCTAATTCTTATTTGACAAATAAAACACTGCTCTATTTGTATCTTATATTTCTTAGATATTCATCATTAAAAGAACATTATTTACTAAATTTTATTTTCAAAGTTTTCTTTCTACAGTCAGGATATACATGGTGTTTCTTAGTGATATACGAATATTTAGGGGTGTGAATCTAGATGAAAAATTAATGTTAGTTTGCTTTATAAACTATGGTCCAAAAATGTTTCCTTACAAAAATTCGGGGTGTTTTAGGAAAAAAATGGAAATTAATTAATATTTACAGAACCGCAGATATTTCGCTGATATTTAGTACGTAGTGAAAGTTAATGAAGTTGCATATTTTTCAACGCAAAAATAATTTTACCTTTAACAGTGGCGTGCGTACGGGTATTGACTTCGATATTTTATGAGGAAAAAATGATACGCCAATGGTTTTTTGCCAAACAAAAATTATTTTTGAATTTCCCGTTAATTTAAAACAAATAATCTTTCTTGAATTGTTTTCTTTCGATGCGCCATTTTTGAGTAAAAAAATAAAAACCGTTCTATTGTCTAACTTGCAAAAGTATTAATTTAATTGGAAAAATTAAACACATTAGGGGTAATGTACAACAACAACTGACAACATAAACTTAACATTAAAACCATCGAAATGATTACAAAAATCGTTGAAAATGGCCCTCTTCACTTAGTATGCATGCTTCCGCCCTCCTTCTCATGGAATTGCGCACTCACTGAAATATTATTCTATCACAAGCTGCAACTATTCTTTCTCTTAATTCCTCTACAGTGTTAACGGGACTTGTGTACACTAGTATCTTAAGATAGCCCCGCAAAAAGAAATCTAAACTGTTGCGGTCTGGGGACCTTGGCGGCCATTCTTGGGGCCCACCGCGGCCAATCCAACGATTTGGATAAACAGTTTGTAAAAAATTACGAACCGCTACACTGAAATGCACTGGTGCACCATCATGCATGTACCACATATTGTTTCTTACTAACTAACGGAACATCAAGCAGCAAAGGCAACCGTTGTTGAAGAAAATTGAGGTAAGTCTGTTCAAGTCGTCCCGGCAAGAAGAATGTGCCAATAAAGTGGTAGCCAATAATTCCTGCCCACACGTTAACCAAAAATTGGTGTTGGAAATGGGTTTCGGTTACGGCATAGGGATTTTCTTCTGCCTGTGGAAATCCTGAATGGCATTTCGAGAAAAATTAGCTTTGATTGATGTTTTGAAGATACCACTGAAAAAAGGTCACACGCCTTGGAAAATCAATGAGAAGTAATGCCTGTGCTCTTAAAATATGGTAAGGATATAACAAAAAATTCACTAAAATTCTCCAAACAATTTGATGGCAAATATTTAAGGGTCTAGCGATCTTCCTCGTACTCGTTTTAGGATGTTCTTCGACTGTGTGCAGCACTGCTTTCTCAATTTGAGGTGTTCTCACACTTAGAGGTCTACCTTCAGATGTTCCTTTTCGGACAGAACCAGTTTGAACAAGACTATGATGAATACCAGAAAAGGTTCGACTATCTGGCAAAGCACAATCGGGATATCTCTGATGATAAATACGTCAGGCTTGCTCACTATTACCATCGGCAAGACCATATACGTAATGCATTTCCGCCATTTCTGCATTTGAATAATTCACCATTATTAACAAGATTGTAAAAACTAAATAATTAAACAGATGTCACAGCGGACAGATTTGACAAACAGAGACTTGTCAGATGTCAAAAGCCAGAGCAACTAGATATTTATTGCTAAATTGCAGTCTTCAATTATTACATTAATTTTCTCGGACAATAGAACGGTTTTTATTTTTTTACTCAAAAATGGCGCATCGTAGGAAAACAATTCAAGAAAGATCATTTGTCCTAAATTGAACGGGGAATTCAAAAAGAATTTTTATTTGACGAAAGACCATTGGCGTACCATTTTTTTCTTAAAAAATGTCGAAGTCAATATCCGTATGCACGCCACTGTTAAGGCTAAAAATTATGTTTGCATTGAAAAATATGCAACTTTAATAACTTTCACTACGTACTAAATACCAGTAAAATATCTGAAGCGGTTCTGAAAATATGAATTAATTTCCATTTTTTTCCTCAAACTTCAACACCCCGAGTTTTTGTAAGGAAACATTTTTGGTTCATAGTTTATAAAGCAAACTAACATTAATTTTTCATGCAGATTCACACCCTTCAATATTCGCATATCATTATGTATGTATATAAGAAGTATTTGAGCAACGTCGACATAAGCTTGGACATTCTCTTCGATATTGCTCATTCCGATGCCATTCAATTGATTAACATAAATGACAATAGGATATTCTTGTAATAGCAGAGAGGGCCAGGTCAACCTGGTTATTTAGCTGGACAAGAAAATAGCCATAAAAGAAGAAAAGGCGCGTCTAAGGAACACCGAAGATCAAAAGCGGCGAGCTAAATATGTTGCTTCCTTAACACCTTATCCACCATCTTACGAACCAGTGAAAAGAAAATTAATCGTCAGATTCCGAGATAGATTTACAAGAAACTTTTCCCATTCCAACTCCGAGCACACAGCCTGGTACTAATCAAACTCAAATGAGGAGTAGTTTGTTTCATAACTCCAAAACTAGTGGCAGCATTAGATACGACTCAGTTAAGTATGACAAATGCTGTTTTTATTATTGAAGCAACCATTGAGGCACTTGCACATAACAGTAAAGAGTTGCCTATAAGCAAGCCCTCCATTCAAATAATTCGTAGTGAAAAGCAAAAGGAGCGCATAGAAGCTATAAAGCTTGCTTTCTAAAGCGAGGCACGTGATACTGTACTGGGATGGCAAATTGTTACCACCTTTAAATGCACACAAGTCTAAAGAAGAACGTCTACCGATTGTTATAACATATGAAAATAAAGAGTAGCTGATCGCTGTGCCTAAATTGGATAACTCTTCAGGCAGCGAGCAGGCTCAGGCAGTTTGGGATGCTATTATATGACTGGAATCTTGAACATTCACATCAGACTCTCTACTGTGATACTAGTGCTTCAAATACGGGTCGCATTAACGGTGTCTGCATCCTTCTCGAACACAAACTTGATAAAAAAATGCTTATTTTTTGCTTGCCGTTATCACGTCTACGAATTGGTGTTAAAAGGCGTGTTTGAATCGAACACCAACCAAGTATCTACAAGCCCTGGCATTCGAATGCTTAAAAAGTTTCGCGAGAGCTGGAAAAGTGTGGATCACGAGAAAATACAGATTCGTACTGAAAAGCTGTCATGCCTGAATATTTCAGAGACTGACAAGGTGCTAGAATGTTATCGGCACGAATTAACCAAAGAGGTTGCAAGGGACGACTATCGAGAATTATTATAACCTTCAGGAATATTCCTTGGCGGTTACAGAGAAAAAATTTAAGATTCGATCTCCAAACATCATGCATTAAGTTCGATGTATGTCCAGGACAATCTATTGGTTAAAAATACCGGTACGAAGTTCCCAGCTTCAACTTTCTAATAAGGATAAGGCAGCTCTGTTAGATATCTGCCTATTCATCGTGACAACAAACGTGAAACCTTGGTTGCGATGCTTTTTAGCGGTAAAATCTAACCAGGGTTTATGCTTTTTAAAATCAATGAAGGCTTACGGCAGAATTGACAAAAACCATTTCAAAAGCAGCTTTACAAAAGTCTTGCCAACATACATGGTATTTGACAGATGATGTCTCTGTCTTATCTCTGTTAAACGCTAAATCCTATCGAAAGAAGAACTTTCTGGCCCACTGAATGGTAAGTCTGTCGAATAAATTTTCCTTTGTATTCGTTTGCAACTTCGGTATAATATACCAATTGCTAAAATAAGCCAGCATGACCTGCGATTCTGGCAATAGATGACACCTTATTCTGCCTTGTCGACGATGCTGACGAGTTGACAAAGAGCACAAAACGTCTGTCCATGGTCGAATGTCTGTGGTAGGAAGGAAGAATCTAGTATGTTTGGATAGTAGCTGTTCTCCGTTTTTTTATTCTAGAGAAAAATGCCGATGACTTTGTTTCAATCAAAAGCAAGTCCTTGTTCAATCGACTTAAAATTGATGACAGTTTTCTCGACGAGTATCAACTTCATGGCCAGATAATGATTCTTTTCCTACACGCTATGAATGAGGTGCAAACACTGAGAGCAGTTAACCATACGGCAGAAAGAGCAGACAAGTTAATGCAAGACTTCCACGGCTTGATCATTGCTGATGAGAAACAAAAACAATTTGTATTATAATGATAAATATCTCAGAAATACAATATACAAATAAAGCAGTGTTTTGTTTGTCGAATAAGAATTACGTTTTCCCTATTAACTTTTAAATTCAAAGCTTGGCCGAAAGTCGGCTATCGTTTCCCGATCGCAATAATATTCATTTTTTGAGTTGTTAGAGTCAAACGGAATAATATCAGAGGATATGCGTATCTCAATTCAATTCAATTTTGAGTTATATAGAAGGTCCCTGACATGTCGACTAGTGACAACGATCTTGGCGATACCAGCAGATCACCTCGTTCTCAGCTCCGCATTACTGAAAGTAACGAATTTGAGGTCAACGTCAGATTCCCGGTTTTAATAATATTCGTTTTATCTTGACCATTTTTCTTTCGTTACTATAAATATCGTTAACATTTTTTGTCCGTTCATCCTTATATCAACATCGCCCAGACCTTCTTAGCCATTACGATGGATGGCTGGGCAAAGATGTAAAGATAAGGCTACCAACAAAATTGCGCGCCCACAAAGGGCATTCACGTCAATGACCAATTATCATAATATCAGCCCTCACAAGGCATAACAAATTAATTTTTGTTGGTATGTTTACAGCTAAACCTGATCTCTCTCTAGAACATCGCTGTTGATATTATGCGATGAAGACGACAAACATTGGCTTTAACAGATACTTTAAGGCCAGCGGGAGACCCTTTGGGTAGCTCTCTGAAGTCGGCTTCACTGATGATCGAAAGCAACGACGTGACTCAAATATCTGGGAGGTTCGAATCAATTCATATGGTTCCACTTACTCAAATGACTACAAAGACTAGCTCCCTGACTATAGTCTTGTCCGGTGAATTAGCCCGATTATGTAGGTCCATCGTTTCCGATCCTTTTCCACCCCTATTCAACCCACTTCAACCCCCAAAGTACTCCTCGTCGGCGTTTCCGGTCTCGCATCCCCTCGTCCGCATCTAGCCCCTTTTTAATAATTAATCCCAGGAACGATGTTCACTTTTTCGGTGTTCAGCAACCCGCCAACCAGCAACCAGGGTCGCTCTAGCCCGTTGCAGCTTTGGCTGGTCAGGGGTGAAATTTATTATACCTGGTAGCGTATGGTAGCAAGAGGTTTGTTTTATACATAAATAAATGCGAGTTTTAAACGGATTGCAATTTTGTTCAGATAGAAGGCCCACCACAATAGGGGATGGTCAAGGGTGCAAATAATTAACGACTCCTTGGTAATATTCAATAAATTAAGGTCTCATTTTAAATGTACAGGAGAAATAATGGATAAGTAATAGAATCAAAATCCCCCTCTCCCCTCACGGTGGCCTAGGTTAGATATATACAGGTCACTACCAAGATCTTTATATGAAGTTGGCAGACATGTAGGATGTCGGACATTCCTGTTTGCTAGACAAAATACGTAACAACGAACTATCAAATCTTATAAGCATGCATTGTTAATCTCCTTGTTTTAAAAAGGGCAATCCGCATAAGGAACAAAAAATATTATTTCAAGATAATTCTTGTGGAAGGATGTCGAAACCTGGCCTTAAACTCTTCAAAATAAGCAGACCAATCCTCAATGTCAGGGAATTCGGAAATCACGCATAATTAAAAAAATGGTGACAGAGCATGCACGTTTATATACTTGCCAAAACGGTGAATGTGCTCCTATATGATTACTGCTTTCCGTCACATCGAAAAAAAAGGTAAATTCATCCAACAAAATTATAATATTCTTGTTCTGTTTACGCTTCTTCTCCCGAGTAAAGCATGGACTTATGAAAATCTGTTCAACAAAACTAGCCTATACTCGTATGTCCTGTTCCCGATAGTATTTGTATCGAAAAGTTTCGGCAAGTCTACAGTAGGTTTTTTCCAATAAACAGCTCCGAACTAGTTCAGAACAAATTCCGAATTATTTATCTGCGCATGCCAGAGGTAAGTAAAGTTCCGAACTATTTACGAACTATTCTGTTGGATTTAATTACACGGCTTGTTGTCATAAACACAATCTCGATATGCTGTATATATTTGGGGATCACTTTAGTCAATTACCCTGAATAAGGTGAAAAGCTGGAACTTATATTATATAGTAAAAGTTATCTTTAAAATGAAAAGAGATGTTCAAAGAAAAAGAAAAGAAATGTTCACAGCTGAAAATATGTTGATAGCTTTGTTCATGTGTGCATTGCGGAAGATAGTTCATAGGAAATCAGATCTAGAAAAGCTAAGTCTTGCATATGAAACGACAAGAAATCAAACAGTGCTGTTCATATATAAAAGTATTAGTAAAAAGGTAAGTCAAAATAGCATATATGTACACTTCAATGACATCAGGATGTATTACATTACTCCAGAATAAAGGATATATATATATATATATATATTATATAATTATTGAGAATTACCATACCTCAGCTTTTAATTTGATCACGAATATAAGTTGCTCATTATAAATTGATTCCACTTTATATACTATCTAATAGGTCAATATCACAAGCTAGAGATAGGGGTCCTGTTTTTAAAAAACACCAGATAATATATAATACTAGTGTCTAATATGTAACCATGTTTCAGTAAAACAGTATCAGTTAATATCCTTTCTATTTAAAAAAGGGTACTTGGTGTTGTCATATCAAGAGCTCGTCTTATGATAATTGGTGAGGATAATTTAATTCCTGATTGAATTTAGTGTAAGTTTGGAAAATTTTGTCAAACAAATGAGCTTTAATTTTAAGTTTAGTTATTATTGTTTGTTCTCACTCAGTTGGTTTATTTATTCTGGGAGTGTATTACTTTATCGCTGAACCGAGTAAATTGAGTTGAATTGAAAATGAATCAGAATAAAATTTAAAGAAAAAAGTCTCCCTGGGCTAGACATGGAATTTGAGATCATTTAATGTTTTTCGACGGACTGTAAATGTTTTAAAGAAAAATAGGTAGATTCAACAAAAACTAGCAGCTTGGCAAAATATTGAAAAAAATCGTAGATATGAAGTTTGATCTTTTTTAGAGCTGAATAAATTCAGTTTGTCTTTATGGGAAGCATGCTCTACTACAGTAGCATATAAGGAAATCAAGTGGAATCTTAACAACGCTAAGCTACTAATTGAGTTGAAATGGTATTTATATAATAATATGATTGGAACAAATTCTTTAAAATTATCAACACTTGCTATGTAATTTATATTTCTTGGAACTCATAAACGTAGCTTAATATGTTGATCCTCACTTGAATCTGCTTAAGGAAATCTTCCATTTCTTGAGTATGTGTAATAACTGACACAATAAATAGTTAGATTTAGGTTTGATAGAAAAAACTATTAAAAGGCTAGAAAAGGTATGAAATGGCAGGTATAATATCCAGCTGCCAGTCGCACAGCTCTTCAATGTAATTTATTCTGTAAATGCGCATGCACTATCAAATTCAAACCTTCACTTCTCTCTCAGAACCAGTTCAGTACCTGCTTGGAATCAGTGCGGAATTTCTTGGAACAGGGAACTGCCAGTTACAGAACCAGTTCCATTTTCTGTAAGAATGCTAATTTCGATCTGCGCATGCTCTATTCAGTTTAGAACTAGTTCTATGATTTGATCGAGCAAAGCTCTTATCTCCAATACTTTCAGTAAACAACTAACTGTATCTAGTAGATTATAATATATCTGTATGAAAATAACATGTTTTCTTGCATTATTAACACAAAAACATAATTCTGTATTAAATACCTCAATTGTTTGTAACCGACAAACCGGTGCAATTTACTATTTTATAAGTTCTTCAATATTTTTAGTACGACCCTGATCTCCGTTATTCGCTTGTTTTTCTATTTGTTGTTCGGTTCCTCGACGTAATTATCCGAGCGTGGTGATGAAGTTGAGCAGAAGGGGATGAGACGATAGAGATGGATACCCTGGATTAAACAGGGAACCTGATCCAGAAAAAAACGTTATCAGGGAGATGTGTTTTGCTCTTTATTGGGATACGACAAAGTTACTTTTTTATTGACAAACCGAATAAATAATCTTATTTTCTAATACCAGAGAGAAAGCGAAACATTTGGCAAATGCAAATATCGCATATATAAATTATAATGTTAATATCGCCCTTTATAGGGATTTTTTTGCGCTATAGAGATTTTCATATAAAGTCGAAAAAAAAGCGAGATATTAAAAATGGAATGCCGCTCCGACGGTCCAGAGGAGATACAGCTTCTGCCCCAAACAGAACTGATTCCGAAAGCAATGCCAGTGATGGAAAAGGTAAAGTTGTTAGAGCCTGTGACCGAACTGAGGAATGTCAAAATCGTAGAGAAAGAGACCCAAATTCAGCAGCTTATGGAGATTATCAAGAATCAAGTGACCAAAATAACCGCACTGCGTGACAGAACAGAAGAGTTAACCACCCAGGTATCTCTTCTAGTTTCCCAAAATTCAGCGTTACCTTCTAAAAACGACAACACAACTTCCAATAAACGGACGCCCGACAGTGTGACAGCTACAAATCTAACCTCAACTGACGGCGAAAGTACCAACGAAGATGGATTCACACCGGTAAGATAGAACAAGAAACAAAAACGTAACTAACCAATTTCCTCCAGTGCCAGCTAAGACAACTACCAAGCTGACTACCAACAACTCTCGTGCACCTTCTTCCACTATTCAACCAAGCTCTCAAGCTAACATTGCTACTGCTTTGTTTGGACATTAAAGTATAGAGAGCGGTCGCCGTTGATGCTGGGATTATTGAGAGGTATCCCCGCGTCGTTTAATGAACAAGAGGTCAAGAAGGAGTTAGAGCAGAAGGGCTACTCTACTCACCGCATAATTTCCCTAAAGCGCAACGGCGGCGTTCTTATGCCTCTGATGGTGGTGATATTGCCTAAGATTGACAAGTCGCAAGCAGATTTTTAACGAACACGAGCTGCAGGGTCTGACAATCAGGGTCGAGGGTGAAAAGAATACTCGACTTATTGGGCAGTGTGATTCCTGCCAGAGGTATGGACGTGCTCAGTCGTACTAGACTGCGCCTCCTAAGGGTCTGAAATGTACTCAGGATCACACGACACATTTGTGCCCTCATACCGGACAAGAGGCACGCAAATGTGCGAACTGTATTGAGGGTCATCCAGCAAACAGTCCGAGCTGTAAGCTTAGTTCAAGAAGGAACCTGCATGTCATTGCCGACAGACAGAGTAAATCTTATGCGAAAGCTGCTAGCGGAGCAATCATGTCTGCGCCTGCTGTTCCAAACTCCTCTCCATCCCCTCAGAATGTGGACATAGTAACAGCTTTGAGGTCTTCACAATAAATAATTAGTCGCCTGATTAGCGCCACTCAGGGTTTGCAGGCGATATTTCCACAGCCACTGAATGGCTAGGTACAATAGAAGGCAGCCAGCATCTATCAAAATTCTATTTTGAAATTGTTTGGCTCTGAGGGACATTACCAAAAAACGGGACTTTCATCAAGCTCTTCAGGACGAAAGTGCAGTCGTTGCCTTGTTGCAGGAAACAATTAATTCGGGAGATCGTCTAGTTCTCCCGAATTATGATGTTGCTTGGACTAATAGATTGAATGGACAAGGCGGAGGCTTGGCAGCGCTCATCTAACGCGGTATTGATTGTTGCGGAAGCATAAACGTTGAAATGCTAAGCATTTAAGCGGCATCTGTGGTTGTCGGTATGGCGGGAGGCGTTCCATTGAAGACCACTTCGGTCTATGTTAGGTCTTCGAGAAGAGGGTCTGGAAGTCCTTTTGGACTGTTCGGGTCCACTTCTTGTGACAGGGGACTTCAACAGCAAGCATCGAGCATGACATTCCAGGTTAAATTCCATGTGGTACGAAATGGATACCTTATACATGGTAGCTGAGGAGCCGACGCACCATTCGTTCAATCACCATCAGGCACCTGATCTCATTGACTTCGCCATATCCAGAAACTGTCGATACAGTATCACTTTTCGAATCATGTATGACATCTCAAGCGATCACCTTGCTGTCTTGATGGAGGTGGGTAATGAGCAAATCTTGGAAGAGAAAACCCCTCCAAAAAAACGTGTTGATTGGGAGCTGTACAAATTCCTTATCAGAGAGTTTCCCAATATCCCGATCATAGATGATGAGAACAAAATAGATGCTGTTCAAACGGAGTTGACAAGTTCAACGTGCAACTGGGTTCCAGTACAGCGGCGCGGCAGGCCCATTCTCCCTGTGGACTTTCTGACAAAAGAGCTGTAGTTAAACAAGCGAAAAGGTCTTGTCAACCAGATAACATCCGTAGAGCAATCAATCTTGTCCATGATGTAAGAAACGCTCTAAATGAGTAACGAGCAATAAAGCAATTTTCTAGAGGGAATGCGCGATAAAAGCACTCCTTTCTGGAAGGTTGCGAAATCCTCAGAAATAGCAAACGGGAACAACTACTTCATATCCACGGCCCTGGGGCAATGGTCTTCAGGACTTAGGAAAGAGCGGAATTTTTTGCTGATGCTATCGAATGACAGTTCTCACCCAACTATGTTCTAGGTAATGACCTCGACGAGGAGCAACATACTGTAAGATCCGTCAGGAGATAATTTAGAGCTAATGGCGCCAGTGACATCACCGCTGGTATTTGCCGATCCTCCTCAGTGGACTCCTCTACGGAAGATTCCTCGACAGAGGATTCGCATAGCACATCAGCAGAACCAACTGAGATGTCGCATTGCACTCCTGCGAAGCTCCTTTGTCAAGGCGGGTAAAGCACTGGAGAGGACCAGATTAAAAAGAAGGATCTACAAAGAGAAAACGATCAATTTGTTGTGGTCGTGGTTAGATGTCGCCTTAAAGATTCGAAGTCTTCTAGCCATTTTATACTACAATGTGTAGGTTGGCTCTTGTTGTGGACTTTGTGTGTCATTTTTTCGCTCTGTATCTTCGTTTCTTCAGGTTACACCCGTATCCGGATGTATGGGCATGTGTATCTACTTTTGGGGTTACGTAATATGTGCATTCTCTCCGGTACTGATGAAGCTAACCAGCATAAATACGTATCGCTCAGATTACCTATCCTATTTTATGCTCAAATCCACTTTCCTTTTTTTGCAGATTTTGCTCATTATTTTCGTATATATATATATATACCGGGTGGGCCAAAAGTTTTTCCCAAGTTAACATATTTGATTTTTTTCAGATTTACAAAGTAGAGGTCTGGATATTTTAGAATGGAGAGACTTAATCTAATCCAGAGAATCAAAGTCGCAAAATTTTACTATGAACATAATCATTCGATTGTAAACACCAAGAGAGCTTATGCAAGATTTTTTAATGTTCGAAACGCCCCATCCACTGGGGCTATCCGCAGCATTATTCGGCGTTTTCAAACCCAGGGTTCTGTATCGGACCTTCCTCGAGCTAGACGACCACGTTTAGCTTTCACTGGAGATAACATAGAGAGAGTAGAGGAAAGTGTTCAGGAGGACCCCGAAACATCAACCAGAAGAAGGTCAACTCAATTAGGCCTCTCCAGGACATCCCTCAGAAGAATTTTGAAACGTTTGCGGATGTTTCCTTACGAAATTCAAATGGCTCAGCACTTACGACCACAGACATTCGTTTTCAGCAATTGGTTAGAGAGGAAGAACATTTTTTAAATCGTCTAATAATGAGTGATGAGACACATTTTCATCTGGATGGTTTTGTGAATACGCAAAATGCAAGAATTTGGGGAAGGCAAAATCCAAGGGCTGTACACGAGAGAGAATTACACCCCATTAAATGTACGGTTTGGTGTGGTGTTACCACCCAGGGTATTATTGGGCATTATTTCTTTCAAAATAACGAAGGAACTGCGGTGACTGTTACTGGCGAGAGGTATAGAGCTATGCTTGAAAATTTTTTGATTCCAGCGCTTGAAAATAGGCCTGATATGTGGTTCCAACAGGATGGAGCCACAGCTCATACAGCTTGAGCCACAATGGCATTGCTAAGAGGTGAACGTCTGATTTCAAAAAGATCGGTAATTGAATATCCTCCACGTTCCCCTGACTTAACTGCGCCAGATTCTTATCTATGGGGATATTTGAAAGATAGAGTTTACCGCAATAAACCTCGAACCTTAAGACAACTTATGGACAATATTATAATGGAAATTCGAGCCCTAAATCGGGAAACATTGGCGGCAGTTATGGACAATGTCTTGGAAAGGAATGTTGTGTGTGAAAGATAAAATGGCCGTCACTTACGCGACACTATTTTTCATACTTAATACGAAAAAAAACTCCAATAAATATATTTTATTTTTGTAAAAATTACATTAAAAATATTAATAAATAAAAAAGTTATTAAAGTTTAAAATAGGTCAGCTTCTTTTGGCCCACCCTGTATATATATAATAATAATAATCGTCTTTATTGACCAAAACATGGTACATTACCTACATGAGGCGAGATTTAGCCCCTGCTATTCCACCATGAAACCCCGTAGAAAAGTGAAAAAAAAAAACAAGTTATACAAAAACAAAAAAAAAATGTGAAACTACAAAGATTAAGTCACAGTATAATAGGTCGATTTATGCCATTTTAGCTATAAAAAGAAGAAGAGATAATTGGTTATGAAGAAACGGAAAAATAACTAATCAAAAATATAAAAAGTATGAAAATGAAAGAACTTCTTAAGCTAGCGGTTGTTTTGCAATTCTTGTAAATATCTTTTTAGCTGAGTTTTAAAACTCCGGTCAGACTGGATAGTCTTCAGATCCTGGCTTAAGCAATTGTAATATAAAACTGCATTGTAAGTGAAAGTGTTGTGCGATGTATTATCATAGTTAAGGTGTCACGGTTACGAACAGACGCCCTTGGAACAAGTTCACAGCTGAGGTATTGAGGGGATGATGTTAGTATGATCCTGTGAGTAAAGCTGAGAATGGAGTATTTGGAAAGGTTTTGAACGCATAACCATGCAATATTACGATACAAGTGTGATACATGATCGAACTTTCTTAGGCCTTCGATAAACCGTACACAGGTATTCTGCATTATCTGCAAATGTTTTGCGTTAATAGACGTCAGACATGTGTAATACATGGATAAGCCATATAACATTTTAGAAATAACTAAACTTTGGCACAATTTAATTTTGATGTTTCTATGCAGAATATATTTTTTTGCAAATAGAATCCTGAGGGATAGATAACAATTTTTCAAGAAATTATTCAGATGGGAGTTAAAACGTAAGTCCGAGTAAAAGTGAATGCCCAAATTTTCTACTATTTCAGAAAAAATAATTTCCTCCCCATTAACTTTGATGTGAATTAATGGTTTAAGGTTTTCACATAATCTTTTATTACCAAATAATATGGCAGAACATTTTGAGAGATTTAGTCTCAAGTTGTGAGAGCTGCAGTACCTATTAACGCTATCAAGATCCGCATTTACTAGCATCATGGACTCCTGGACATTGTCGGCATTAAAATCACTCTTCATCTGCGTATCATCAGAAAAAAATTGCATGTGTATTCTTGAAGTTATCATGTAAATCTGCAGTGTAAAGGAAGAACATCAATGGTCCCAGTACTGAGCCTTGTGGAACACCTGACTGAATGTACTTTGATGTCGAAATTTGATTACTGATATTTACTTTTTGCCTCCGTTCTCTTAAATATGACCTAATAAAGTTGCAGGCAACTTCATCGAAGCCATACTAGTGGGACTTGGCAGTAAGCAGTCGATGGTTAAGCGTATCGAAGGCCTTGGAAAAGCCTAACAGTACCAGCAAGCTCATGTTTTCACTGTCGATGGAAGATTTGATGCTATCAATGAGATAAGACAAGGCTGTAGCTGTACTGCGGTTTTGTGAAAGCCTGATTGATGGGTGGGGATTATATTATGTGCATAGATGATCTAGAATCTGTATATAAATTACTCGTTCTAAAATATCAGACATTATTGGCAATATGCTTATGGCCTGAGGTCAGCGATGGATATCGGATTAGAAAATTTCGGCAGAAGAGTCACCAGAGCTGTCTTCCAAAGGTCGGGAATGTATCCAGTTTAGAAGCAAATATTAATAACATGTAGCAGATGAATGCCAATTACTGGAAAGGATAACTTTAACATTTGTAACGTGATGCCATCCGTTCCAGAAGCATTGGATTTTATACTGCAGATAACAGTTTTAATCACATCTAAATCAACTAGCTTAAAAGAAAATGAATTATAAAGTATTTCTTCAAAGCACGCTCCATCACTGTTTTGAAAAGCTGAGGTAAAGTATTCATTGACTTTGTAAGGGTCTGTGAGTGTTGATGGGATTTCTGAAGATTTAATTGCTTGAACGCCCATATTTTTTAAAGATTTGTATAATAAAGAGGAATTTCTCTGATTTTGTAAATGCTTCAAAAAGGCAGACTTTTCATTCCGTCACGACTGTAAGGCATAATTTCTCAAAGATTTGTAATTATTCCAATTTTGAACAGACGGATTGGTTTTAAATTTAGAGAGCGCTCTATCTCTTTCCTTGAAAACTAACTTCAAATTGGCTGTCAGCTTTCGGTCTAGTGACACGCACTGTCCGAATTGGGAAATGTAAATCAAAGATGGCATTAATGTTGTCAGTCAAAAATTTCAATTTGGTTTCAAGATCACTAAAGTATAAGACCTGCGCTCCCAGTTCACTTGATGTAAGTCTCGGTTGAAGTTATCTAAGTTGAAGTGTTTATAGTCTCTGAAAGTCACATACTTACACATAATACGAGTCGGATCTTGTATGTGTAAAGCCATACGACTGAAAACATTCACTGATTTTATTTTTTATCAATAAGTTAACGTTTAGATCACCTATTATGATTAAATTGTCGTATTCAGTTACTAGGCCAGGTAGTAAATTATCGAGACATTCGATAGCATTCAAAACATTTTCAGTCGGAGGTCTAACAATTACACCCAGTCAGTAACTGCAGTGACCAATTTTAAATTTAATGAACATATGTTCCAACCAAGCATCTGTACAAGAAGTACTTGATGTTGCTTCTAATATAAATACCGACACCACCACCACGGGATGGCCTATCATTTCTTCAAAAGCTGAAGCCAGGGATATTGACAGTTTCAGAGCTAGTACATTCGGACAACCAAGTTTCCGATACAGCAACTATATCTAATTTTTTTTCGAAAACTAACTCTACAAAGTCGACAAAATTGGGAAGTAACGACCTTACATTTATGTGAGCTATTCTAATATATTTTTTATGTTCCATAATTGATTTTAGATTCAAGATTATTCATGTAATGTTGAAACACCAAGCACGAACCTTCGTCATTCGACGAATGGCAAACATATTTAGTTTTATATTTTTCGTTACTTTTAATACAATTAACGCACTTAAGAACTTTGGACGAGCATTCTTTATATCGATGTTCACCGCTGCATGAAGAACACACAATGGACGACTTACAGTCTTTTTCAAGATGACCTATCGCACTGCACTTGGAACATCGCACCATCCTAACATGGTCTGCAACGAAGCATTTGCTGAATCCGACATATGCATATTGACGTGACATAAAGAGACTTCTCATCTCAGGTGACACCTCAAGTACCAAATGTGTAGCGTTAGGGTAGTTTAATTTCGTTACAAATTTAATTTCACAGTTTTGTAGATCTTGAATGTCATTAGTAGTTGAAATATTGTCAATAATATCAGCGACACTGGAGTTATCAGGAATCTGAATATTTTTAATCATAATTTGGGGATTATACAGCTTAGTATTGCTAACTTCATATTTCCTTCCTAATTTGTTAGAAACATGTTCCTTTAGTTTTCCCAACGATTTGTCATCATCGCAGCAAATAACTACACCATTGCGAATTTTGTTCAAGATCCTTGGGGTTAATATTATGTTTAATATCATTCAGCACGTCAGTATTAGATATCGAGTTATTGTTCGATTTAACAATAATCCCAGCTGACGATTGTATGTGTTTATGTTGACTTTTTTTGGCTGTACCACAAGAAACAGTACCTGTGCTTGCCTGGTTAAGAAATGGCCCCCGTGTTTTTGCAGTGTAGGATGATGATTCACTGCTTGTAAATCATAATTTTTCCCTGAGGAGCTCATTGTTGCATTTTAATTTACTGTTAAGATTCACTAGTAACTCTTTCTCACGATTGAGGCATTCTACTTCATGATGACGCACTATAACGTCAGTCGCTGGGGTATTAGGCGTCAACTTGCACTTTATAGCCTTTGCACCTCCAATTCTTCCTTTCTGTGAAGAATAACTTGGCGATATTCTCAAAATATTTTGTATGAAGAGACAAGTATTTCAGAGCGGACCTGTACTTGATCGTGCGGTCTTGGAGCATCGACATGCCCTCCCCTGTGAGGTCTTAAGTCACCTGATTTACGAGCCCTTTGTACTATATTAACAAAGGCACGAGGGGTTGGTTGCACTCGATTGGGAAACCGATCCGCATAAATCCGTGATGCCGCGGCAGCATTTTGTAAAGACTCCCCCCCGTAAATAACAATCATGTCCACAAGTTCAGCATTTTCGTAAACATGTGCCATTTTTTATTTCGTTTGGGCCACGCAACAAACACCACTATTCACTCACGCATTACCGACTGACACATTGACTGAATACAACTGAATAAAATTGTAGTAAAAACATCGTGATAAGCGTTTAAAGTTCTTTCGCTTTTTTGTTTCCGATGCCATGAACCGATAAGGCGGATTATATCCGTTGTTGCCAAACACGAGCACATAATATTATTATTGAGACAGGGCGGTACTCAAACTTCTAAAAGGCTATAACTTTGTTACTTTAATTTTACCAGAAAAATGTTAAAGGAAAAAACATTTCTTTTGATCAGATCTACTCACTGTTAAAATAAATGACTCAACTTCGAAGTCACCCTGTATATACATATACATATATATATATAGTTTGTTTCATCGACTGAAAGTTTCAAATTAATTGAAGAATAGTGACCTGGTTGAATATCTTCCAAAATACCCTAGTAACAATTCAATAATTAATAGCATCCTCTGGAAAGACTGGACTAACTAGTATCAGTTGATTCCCTCCAAAAAGTACTTGACAAGCGTTTGTTAAAATCAGCACACTAGTTTTCAAGATATTTAACCAAATTAGGTTTCGTTGTATTTTGGAAACAGTACGTTTTTCGACCTATGTGAACATGAAGCAAAACATCACCCCCAGAACAATTTCAATGTACGTTGGAAAAGGGCGAGGGTGAAAGACGATTAAATCGAAACTGCATCCAAAAATCAGGATGTATCATCTCTAGTATATTGTGATTTCATATGTTTGACAAAATACATACTAAATAAAATCATGTACTAAAATATATACGAGTACATATCTCAAAACGGACAAGGTCTTGTTTCATTTGAGAAGGCCTATCTAACGGTATATCACCTATTGTAATAGGCCCAGGTACCAAAATCTATGATACCTTCCTGACAAACCTGCTCTTATTAAGGTCGCGTGTCCCTTTTTTCAACTGTCGTTGCTGTAGTATTCTGAACCTTTTTCATCTGATTACTTCATGCCCTATATAGAGGTGACTAAAGAACTATGTTATCAATTTCTTTGTCAAAAATTATTTTTGCATTTTGTTGTGCATTTTTTCTTCAATCGGAACTTGTTGGTACAGCTCTGAAATTGTAAGTGAATATTCCACTTTTATTCTTACCACTTCGAAGTGTTTGAATTTCTTAAAACCCCATTTTGTAGCAAATTGTTTTCAAGAAAGGCAAACATTTTTGAAGAGAGAAAAAGACATGAAAACAATTAATATTTATTCTTCCATAAAAGTGTAATATTCACATGCAATTTCAGAGCTGTACTATTATTTGTTAACAAGTATGAGTATTAAGAATACTCCTCCAGATAGGCCGTTGAAAAAAAGGGACATGCGACGTTAAGCGTTTAGCGTCACTGCACATTAACTCGACTTCATCCGGTTTGTATTTGTATTACAAATTAAGAAGAACGCTCCAGCCGGTACTTCATCTATAATTATTCTTGCGTTTCAACACTCAACACGCGTTCTCGGTGATGAAGTGAAAACAGTAGTCTTGAGTAGCGGCATGAAACGGACAACGCCGCTGTCGCCGTTGCCGAGCGGCCATTGTCATCGTCTCCATTATCTCAACAACGTTTCGCCGGGCAGCACCGAGCACCGGCAGCTTTTCAGAATGAACTTCCAGCCGCCGCGAAAGGCGGCTATTGTGCCCGCCTGAACTCACTCCGGCGACAATGAGTTGTATACACAAACATCGTCGTGCTTCAAACTTCGGGAAAGCACTGAGCAAAACTTTTAAAGGGTGGTATAAAATTGGATGCATCAAGGAATTTTTGAATATAGGGTGTTTCAGAATAAGAATATAAAATACGAAAAAATAATATCGCAGTTTCCTATAACAAACATCCCATCGAACCCAGCGAGGGACATATTTGTACATATAATAATAATTATAAAGTGTCTTTATTGGCAACCTTCCATATTATGGCGAAGTTTAGCTTGATTGTTACTCTTCCACTTAACCATAATATGGACAAAACATCAAAAATTTATACAAGGAAGATAATACATAGAATATAAACAATTACAGAACAATGACGAGATTATACCATTTGCTAGCCAAGCATGCCAGAAAGCAAATATCGACATGAACATTAGAAGCCAACCAAATTGAAAATATTCATTTAACAAAATCCCAAAAATAAAAATAAAATAAATTAACAACTCAAACATTGAGAGATGATTGTATCTCTAATAGCTGTTTTCTAACTGATTTTTTAAAAGAGAGTAAACTTTCTTGTTTGTTAGCCGCACTGACTGAATTGTAAAGCTGAACGGCATTATACGTGAAAGACCTCTGATATAATGAGGTGTAGTGAAGAGGAATATTGAACTGTAGGGTAGACAATTTTTGTTGTGTATAAACAAATTGGGGCTCCACACGATAGACCAGGCTATCTAGAATTTGTACAGACGGATTTTATAACAGAAACATATTCTTGAGGGTAAGTGATAGGCACGGCTCTTCATCTAGGTATACGAAAAATGTTGGTGCTGCTAATCACTAAAGTTGGAAGAGTAGCTTCAAGATGAAACCTTATGCCTGATGTGGGGATGATGTAGTCACAATGACGCCAAGTAGGTTGACACTGCAGTTCCTACGCAACGCAGTAATAAATCCATTAAGGACTATATTCGACACAAGTTAGTTCCTCTTAGAAATAAGTTGACAACGAACATGCATAATAAAGGAGTTAAACGGATCATGTCAGCCAAACAGGCTGATACAATCATTCCCTTGCGCATGTGCAGGTTGGTGTTTTCTCACTAGAGGTTTTGCAGAACACAACTAACGCTCCAGGCAACGCCTCTAATGAGAGCCTTCATAGATACCTCGACATCGCTTACCTAAGCGACCATCAAGCAACAGGAGCAGCTATGTTATAGTCCAGCGACATCGCATAGTAGTTATTTGTCGTGCGAGTTCGTAAACTACACAGCCTAACAGTTCGCAAGCGCCCAAGACCGCAGCTCGCTCTGTGAGCAAAATTAAATCGTGCAACTTTAGGTTCATTCAAAATTACAATTCTTCCGCAACTACCAAATTGTAAATTAAATTTAGGATCAATTTGAAAATCCCGTTAGTTATTTAGTCACCTCCTGAAGGAACGCACTTCCTCATCTTTGCTCGTCATCCTTCCTTCCTTTCTTCCATCATCCCTTCTTCTCCTTGACCTTGTCTGGACAACTTGATCTACTTCAGTGAACAGCAAAGGTACCACCGTACGCTCTCAGACAGTGACAAATGCAAATAGAAAATGTAGGATTTGAATAATCTTTTGCATACAGTTAGATATAAGCAAGAAGAAGTCATGAAATGAAACCATCTTCTGTATCGCTAGGTCCCCTACTAATGTTTTGGCCACCGCGATGCCGTACAAATTCTACCAGTAGTCGGGGCATGTTTGTGAGGTGGTGATTTATATGTTTCTGGGCTATCTTCTCCCCAAGCTAGCCGTACTTGGCTCCGAAGCGTATGCGGAGGATGAGCTAAAGATGTCTTTTTTCCATCATGCCCCACACATGTTCAGTGGGTAGATGGTCCAAAGATTTATGAGGCCAAGAAGAAAAAAAAAATATATATATATGCATTTTCACCGGAATCTTGTTTGCTTTTGTCAATGTTGTTGTGTAGATTTAGTAGGAAATAAATGAATCAATAAAAAATTGAATAACTCTATTTAAAACAAAAACCAAAAAGTTGGCATTATGATATAATCCATAACAGCCACAGCAGTCCATATCTAACGCTAAAGTGAATTTAAATATGTACCTTTGGCTGGAGTCACTGCGAAAATAAATTAAATATACTAAGTGACATATAAATCCGAACACCCGGTTTTATTTTAATAAAAGTTGGTGAATGTATTTATCTTACTGTAAATAACAAGTGAAAAAAATTTCAGCCTTATCAGTTGGACATTCCGGTTTTTATACTGCTTTTTTTTAATTCACTAATGCTCTAAAAATGAATATTTCACCCGCAGTAAAGGATCAACGTTGGCGGATTTTGGGTCTGGACATCCTTTACGATCGGTTACGATGCCTAGAGTACGGAGACCTGTACGATTTCGTCAACTTAGTGAGTTTGATAGGGGCCATATAGTGGGACTTCGGGAAGCTGGACTTTCTTTTCGGGCAATTGCAGTTGGAGTGCAAAGAAGTGTAGACACTGTGGTTAGGTGTTGTCAGGCATGGCTTCGGGAAGGCCGTACGCAAAGAGCAAGGGGCACTGGACGCTGCCGTAGAACAACAGACCGTGAAGATCGCCGCCTAAGATTATTGGCCTTAAGGGACCGTTTCTCCACTACCAGGTCCATTGCAAATGAATGGTTTGCAGAACTCGGAAGACCTATTGGCATGCGAAGTGTTTACCGACGAATGAGAAGTTTTGGCTTGTTTTCATACCGGCCACACTGGGTCCTCCCTTTAACTCGAGAACACCGACTTAATCGCCTTGAGTGGTGCAGACAACGGTCACTCTGGGATCAGGAATGGAACAGTATTGTCTTTAGTGACGAGTCTCGAGTTTGTTTAGGCATGCACGATGGTCGTGCCAGGGTTAGAAGGCGACGTGGTGAAAGGAGGAATCCACAGTTTTTTGTTGAAAGACATGTTCATCACACTGTTGGAGTTATGGTTTTGGTGCTATAGCTTATGGTTCCAGGTCACCTTTAATCTTAATCAGAGGTAACATGAACGTGCAGCGTTATATCCACGAAGTTCTAGAACCCCATTTTTTACTCTATCTTGACACCCTGGCAGATCCAACTTTCCAACAAGATAATGCCCGACCACATGTTGCAAGAGTCACAATAGACTTCTTTCAACATAATGATGTCACATTGTTACCATGGCCACCAAGATCTCCCGACTTATCCCCAATTGAGCACGTGTGGGATATGATGGGTAGGAGATTGCTCAATTTGCAACGTCCTCCTCAGACTCTAGAAGCACTTCGAGAGGAGTTGGTGGTTGCCTGGAATGAGATACCACAGGAGGACATTGACCACCTGATCAGAAGCATGCCTGGGCGCGTTGGAGAATGCGTAGCACATCAGGGTGCATCCACACATTATTAAAGGTCAAAGGGCTTTAAAGCAGTGCAATCATTTTGAAATTTTTATCATTTACTTATTATGCTTCATTAAGTACTTATACAAAATTTTATTAAAATAAAACCGTTTAAACTGGGTGTTCCGATTTATATGTCACTTAGTATACAAAGCGGTCCGTACGGACCGCGGTGGCGTGATAGGCCCGTTGTCAAGCGGTCCCATGGGTCTGCCATGGCGTTTAACATGCTTTGCGCAGATAAGGCCAACTAAAAATTAATAATAACTCGAAATACGAAGCAAAATATCTGTGAACACAACTTTATAAACCAATTGTGTTATCTGCATAACGTACGAAAAACTGGCATTTGATGTTGGATATTACTAGCCAACATACGACAGCAAAGAAGTGGCAGCTATTACATTACTAAGGCATACAAGTCGTATTTACAGGATTCTAGGCGGAAATGTAGTATCTACAGCAGGATTTTGAGAAAACTATCGTTTTTTTCTAGATATCAAAAATCAGATAAGCCCGAAAATTGCAGGTACCCCCTCTGTGCTTAACACAGCAACACTGGTCTCCTAAAACTTCAGATCTTTAGCTCATAGTTCAAGATGATCGACCTCTTAAGCTAATCCTCCACAAAGACTAGCGTTGTTTGAAACAAGTAAAGTTAGCATTGGATGGTATACCACAAGAACACACAAATTCTTTCTCAAAAACATGTCCCAACGTATGATCGAATTTATATAATATGGGAATGACCTGACGCATTTTCAGGGAAATGTAAATATATTGAAAAATTCTCCACTTTGAAATTTGATCGCGGTTTCCTCTTGCTTACATCTAACTGTAGATACTATAAGATCCACTCGGAATCTTTTTTTTTAATGGGTGTTCTATTTTTCTCGTCTGTGAGTATGGCATTATATGACATTTCAGACGTTTCCAAATCAAGCATGAAATTGAAGTCCTACGGCCGAGGGCCTATCAAAGGAAAACTCGAGCGGCTATATAATAAAAGCGAAAACGCCAAGCAACAAACACGGAAAATGCAAAACTTACCGTTCCTATTTTCGCTGTCTGCCGGTTTCATCTGAATCGGGTGGTGCATCTGCAACAGACAAGATACGAGATTAGTGCATGGTGAATGCAACGGGATGCGACATGAAGGGAAAGGGGATTTCCACATCTGCAAGACGTCGCTCGATGTCCTCGCGTACGTCATGCCCTGATACGGGACGGGATTAGGTGACTTACGGACATGTCACAGACGGACGCGTTCAAATGGATACTATGCTAAATGGGATTGTTGTGTTCGTGGATCAGTCCAGGACCCCAATTGTTGAAAACGAGGGCGTATATTCACTGAGGGAAAGTGCGAGTGGCAGGGGTATTACGTATTTTGAAAAGTGACATTGTTTCGTTTTTTTTGACATTATATTGGTTTTTTGTGACATTATGGACGTTTTTCTACAAGACGTCCACTTAGAACTAGCTGATGTTCACCTGATGTGCACTCGCTCTGTAGCTCTACATGTTGCCTAAACGTCAGAAACATAATGACAACAAATTTATATTATGATTTTGCGAAGTTAGGTTATTTCACTGATTATTTTTATTTTCTTTTTATTTCATGGTTTGAGTGATACCTTAGTAATAATTTTAGTGGGGAGTTTTTATTTTGAAAAAAAAAACAATTATGAGTAGAATAGGTTAAGACGGGAACACCAAAGACCAAAGTATTATTCGAAAATAACATAACCTGCTTCAACATAACCTAACTATTCATCTTTCAAATATCTATCATGCAACATGAAAGCGTCGTTTATCTTTGTCGGATACATGCAGATTAGCAATATAGTTTGTTCAAATAATAAAATTCTGTTTGTCTCTGTCTAACATATCAGAAACTTCATTAAATATATTCACAAATCGCTGTCGTTTGTCTTTACTACAGACTAAAATGACAACACAAATAACTGTCTGGTACAGCTAATAGATACACTTCATGGACAGCATGTTCAGTAATAGTTTTCTCACATAGCAGATATCACTGATTTCATACACATGCAGACCAATGCACTGAAACACAACAGAATTATCCAGATGCGATCTTGTTACTCTGCTACTCAATCCATTTCCTTTGTCACATCCCCTGAGATATATACTCAATAGACTATCTTGACATTCTGCAACCAAAAAAGCATTTCTGGAAACTGACTTGCTGGTCATTGAGCGTGCGTGAGCAGCAGCGGAATGAACTATTTGCACACTAGGAACTTTTTTGACATTATTATAGGTCTTTTACCTAATAACCCTGCGGTTCATTTTTCTTAGGGTGATCCCAAATTCTGACATCTGGGCATGTAATGGACAAGGGCAAAGGTCCTATTTGATAAACAGACTTATGTATGCTCTGGTGACTTAAAGGTGACGTGTCGTTCCGACAGGTAACGGTATCAAGAACTTGACTGATGAGGGGCTTAGGTTAAGTGTGATAACACTCTGTTATAATATTTGCTATGCCAAAGGATCGAACGTCATACAGACAGCTTCTGACAAGTCTGTGAATTTACAAGAACATAATAATGGCCACTGGGAGAATGAACGCTATCAGTTGGAATTGTAAAGATCTCAGTTCGCGCTTGACGGCCGAGTCACCACTGTGATCACTAGATGCTACCGACTCTGCGGTATAGCGATATGGTCTACTCTGATTGCCTAGCGTTGAAATCGCGAGGCCGATCCACGCTACTCAAGGTCCCAGCTATACGAGGGCAGATATGTGTTATACCTTGGATAGAGGATAGTTGCTGTGCTTCCGTTCGTTGTGCTGGCTGTGACCAAGCCTAGACCGTGTTGATGAGTTGTCCAAGGAATGGAACAGCTGTCCACTGTGCTCGGATGGAGGAAAGCACCCGTCCCTTCCAGAGGCGTATATAGGACCTTAGTACATGAGTACGTTTTATAAACCTTAAATGGCCAGCATTTCAGATTTTAATTGCCATATGACAACGTTTTGAGGGAATAACGTATAATTTTAGCTTAATTTTCACGAGCTTTTGTTCAGAATTGTGGAGCAGCGTGCTGCATAAAAGGATGAAAGGAAGGTCATTTTGTTACTTTAAACCGACAGCAAGTTTGTTCGTGCTCTCCTAACGAAATTCAGACAGTTTTATGTTTCACCCTTGTAAAGTGGAAACAACATCTGAATATTTTCAGTCCTCTCGAATTGGTAGGTCTTGAATAATAGTGCAAAAAACTTGCTTATCTCTTAAAGAGATTGAAAATAGATATGAGACTCATGGACAATGGATCATAGGATTCTTAGTGTATGTGTTCTTTCTCCCACACATGGCTCGTGGAGCAACATTTTCATCAGTTTCCCGAAAGGGAAGCAAGCCCGGCTTACCTGGTAGTCCCTCAGTCCAAGAACTGACATACAGGATGGTTGGATTGTTGTAGTGTAGCATTCAAGACGTTTTCCATTGTAGTGGATTACAATGCATCATTGCATATATCACTGTTTTTAGACAACGTCTGCAAACTGAAGCAAATTCCCAAGGACGACACAATAATTATTTCAAAAATACTATGCCACTTGATATACGCAGTTAGTTAAACGAAATATTCGAGATATTGATAAAGTAGATTTAGATCGGGTTCAATAAAAAATGTTTCACGCGAAATTCAATACTTTATCTATTATAACGGCTATTACTGCGGTTTGTCAAGCCCACTCCTTCCAAAACTAAAACAAAGAAACCAAGTTGACTCTGTACGTCTGACACAACGACATCGTCAGCTCATGAAATGCTATGTTCAGAACAAGTTAGCCTGTCTGAGAAAAAGTTAGCTACGAACATGTACAACAAATAAACAGTCAAGAAAGCTCATACCATTAGTCAATAGTGTTCAATTATTTGATAAGGCTGCAGTCTAGAAGTTTCGCCCCTGCCCCTATCGACAGTACCGGCCATATGGCAACGTTGCTAAGTCACGCTAGTAGTAAGCGGTCAGATGTCATAGCCCCACAGTGTTTTGTGCATAAAGGTATACGTTCGTTGTGTTGCCGTGCGACTGATATGCATCCGCTTAAAATAATTCTTTATTATTCTTCTTAGCTCAAGCCTATTATGTGTAAAATATGTACCAGCAGGTGCTCAGAATTTTCAGAGATAGAAGCGTACAAATATACTAACGTCAAAAATTTAATAGAAGAAATCGTCCCCCAACTCCTACAAGCCTCCTTCCTCTACATCCTTTTATCGTCAAAATTAAAAACAAAATAAACAGGAACCTCCGATACGTTAAAAAACAAAATTCGGATTTTTGTCGCTTTCTTCTCCCTAAATTTAATGCCTCTAGGCCAATTTTCAAAATACTATAATTCTATTCCATCCTTGGCACTGTAGTAACAATGTGTAGAAATTTCATCAAAAGGGCGGTACTTTCCAAATTATCGACTGGCCAAGAATTAGCGGACAGTCAGATAGACAGATGATTAAAATACTTCCTCGTAAGTTGGCGTGGGAAGTGAAAGCCGGTCCTGAGCGATTTTTATTACGGCACGCTTAAGATAATAATCCTTGTTTACATTACGCAGATGTATATTAATAACACGAAACGGTCAGTTCACTCTAATCTCTCCATGTGCACATGAACATTTCACAATGGATTACAAACCGGTCCCATTGTACGTTGGGACTATACAAACCCCATATACATAATGAAAATCAGCTAACCATATTTAATTACACACGACTACCCTAAATTGAAACGGAGTTTTGTTGACGTTTGCGCGAGGCGCAACGGCGCTATAGCTATAATATGTATGTATATGCGTGTGTTCTCTCTGGTACTGTAGCAAATACACTTTGTGTGATTTCTGCTTCAATCATATTGTCCTGGTGAATGGGTTTGGATTATGGTATAATAAAGTTCCTTCACAGTTGAATTTCAAATACTATCCAGAATACCATGATAGAAAAACTTTAGTTTAAGTTTTCTAGTTTTCGAGATATTGCCTCTTTTAAGTGTTTTCAAAAATCCTACTTTTTGCTCCTTTTTTGCCTGTTACGGTTATAAAGAACTTCTAACTGATGATTTTTTTCCTGGGAGACAAGTTTCACTGGAAACCAACACGGTATGCTAAAAAAACTAAATCATTATTACATTTGGTTTCAATCCGAAAACCTTTACTAAAGTTTGACTAATTACTGTGAAAAAAATGTACTAGACTGAGTCAGCAAATGATCTCAAAAAAAGCTATTTAATGCTATTTCAAAAATAGTATAACATTTTTAGGTTCTTTTTACTAAAAACTGAATAACTTTTGTCATTGAGGTCGTAATATTTTAGAAATAAAAGTAATAAGTGCACCTGTCTTTTGTGTCCAAATTACAACTTTGTAGTTGCTGTAATAGCTTTTTATTTTAGCAAATATCTAAAACAGCTATCATTTTTTATTTACTGTTGTATGCAGGCATCAAGATAATAAACAGAACATTAGGTTGTATTTTGTTTATTTCCAGGGATTTTTACAACATTCAAATCAAATAAAGGATTAGAAATCATTATTAACATCTTAAATTAACTAAATGAAAATTAAAATAACATCTTGTAATGAAAATATTGCCTGAAATTAATGATTAATTTTATGATTATTACTATTATTATTTTCACAATAGATTTTCAAAATGTCTATTACCGACTCTCATACACATCCTGCATCTTCTTAAAAATTGTCCTTTTAAACGTCTCAAACTTAAATCAGATATTTTGCGAGCTGCTTGACAGATTCAATGACGCGGTTCATCGGCTGATCGAACTGGTTATCCATGGACCTTATATTTTATGCATCCCCAGCAAAAAAATCCAGAGGGTTCAGATCCGGGGAGCGTGGGGGCCATACAATTGTTCCTAGTCAGCCAATCCATCTTTTAGGGAATGTTTCATCAAGATAACAACTCACTGCACTAGCAGAGCGTGCAGGGCACCCATCAATCGGTAATCACATCTTTCTTCCTGTCTCAAGAGGCACATGTTCCAAAAGAATGGGTAGATTATGTTGCAAAAAATCTAAGTAAATTTAAGTTTTTAAAGTCATTTGCCGAATCAAATTGAACACAAAAAGTAATAATTTTTTTTTGCATACCGTGCTGGTTTTCAATGAAATTAATACTCGATTGTCTTAAGCAACTGGGTATTTCTCAACAAATTATAAATTTCATTTTGCGTTTCTTAAAAAAAAAAAAGAAAATATTTTCTTTTTTTTGCAGAATTATAGTTTTACTTTAGTGAGGTTCATTTAAAATGAAGGTCCTCCATATTTTTGTGTATACCATGTAGAAAAATGACTTAGAAGCTATGAAATGACTGATAGGGTAGGGGAATGATCTTTACAACAATTTGATGCTGAATTTCAATAAAAAACATAAGTTAATTTATTAATAGATGTATTGAGATTTATTTATACTTTAAAGGGCACATCCTCGTATTTTCATCATTCTCTAGGAAATGAACATCACCCCTAACTTTCAGCATTTTGGAGCTAACTTTACGACTACAGTTCTTTTCATACGTATCGTTTTTGAAAAAATGTTTCGATCTATATAGCAATTTGTATCTTTTGTACTTATTGCAGCTTCAACATGAAATATTTTTTCTTTTCTCCATGTTTACTTCCAAGATCTTCATAGATATTCTTGAGGTCCGTTGGCAGTGCTTCTCCGAAAATGAGTTTTTTTTCTTACAACGTCAGGAACTTGTATATTCTTTAAAAGCGAAGACACTTTAGTTGTTGGAGAGTTTGGGCCAGTATTTTTAGTTTTCAATCTCAAACACCTCTTCTTAAATTTTTCGCTAAGCTTGACTGCGTTCCTTACTTTATTTTCCAAAGTTTTAATCTTCGCGTACAGAATAGTTCGTCGCTTGCGCATTCTACGTCTATTGAGAGCAGACAAATTCTCTGCTCTGTGCTGTAAAGATGGTGCAGGACTTGGTGGGGGTGTGTCTTAAACTATTCTCTGTAAATTTGTTTGTAATGTAACTCGCTTTTCCCTATAAACTTTACTATTCTTTTTCCATTGTTTCCGTTTTCGGCTAGTTTCTCTTGCACTCATAGGACTTATTGACTCAAGTTCTTCGTTAAACCTTTCTTTTTCACGCAAAGCTTCTAAAGACTCAGCATTAATTTTCATTTGTTCTCGCCTCTTTCTGTCGTACTCCTTTTTTAAATTTCTTTTCTTCTTCACTTAACTTCTTCATTTTCCCCATTCTTGATACACGGATATCTGCTAAAATTGAAAACACATGCTATACAACCTGGCGTTAAACAATAACACCCAAACCACAATTTTATATATGCAACATTCATTCCCTCATATAATTTTAATTGCATCACTTTCTAATATAGTGAGGGAATGACCGTGAGCGAATGACGGATTTGCATAAACGACACCGTAACCAACAGTACATCACCTCAAATTGATTTGGCATTTAGTGAATGCATTTTACTCCCCAAAACAAGAAAAAAATCATTAAAACATTCTAACAGTATAATGACTTAACCTTTTAATATAAACAGTGAGCTAATGATACAGAGAAATGTAATGTTCTAATTGTTGAAATCCAGCTTTTTTGAAGCAACTTTTTTCACTATTAAGATATTCCATGTTGACATTATTAGCAGTACTGCCAAGTTTTAAGAACATAACAGTTGCGTTCAAAAATATCAAATGGTGTGACCACAAATCGAATATTTCTAATGGGTGAGGGAATGACTTCATTTAAAGGGACATAGTTTAAATATTTTTTTATATACATATTTATTTTTTAGCAATAAAAGCTTGACTATATAATACATACTAGTTACCAAATATTTTAGTAACATTCAATTTATAAGAATATGAACAGATTTGATTGTATATATTTTTTTATTAGTAATTTCAGACCCAGGGATGAGATGAGGGAATGACTTAGACTAATAAATTAATCGTATTTTCTGTGTCAATATATTATCTAAATTTTTGCTTTTAAAATATTAGTGTAGATACTTATTGATATAATAAAAATGTTAAATTGATCCATACCACTTAGCATCAATGGCTCAGGACCTGAATTTAGAAATTTGCTCAGAAATACCAAGTATTATTGGTAACCCAGGAAAAAACATATGTTAGAAGTTCTTTATGGTCATAACAGGCAAAAAAGGGGCAAAAAGTAGGGGTTTTCTGAAAAAGCTTAAGAGTGCTTCTTCCCCTACCTCCTTTGTTACTCTAGCGTGTTATTTCTGGGAACCCAACGAATATGGGCGATTTTTTGTAAAATGTCTCTCAAACATTAAATCAATACAGTCAAACTATCAATGCTTTGTTTTCGTTTTCTTTATTTTCATAGTCCTAAGGGATGTTTGTTTCCTTGGGACGTGTTTTGCGATCCCTTATTCAATAGCCCTGAGGCAGGAGTGAAACAAACGCCTATGAGTTCACAATTTGATCAAAGGCATTTTTACACATGTTGACTTATCTCGTGAATCCGAAGAAATTGAAAGCGCACAACAGACACTGCGATAAGAAGTTATTTCTTCTGTTCTACACAACGAATTCTGCATGTGTTAAGCTTATTCTATATTCTTGGTCTATGATAGCTTGGCCAACGAACTGCATGCCTGCGCTGCTCAAAACCACTCCTCAAGTCTGCTGCGTCCTCTACCCTGCTACTGCTTCTACTTTGCTAAGTTTCATTTCGGCGGCTGCTTGCAGGCTTGACTTGAAAGTTTGCTATGGCTTGTTCCTGGCTAGCTTGGAGGTCTATTGTAGCTTGTTTCTGCTTCGCTATTGATTCTTGACTGGTTTTTATTTCTTGGAGCATCGACATTATAGACATCATATTGGCAGTCATACCCTTGGTGGTAACTGACATTTGCTGTATACATGGGAATCTTTGCCGCAGAAGTTCCATCGAAGTGCGAGCTGTGTGAGATGTTGCCCCGTCTTGTTGGAACCACCCTGTTCTGATACGGACACGTCGACGTCGAAGTTCCGGAAAAAAAAGTTGTTCAGCATGTGGATATAACTCTCTGAGCTCTCAGTACGTCTCATTTCACGTCATGGTGATATTCCATGGCCCCTCGCTCCTCGGACCTGTCAACGTGTGACTTTTTATAATGGGGCTACCTGAAATCAAAAGTTTACCAAAGCGAGCCTCGGACTCCCGTCGATTTGAAGAAGGAAATAAGAAGAGAAGTTACCCAAATTCCTGCACGAATGCTGGCCGACGCAATGGGCTCATTTCGGGAGAGGCTTGATACCTGCATTTCGGCTCAACGGCGCCATATGGCCGACATATTTTTTAGAACGTAAATTTCGTTTTACGAAAAAAATGGCATATGTTTCTGGGTATTTTGATATAATAAAATATGTTTCTCATATTTATCTTGACTGTACTACTCATTTAAAAAACATGCGTTCTTTCTGACCGACCCCGTATGTATAATTTGAATATTTCGTACAAATTTAGCTCCACAGTGTAAGAGGGCGGTCCAAAGATGGCGCTAGGTATTCTATATTTTTAAATGCTTCTATAACAGTTCATATAGGTTCTATAAAAAGTTCGCAGTAATCCCAGGGATGGCGCTACAAACTAAGTGACAAACCTTAGCATTACAGATTCCCTTATAAAGTACCTGTTATGTGATAGTCAAGCGGCATCGCATAGCAACCCTTTGCTCGAGTCACTAGACTCGACTGTGTAGAGCAAGTTCGCAGGCACACACGGCCGCGACTCGCGCTGTGAACAGAATTAAATCATGCAACTTAAGGTCCAACCAAAATTAAAATTTTTCTTCAACAACCATTCCCTAAATTAATTTAAGTATCAATTTAAAATTCCCGCATACTAATTGACAATGGACCCCTCAAGTTTACCCAATACTTCTCTTTGCTCTTCCTACATCCTTCTTCTTCCCCTTTTTCCACCTGACTTTGTCCGGTATCTGGGCTTACTGAGTTGCAACACTTTAACCAGGTCCTACGGACCGCTCTGGCAAACAATAAAGAATAGCGAGAGAGAGAGGATGTTACAATACCTTTGGTGTTAGGCCTCTACATTAACGGACATTTTTTGTTTTAAGTGGCAACTTTCACAGCGCGTCCGCAACGCAGCGTCATCAACGGCAGCGGCACAAGCGTCGGCGTCGTAATCGTCCGCGGACATTTATTAACGTATCGGCGCGCCGTGGTGACACCGTTGGCTCGTATATCACCCGGAACGACAATACCCGAAACGCGAATTGCCATCGACGGGTGACTGGGGGTCGGAGGGTAGAGAGGGTTGATGTGCGGAGAGTGAGGGTGGCTTTGGCGTGCCCAAACACGGCCGATGCGGCAACGGCGGCAGGCGCCCTCGGCGTCATCAGGTATAAATCAATCAGCACGCGGCGATTCTACGACAGGTCCGCGTCCTTCAGCGATTCGACGAAGATCAATTAGAGGCTGAATGATAGGCCACAAAGAGAGGGAGGATCTCCCTCCATTTGAATATTAGAAAATTCAGTAAGCCGAAGGGGATAGTTTCAATACTTCTACGGTTGAATGTAAACTGTCACTATGAAATAGTTGAATTCTAACTTCAGAATATACAGTATTAATACTTGGGCTGCTTTTCCTGGCGTACTGATGGCCTTGCATTGTTTTATTACCATATATTCTCAATAACACTGTCAAATTTAACATCGAGGGCAAGTGAATAAAGAACCCGCAGTGGGGCGACCTTTGCGCGTGCAAAGAAAATCACAAAACACTCTTATACTAACGACAATAAAACACTAACATTTAAGAACTTCTGAGATAACCTGATAGACGACCAATATGTGTAATTCTTTCTTCACTATGATACCCTACGTCTCAATTCTAACAGTTACCTTTCATATTCATTCATCAGCATACAGTGCAATCCGCTTATAATGGACTCGGCGGGACTGTGACAAATAGTCTTTTATAGGCGGATGAGCATCTTAAAAGAAACACTCTTTTTTAATTGAAAAAGCAGCAGAAACAACATATTAAAAGCTTAAAATGTGTTTGTTTAACATGTATTACATAAATAAAGATATATACAAAAGTTATACGTAATTTTGAAATTTGCATTTTTTCAGAATCTGATACACATATTACAAGCATACGTACTGTGTAAACGTATGTGTAAAAACCGTAAATTATTTGGTAAAAAAGCTAGTAATTTTCATTTGAACAGATTGTTTTTTGTATAGTTGTTTAGAAGAGCGAGTTGAATTTTATTTAAATTGGTAAGTGCGGCTGTACTGTCTTCTTCTTGCTGAAAATAACGTAGCAACTTTTTCACGCAGTCTAATGCCTCCTTAGTTGTCACTGGAAGCTCTTCTTCATCGTTGTTTTCTAGTTCGTCTTCCTGTTCGTTATCAACGGATCCTTCATTAACCAAATTGGAGTCTGACAATTCCTGTATTGCTATTAAATTATTGTCAACTTTTGCATACTCATTAAATTTGTCTATATTCAGTAAACTATTAATTTTCGGTAAATCACTTGATGGAGTTTCATCTAGATTAAAATCGTTGACTATTTCAGTTATGTTTTTCACTAAACCAGCATGGCGAAAACACTTACGAATCGTTTCTGGAGTAACCAATTCCCATTCAATAGTAAGCAAATTTATAGCATCTAAAATGGTGACAGCTTTGGTTATGTTGACATCTTCTTGAAGCTCCATAATTTTCATCAACATATGTTTCCGATACATTTGTTTAAGACTCCAAATGACACCCTGGTCCATTTTGCAGAACTGGTGTCACATTGGGTGGAAAAAATTGAAGGTTGATGTTATTAAGTGAAATATTTGGATGAGCGGGGCAGTTATCGACCAAGAGCAATATTTTACGATTTATCTTAACAAGTTCAGCGTCCCACTTTATTAAATATTCTTCAAAAATTGATGAAGTCATCCAAGCTTTATTATTTCAACATAATCGACGGGAATTGTTTTAGCATTTCTGGAACTCCTGGAATTGTTAAATTTCCCTGAAATAAAAAAAGGTCATAAATTATTTGCAGCACTGCTATTGAATATCAAAAAAATTAGATCATGAATTTCTATTCAATGACTTACACATTATCAATAGTCTTCGTTTTTCAGTACTAGAAGCATTAGCACAAGTCATAACAGTTATTCGCTCTTTTGATAGTTTTCCTCCATTGCAAGTTTCACCTTTTAATTTATGAGCTTTATCTGGTAGCATTCTATACCATATCCCGGTTTCATCTGCATTGAATATGTTATCACCTGAATAATCATTAGATATCTCGGGCCAAACTTGAGAAATCCAGTCATTGGTAACGTTGTTGTCAATTGAAGCTGACTCACCACACATTTTTCCAAAAACAGTGTTATGTCTTTTCTTAAACCTGTCTAGCCAACCGGAACTACATTTGATGTAATTTCCAATCAATTTCCCAAATTCTTCAACATAGGTCCACTTATTGGAAAATTATTTGCACGCTTTTGTTGAAACAATTTAAACAGCATATCATGGACTTGGGGATGCAGCGATAGCCGCATTTCTTCTTCTATTTGATTCAAAGTAATTTTTAATTTTGTCACGGTTTTTCCAAATATTTGACACAGTGGATTTTTTTATAGCCCTACGAGCACTTATATTTGCTTGAGATGAACCCTGCTCAAGCTCACTAATTACTGTGAACTTGTCGTGTGAAGTGAATGCACGTTTCGCACCTTTTCGACATGTTTATAACTCTAATAAATACTGTATAACACTGGTGGCCAAGTTCGAATGCAACTGCGAAGCCAAACCGCCGTAAGCGATTGCATCAGCTAAATCTGCTTCGCGGAAATACCAAAATAGCTCGCATATAATGGATTAAAATAGTCCGATATAAGCGAGGGTCTATTTTATGCGAGTCTATAATAGGATATTAAATGCAATTATTTATTCCTATAAATTGTGTCCTTTGGGTACGGGTTTCCATTATAAGCAAGTACATTAAAAGTGGATTCCACTGTACTTTAATTCGTATCTACGATGGGTTTTCATGTTTGTTTTAGTTAAATGTTTTTCTATTTTTATGTTATATGAAAGTTATAATATTCGGAAATATTGTCTACTATAGTTTTTTTGTTTACTTCGGTATTTCAATTATTTTTCAGATCAATAACTTGGTATGTATAAGATCTTAGTAAAGTGATTTTCCAATATTTTACTTTGTTCTTAAATAGTCATAGTAAGCTTATTTGTGAAAAGGCCTAGGTCCCATTATGCTATATCACCTTTGTAAGACATTTTTTTCTGATTTTGGGACCCCTACAAGATATTTTTCCATCATAATTAGGCTTCTCATGTTGTTTCTGCCAGTATGAGCGTTTACTAGAACATACCTATGTGATATTTGCAGTTAGGCCAAAATACGTATAAGGCACGGACCTGTGGAATATCCAATAATTCACTACGATATCTGATGTTGTATAGCACTGTGCGCAACATTCCTATCATATACTCAATGTGGAGGTCCCACCTGAGATGAGCGTCAATACATATTCCGAGATATTTCATTATTTGCACCAATGCAACACCATATTTCATATTTTAGACTCTTATGTTTAAAGGTTTATGAGTCGGCAAGTCGTTGGTGTAAGTTCAGAAGAGGATACAGTTAGTCTTGCTGGAGTTAATTTGTAGTATTCGACTATTAAACCACTGCTCGATATTCATAAAATCTCGATCTACAAGCGACTTTGTTTCATCTCAACTAGTGGTGTCATGAAGGACCGCAGCATCCTAGCAAAACTAACTATATCTCCGTTCATTGTCTGCATGTAAAGATCTGTAAAGTATACGATACAAATTTGATACTCGTTTTGAATGATTTCAAATGCTCCTGTAATTCGTCCAATTAAGTCTTGCTATGTTTCTACTGGAGTTTCGTAAACCAAAGACTTTACATGTCCGCACAGGAAAAAATCTAGCGTCGTTAAATCGGGTGACCTAGGAGGCCAAGAAACTGCTCCTCCTCTGACAATCGATTGGTGCCCAAACGCTTCTTAGGGCCCTAGTGTCGTGGTGACACTTTTCCGGATATGGGTCCCTATACTCAAATGTTTTCTACTGTTATACTGTATAACCTCTAGAAGTTTTATCCCTTAGTTCTGAAATACCCTGTATATTGAAGAGTCCAACGAGGAACTCCAAACTCTACTCTACCTCCCTACATTCTCTCGTCCCTTCATCAGTTTTTACATATTGTGATCAGTTGGACAAGTAGCCGGCCCTTTGTTCGTAAGTGAGTAGTAGGGTGTTCCAAAAAATGAAAGTTCTTTTTTCAAACTTCTGCTCAACAATGTCAAAACAATTGTAAATACAGTTTTATGTACCTAGAACCAGGGCAACGCGTTGGAACATGTCGAAACTTGCATATTAGGCGCTCGCTAGCTAACGCATTGCTCGTTTTTTCTATTGGTTAAGGCAATGTTTTCGTTCAGTCAACATGCCGACGGAATTACGCTGTTCTAAAAAGGAAATAGTTTTAATAGGGGACGCATATGGTCAAAATACCGGTTCAAAACTTCCCTCTAAGGGACAAGTTCTAGCAGTTTTGCTCTATAATATCCGGGAAGTGGGTAATTCGCTACCTTAACTACACCAGCCGTTATTGATGAAAACATGATTTCAGCCCCTAATTTTTGGGTGTAGATGAAAGAAATGGTACCAAAAATGACCGCAAACATGAAAGTTCTGAAATATTTTACTATATAGTAGGTTTATATTGAATGTTTGTTTTTTTCACAGTTCCGAGCTAGCAGCCGTTGCGCGTGTACGCATGTGCGACTGCGACCCACCCCGACTTACTGTGCGATCTTATTGCGATTTTCATCGCGATACGATTGCTATTTACGATGGCGAAAATCGAGAAGCTGGCAAACCAGCTGAAGCAAAAACAAGATGCGTTCGCCTTGCTCGCAGAGCAAATGAAGAACCTGCAGGAAGTCTTCATGCAGACAAAACAGGAGTTAGAGGAGGTCAAGGAGAAGCTCCTCAAGGTCAAGAGGAAGGCGAAGAAGGCCCTATCAGAAGAAGACGAGGACCAGGAAGACGAGGACCAGCAGCCTACCGGAAACAGTGACATGGATGCCCAAGAAATGGACAGCGAACAACCTGAAGAAGCACAGAAAAGGACAGCCGACAAGGATGACGCAGACTTCAGTGTCGTCATCTGGCGGAAAAAACGAGTACGAGTTTCCTGATCCGACGAACAAGATTAGTTGTCCAGGCAGCCAAAGATGCCAGCTGCCACCAAGAAGAGAGGTCCTAGAGCTGCCAGGACCATCGAGGCCCTCATCTCAGGAACAGGAGTTCCATCAATCAGCATTGAGGGCACCGCTGACTGATCATCCTTAAGCAGGATGATCAGCAACAAGGGAATTCAATTTTCCAAGGCGAGGACGGCGGGGAACACTGTGAAGGTGTCTACCAACACTCCCGCAGACTACCGGCAGCTAGTGACCCTACTAGACGCCATGAAGAGGCCCTTCTTCACTTTCCAACTGATGGAGGACAAGATGGACCAGAGGGTAATTCGCGGACTGCCCAGGGAGATGTCAACCGAAGACATCAAAGAAGATCTAGTGGGCCAAGGGATCACAGACGCTAAAGTTCAGCAAATGAAGACCAGGACCACCAAGAAGCCGCTACCGCATCTTCCTCGTGAAGATCAGGATCGCGGAAAGCTGCAGGAGATCCAGAGGCTGGCCATGCTCACGGTCAGCTTCGAAAAGATAAAGAACAGCACCAATTGCAGTCTGCCGATGCCGCCAACAGGGCAACGAAATGCCAAGTGCTGCCTTTGCAGAGAAGGGCACTCAGCCAACTACAAAGGATGTAGTAAGACCTCGAGGAAAGCTGCTGCTGCCTCCAAAGCAGCATCAACCTCAAATAGGACGTCTTACGCAGAAAAAGCGAAGAAAACAAAGTCCACTTCTGCCCCAGCAGCCGACACTGCTACTGGAACTACTGCGCAGAAGCAACACGGCGATGATAATCTGCTAGCTATGATGCAAGCCATCATATCCCGCCTGGATGCACTCGAGGCCAAGGTGCAAGACAAGCATTAGACCAGCAATTGACCACAAGACAAAACGTGGAGTCACTACGCATAATCTCCTGGAACATCAACGGATTCAGGGTACGGAAACCAGAAATCCAGGAGATACTAGACCAGTACCAACCAGAGGTGATGGCCATCCAAGAAACCAAATTGGACGCCGCCCATAGACTGACGTTCCCGTGATACGAGACGTACCGCTACGACAGAAGAGGCAGAGGTGGCGGAGTCGCACTACTTGTCAAACGTACCCTGACAAGTATGTCCTCGACGACACCGCAGACATCAATGGGGAAGGAATCACGGTCCAGGTCCATCACAACCACCGTCCCTACAGAATCACTTCCCTTTATGTGCCACCAGGGGAGGCCCTAGACGAAGATGACATCGCTGACCTCCTGAGGCCCAGGAGCACGCATAGTCATCGGAGATCCAAACTGCAAGTCTCCGGCATGAAATAACAACGTCGAAGACAGGAATGCAAGGCAGCTCCAAGAACACGTCGATGCCTTGGCGGGAATCATCGTCGGTCCGGAGCAACCAACCTACATTCCATTCGGCCTTGGTCGACCTGCGGTACTGGACATAGCCATGCTCCGCAACATCAGAGAGGAGTTCGAGATAGAGATCCTGGAGGAAAGATCGTCGGACCTCAACCCAATCCTACTAACACGTGGCACAGGGTCTACAACTCGAGATAGCTTGACCACCAAATGGACGAATTGGAACCACTACAAATCCAAAGTCCAAAGGAATATCACCCAAATTCCAACCATCCGATCAGCGGAGGAACTGGACAACACAGTAGAGGAGCTGGAAAATGCTGTCCTGCGAGCGCACGAGGACTGCACCCACTCCGAGACTACCGCAGTTCCAAGATACCTAAATGGTCCAGCACCGCACCATATTAGGCACCTGATCAGGGAGAACAGAAGACTCAAGTGAGAACATCTCCAGCTGTTGACAGAGGACTCTAGAATTGCGCGAAACGGAGCATCGCTAGCTCTGAAGAACGCACTCGCGGAACTCCGAAACTACAGATTGAATGCAGCCTGCGCAGAACTAGAGACCCAGGATGGTACGGCCTGGACGATGCAACAAAAATTTCGTCGTCAGCGCACCGCGATCCCCACATTTCACGGCCAACGCGGCTTGGCCTATTCCAGTGAAGAAAAGGAGTCGACCACCTGGCCAGGAGACGGATCACCCCTCCAGACCAGAGGAAATCCGCCTGATCATTCACAGATTGAAGGTCAGAAAGGCGCCGGGAAAGGACGGCATCAACAACAGGATGCTGAAGAACCTTCCCTCCAAAGGCATTGCTGCGCTCACCAACATCGCCAATGCCACTCTGAGACTTAACCACTTCCCGCAGCGGTGGCGGGAAGCCCAGGTTATAATGCTCACTAAGCCAGGCAAGGACCGGAAGTTGCCTCAGAACTACCGGCCCATCAGCCTGGTTTCCTCGATGGGCAAAGTAGTCGAAAAGGCTATCGCCGTTCGACTAGAGAAGCAGGTAGAAGAACTGGAACTTCTCGCCCAGAGCAATTGGGCTTCAGATCCTCCCACAACACAGAACTCCAAGCACTACGACTGACAGAAAACATCACCAGTGGCTTCAATCTCCAGGAGGCAACCGGACTCGTCCTGCTAGACGTGGAACGAGCCTTCGACCAAGTTTGTCACGATGGTCTCATCGCCAAAATGAAAGCCGCCGGAATCGATGCAAACATGTGCTCCCAGCTGCCGCATTCGACTTGCTGCTCTAGAGATGAAGCTACTCCGGATCGCCACCAGTGCACCATCCTACGTAAGAAACTCAACCTTGCGTAGTTACCTGCATTGGGACACCATTCACGAGTACATGAGGAAAAAGCAGAGAAGACCTTCCAGAAAGCTCAGGACCACCTGAACGAGCAGCTACGACTCCTCATGGACTACGATCCAGACGAGAGGCCTCGCAACCGCAGAGCCGAGTACCCTAGACCCCAGTCACAGTTGACAGGCGCTAACTGGAACCTTGACTAGGAGTACTCGCGGTTTATCTCCCCCGCCCCCCACGGCGTGGTAGCAGAGGACGAGGACCAGGACGACCAGGACCAGAACCCATCATGACCAGGACCCACCAGGACCAGGAACCACCAGGACCAGGACCCATCAGGACCAGGTAACCAACAAGTAGAGGACTTGAAACTCATGATTTTTCGAAAACAAGAGTTTCAAGAGAACATAGCAAACCTTCTATCGATGCTCGCTTAACGACATCGATAGAACTGTGCGAGGTAAAGGGAACCAACCCGGCGTTCCCAGAGACTGAAACACATGAGGAGACGTTGTAGCAGACCGCAGGTCACGCACAACACATGGCCTTACCGAGACGCTGATGAGTCGGGCCACGCGGAGGTTAGGGTTTAGTGGGTATTAGGTGGTCTCCTCAAGACAACCTGGAGTCCCACACACGCCGTAGCTCGGGCTATGGTATGGTGCATAAACGCATTCCCCCCTCACAAAAAAAAAAATAAAAAAAAGTTTGTTTTCAAAGACTGTGCGATGTTGCCTGATGTCATTACTTCATAGGTTTTTGTGTTGATGGATATTCTTAATAATTAAATTTCTATGTATGCCTTTGAACTCCACACAACCCTACATAAAGTCTAATGCACTAGGGAGAACAAATTCTAGTTTAAAAGAAGAGCTGCTACGGGTGGAAAAGCGTATTTTCGTTAATTTCTTTATGTTTCTTCAATGTGGCAACATCGCGGAATGTATTGGATCCGTTCTATTCTGCAAATGTCTTGATGAAAGTGTTTATACTTTTTAAAACTCAAATAATATCAACAATATTCTGTAACTGACCCATTTGCGGGCATTTTAAATCTCATTTCCATCATTTACAACCCACACCTACTGCCTATTCGGAAGAAGAATAAAAAATGCTGGTGTAGCTAAGCTATCGAGAATTACTGGGAAGTGAAATTACTATCCGTGAGTGCATTATTTACTAGGAAAAGGCACGTATAGCCACTAAATCTCTAGCTAACTGTCTTATTCAGACAAATTAATTTTTCTGTGTCTTCTTTCACTGCTTCGATATAACACGCTAACTGTTAAAATGAGCCAGCATAAACTGGCAATAGATGACATCTTATATTTTCTCGTTTTGACAGATCTTATACCTTAGATAGAGGTTAGTAGTTTCATGACTGACGATTGGTTGATAGGAAACACTAGACAGATATCTGTATCACGTAACGCTGTCGCTGTGCGTAACGGCACCTTTAAGGTGCCACAACAGCAACAGCTGTGACAAGGTACAGTTAGAGGTAGCGTAGGCGTTCCACCATCCAGTAGAGGGCGCGGAAACATGATTTGTATTGTCTAATTTCCATAAATGCTCAATAACGCTGTCGTCTGATAATTGGAACTTCCTTGGCAATAATTAGTTGATTATAAACACTAGACACTTCTTTCTTGGCGGCTCGTCGTTATGGCGTATCGCCGTCGCACGGCACCTTTAGCACTCACAGTCGTGGTTAGGTACGATTAAGCCAAGAAAATTAGCTCTTAACACGTATTGAACCTAAAAGTAGTTAGAAACTGGGTTTTTCACACGGTAGTCGAGTAGATTGAATGTATACTCGATGTTCGTTAAAGAATAAGCATAATGTAATTTTATTTATGTCTCTGAATAATAAATTTAGCACAATTTTGTACAGCAATGTCACCAATGAATCATCTAGTGTGACTGTCCTCATGCAAAGGTATAAACAGCGGAAATAGGTTTTTATAGCTAACCTCGATGCATGGAAGTTGATTGATGGTTGAAAATGTATCCTTTCTGTAAAGCACATCTTTCAGGTGGGTAATGACACTATTATTTTCAGTAAAATACTTAGTAATTATTGCAATTCTATTGAACGACTACACCGCAAGTCTCTTTTTTATTGTTCGAATTTGCTTCTCGGTCGCAAATTTTGTGTATGGGGCCATACGAAAAAGGTAGGCTTTTGTAGCTAAACCAGTAGATTTATATATTTCGGGCTTCTGCGCCCTTAGTAACATAACTTGATTTCAGGATGATTAACCTTATTCTGTCTGTCTAAAAATGTATATTGATAGGTACTGCAAGGTACCTCGGTCATTTCTCTGCCTAGGGCAGCATTTCCGGTGAATTATATTGCTTGCAATACCCAACAAGTTTCTAATGACAATGTATTATACAGTATGATCTTACCATATTACAGATATATGAAATACGTGTCAATTAAATATGGGAATAAGATGTCTATGTAACCCAAAGTCGTATAATTTTTCTCCGCTTTGAGAGTCATTTTATAAGAAACCGGCCATATTCATTAGATCCTTCAAGAACGCGAATTATTGCGATGTATAGATACAGATTTCGCGCCTCGTATGAAAATTTGATGAGCTTGAGAGTTAATTTTTCTACGCATGCGAGAGACTAAAATGCTATTTAAACAGTATAAATAATCATTTCCCCCCTCGGAAAGCTCTCGGATTTTGAATAATACAAAAAGCAAATAATTAAAAAACTATCATGATCATGAAAAATTGTCACAATCTGAACTGTTCTCGAGTACCTTCCATAAAATACGTTCATTGACGCGACTACTTGACCCATTACCGAGACTAGTGGCATAGAATTCATGCAAAATATCTTCATCGTCAGAATTTCACTGTAAAATACTCAAATTCAATTTAAAAAAAGGAAGTTGAGCAATAAAAAGCACATGCTTTGTTCATTATGTTTGTTTTTCATACATTTTGAAATTTGGGTACAGGTACTTCACAGTATCAGCGACAATTTTTCACTGTCTGCGATATGCCGCTAGTATCGCGTATCGGTCTTAGGCTTGGTTGCTGTCGTTGTCTTCTATACCACATCCGTAGTCCATTTACGCCCAAACAAAACACAACATGACCAAAAGTGAGATTGTACAGGTCCCTATTATCCTCAATGGTCTTGGAATTATCTAATAAAATAAATGATTATTTTTATAAAAAGAAGTGCACCGTTTTTACAACAGAAATGACGAACTGGTTAGATACACGTTCCTGACGAATTCTTTAGGCCAGTGGTTAGTCAATCTAAGAAGGCTTGTCTTGCTGATTTAATTATACAGTCAGCCCATACTTTAGGTTTTGTATGTCCTGCATTTATTCAGGTTTCATCCAAGTAACAAATCCCTTGTCGCGTTATTTCTTTAATGAATTTAAATAATTTCTTCTCCATAAAATAAGCTCTTGGCTGTCGATCATAGTATCATTTCTGCCCCCTCTTTATATTCAGAATGAAGCTCTTTGAGAAAACTATAGAATGTGGTCCTTTTGAAAGTAGGTAAGACTTCATCACTATTAACCTCCGGTATTACTTTGTCTGTGGTGGGAAGTCCCTGAGTTTTAAAAAACTGATGGACTTTGTATCTGATGGTATTCCGATCATAGTTATCAACTGATCCTACAGCCTCGTGTAATGCAGCCTCTTGTGTGGTGGAGACAATTTTTAGTTTTTTATATTCTTTAACAATGTTGAAAATTGTCTTACTACATAAGCCTGTTATAAACGTTAAGGACAATTTCTTTTGCCTGAATATTCAAATGTCCCTTCTTGTCACGTTCTTGGGGAGGAGATATCATGGCTGAAGGAAGCATTGGGGGAAATATTCTCAGTTTCATCTGCTGTAGACGACATGCTAACGTATAAACACAAGCTATGTATGCACCAAATATGAACAGCAACTGCCGGCGTCGGCGTGCCGGCGATACCCCGAGCCTGACTTCTACCCTGCCGAAACCTGCACTTGCTCGTAGTTCTATGGCCGAATGACCAATAGATATTGCAACGCTTAGGCGGCTGCCGCTTTGCCGTGCTGCATCTTTGTTGTGCTGGGGTGTAAATGTCTACGAATAGGGTATAGGGCTCGCTTGACGTCGAACGGCATGTTTATAGCGCGTTACCGATGCAGCGTCTGCAGTGTTCACATATAGCATTAAAACTTGTGCATATCTATTAGATACATACTATATGGAAGCTGAATTACTCGATGCTCGATATAGTGATAGTGTCGCGTTATTGTATTTTATAGAAATTTAGGCCGACTTTTTTTTTAGATCTAAGCAGCTGCTCAGGCAGAAGCCTAAATATCAGAGCATCCCGAGGAGTTCAAAACAACTTTGTTAATCCGATTTTTGAATTACCTGAGGTTAGTAGAACTAGGAAAGCCGCCTCTGGTAGATTGTTCCAGAATCTCGCTTCCCCAGCAATAAAGGAGCAGTGGTCTCGGCCAGTTCCGGATGTACGAAGTACGACACGGTTAGGATGAGACGCCAAACTTAGGAGCATCTCTTTGGCATCCCGCGATATATAAAGTTATAAATAATATAATTTATATATAAGAGGTTTGGGGGCCACCTAGTTCCAAGAACTAGGAAAAGAAATAACAAGAAGTGCCTTTCAACCTATCAAAACTTAATTGACTGCCAAATATTGTGAGACAAGCAATAGGAAATTAGTTGGTACTACCCCCACAGCTAAATAGTTTCCATCAAAAACTAAAATTAAAAACAATCACCTTGGTAGGTGCTTGGCTATTACAAAATGGTGGGATTGATTCCGACACTAGAGAAAGGGGTAGCTGCTATGGAGCCTCTCTCAGAAGAAAGGCTACCCAAATGGAAGCTCCAAAGCAAAGGTAACCAAGGTTAGAAAGTCCCAGATGTAGATCAGAACCCGAACGTAGAACCCTCGAACAACGAGAGTCCACAGAAATGGGGGACTGCTCCTCACCGACGTGATTCCTACTTAAAGATCGCCCCGAAGTATCAATGCAGACAGTTCCCCTCAGCTCGATGGCTTAGTGTAGCTGTGACAACGGCTAAATCCCCAAGAGGGTGAGAAAAGGGCCCCGACAAGAAAATTCACCAAAGGAGGCCGATTCCTATCAAAGTCTCCACAAGCCGGAAAATCTCAGTACTGGCTGTGAAATTACATCACTGAATCGGGATGTGGACGTTGAACTGCTACACGAGAGCGTAGGAAATAAACAGCAGCAACTCACGTCCAGTTCTGGTATTTATGTCGACGGAAATTACAAAATGACCATTAAGGAGATGGAAGGTAGACTACGATGTTCTACCATAGAATTACCAGATCGAGATAAGTGTTTTGTTATGAAAAGAAAATTCGATATTTTTAAGAACTGTTATAAAATTATTATTCTAAACAAGAAAAACGTTGTATTAATTTACTTTTCAAGGTATAGTTGATTTTTACTTGACCATAAAAACAGAGTATAGCATCACTCAAATGGAAAATTCCCGAATTTTCCTAAGATACAAGCATGGGAATTTGAAAGAAGGTTATTATAGTTCCAGAAAAATAAGCGACGATATTAAGAAAAGGATCCACTCGAATCGTCAAAAGCAGCAATCCAACAATCTAAGCAAGGAGAGAGAACGTTCACTGGCCTTATGCAGAATGAACCTAAAATGGACCCCAAAGCTCCCAACGCCAACAAGAAATTGAAAAAAAAAGTATAACCTCCACCAAACAAGAGTGGTAAGATATAGCACTACCAGGATGAAGGATGCACTGGCAAATAATATAGGCATCAAAATATTGGCCAAAAGCAAAAAAAAAATTGGGTGTTCCATGTTGTACCACTGTGAACAGCCTACCAGAAAATACCGGGGGTCTACGTCGGTGCTGAGGTGAAAGTACAGTAACAAGTGGCCAGTTTTTGGCAACCATGTTATGGGGGTGGCAAAACACACTCCTGTCTAAAATACCAACCAAACACCGCCATCTTTACTCATCCTATTGAACGTCTATGGACTTGTGGCAGCACGAGCGAAGGCAGAAGAAAATTTGAGTATTGGTATTCCATAGGAAAACATCGGAAGTGCTGGCATATCTAGCTAGAACTCCAAAAAACAAACAGTTTGCTTTGTGTTGTGCCACGTTAATCAACCTACCAGAAAGGAAAACCTGGGTTCCCAACCGCAGGTATGAAGGTACAGTAGAGATGGTCAGCTTTGACTACTATACTAAAGTAGTGGTTAATACATCCCATCTGAAATACCAACTGAACAAAGCCCTCTTTACTCATCCTACTGAACGTCGATGGATTTGTGGTAGCACGAAAGGCACAAACAAGGTTTTTGGTATTTAACTACCAATACAATACAATATCCATGAAACAAAACCAATTTTTACCACGGGTAGCTAGCGAAGTCAAAAATGTGTACTATATAAATTAGTAAGCAATAGATCATGAAGGCTGATATAACAAGCTAGAACTTAGAGGAAAAAAGGTTGGTATGTCAAAGTGGCTATGTCCAAAAACTAACCTGCCCAAAACTCAAAATCATAGAAATAACAAAAGCTTGGCATGCAAAAGTATGAGTTAAGAGTAGATTGACAACAAACCTAGAAGTAATATATGTTAGAGAATATTACACCAGCACTCCGTGGGCTTTTACCACTCCCTAGTTCTCGGAGGAAAGGAATTCTATCCACTGGTAAAGCTATCAGTGTTTCAGTAACGCTAGCCCAAAACAGCCTACCAAATGCTCCTCTTCCGCTACAATATTATCGACATATCTTATGCTTCTATAACCAGTTAATTGGATGCAAACATTGTTTCTAACGTCTAATAATTACATATAATGAAGAATTTGTCTGTCAAGAATTTGTTAGATCTGCTGACTCAGCACGTGCATGTTTTGTATCTTCATGGGAAAACGGTTTCGGCGCTTTTTCAAATGCTGCTTTTACAAATTTTGCTTCTATGCTGATTTTTAGTTTTTACTAATCAAATTCATACACAATGCCCAATTTCCTAGAAACATTGCAAAAACACCTTTTGCAGTTTATTAAAATTTTCATCAAAAACTCACTGCGTTAGCTGATGTTACATGCCGCCGAGCTCAGAACATTTTAATTGAAAATTATATGTGCAGCTTTTTTCATTCCACATGTCAACGTCATGCACAAAACTGAGCAATGCTATATAAAGTAAAAAAATCCTGGGAATAATTTAATTAAAGGGTGGATATGTATAGTATGAGGTGACAGTGCGTTGATTCTGCGTGAAACAATGGCGGTAGAAAAGTTAAGAGAAAGTATGGTGTAACAGTCATGAGTGTAAGTTGTACTAATACGAGATATTGATTTCAGTGTAAGTTTCAAACATGTTATTCCATATCTTAAATGTTACAAGACCATATCGCAGGTTGGATATTCATGTTCCATAAGAGTACAGGGAAATATTTGAAAGGTGCTTTTTTTGATAGATTAACCTATTAACTTTAGTATGGAATTCGAATTCAACGAATCTTCAAATACACGTATGTCAAACTCTTCACAAACTTAGCAGATTCTAAGGATTTTTCGAAGCTTTTTAACCAACTCAATAAAAGACTTTGATTTTGCTTACTGCAACATATTTGCTCTAAAATGAAGTGTTTAAAATATTCTTATAGCATAGTTATACAACACCTTATAGGGCAAATTTTTAACTGTTGCATAAACGTTTATACAACTATTTTATACGGCATATTTGCACGTTAGTCAAAATGGTTGTGTTGTGGCATCCATGGTAACGTTTATAAAACAAACCCGAGCCTTGTTGTTTTCCTGTGCAATTTACTACTTTAGCCAACAAATTGCTCCCAACGAAAGCACTTATACAACTGTTGTTTAGTAACTGTTAAAGGCTGCACATATGCCAAATATGTTGGTAAACAACGTCACCATAACCTAACTTTCTGCTGCCATATTTTTGTAAAGTGCCATAATCAATGTTTTAAGACAAACAACTCATGCATATTGGTTCAAAAGGTTTTATCAACTGTTCAAACAGAAGATATAGAGCTGGTACAAATTCTGGGTAAATCATTCGACTCTGTCGGTATTTCATTTCAGACATTTGTCAAATTGTTGTATAACACTTGCAGGCAACACCAAAATATTCTAATAACCTAAAGACAACATGGACGATGCCATGATTGTACACAACCGCCCCCCATATTGGGCAAACATTTATTCCTCTATTTGATATTAAATAATTATGTTCAGTTCGAAATTACAGATATAAACACATTAGTGTAATTGTGTCTAAATATAGGATTTGTGGAAGATTTAACGCAGATAAGTTCAGTTTTCCATCTTAAAAATCTAGACATACTTTTGATCATTGTCAAAATATGAATCAAATACGAAGCCCGTAGAAATTCAATAGCCCTATATCACAGTGTAGAAGTTTATCATATACCTGTGTATGAAATTCACAATGGCCGGATATGTAAGTAAACAAGATGACTGAAATGTGTTTGTTATATATTCTTCACTTCGTCTATACAATAGGTACATAAGAAATAGTTTGGTTGCAATAAAGCAGAATCACGTAACAGAATAGTTGTATAGTTGACAAAAGCTGAATCTTGCACTGAGGCAAATGTCCTATAGCGGCTGCAAGAGGCTTACACTTTTGTTTTATAACTGTTACCTGCAGCCCTTATTTAACCTCTTAAATGGCTGACGTGTCCTATTAGGTGTGCCCATTCCGCTTGTATAGCTGTTCTACGAGGGTTTTGCCAATGTTCTTACAGTATACAGTGTTTAAGGAATACTGTATAATCATTCTTGCGACTCTAATAGGAGTGATAATTGTTAGTTGGGTACTCAATAAGTACAATGTCATCTTGAATCTTGTATGCTTCATTTTTTTAAAAATTGTAAGCCTAAGCAGTCGCTATAAAGGATATCATAAGCAAATGCGAATGTTATATTATATTATATACTACCAATATTCAAGTGTCAGTTTCTTAAAAGTCACCTCCATGGCTGTTATCAACGCCGATCTCATTCAAGGAGATGACAGATCGGTAGAATACTGAGGTTACATCGTTTTTTACTTTTAAAGATGAACGTTCAACCTATAATAATCACTGATGGTCTTTTAGATATTTTCTCAATTACTATGGACATTAAAGTGAATCTAGATCACCTTTAACGTGGAACTATGCGGGAGAAATAGTACCTTCGATAGTCTGCTTCTTTGAGATTGAAATTAAAGACTTTCCATTTTTTTTCCTGTTGATGAGAACCGCGCATAGATTATTGGAAAGACATTGTTCAAGTAACAATAGGAGACCTTACTTTTAGGGTTACCCCGTAATTATGGGATCTGAATAAGACAAAGGACAGTAAAACGTACTTGACTAAATTAGGACTTTCAAGCATAAGCCTGCTCTACTAACGAAGGCGACCTCGTTTAAAAGCCTTTCTTGAAGTCACCGTCATGACTGACATTAAATACCTGCACAAAGGGAAAAGAGAACTAAGACATCAAAAAAGGGGTCAATATTGCAAAACAATTACCATTCATAGCGTGTTTCGATCCGAAAGGGGAACTTTGTTATTCAGATTTGGACGGTACGTCAAGAGCTCTGCTTTCTGCTACTCGACGGCGCATTGGCGTACCATTTTCCTTATAGAGCCAGATCGCACAAAACTTTTTATTGCTGGAATTTTTAACTCTGAATCCAAAAATGCATAAAATGGCATACATAGACGTATTCAAACCTTTTTTATTTAAAAAGCAAACGAAGCATAGGTGAACAGAGCCTGTTTCCAATTTGTGATATTGGCATGGATTGATACAAAACTTTAAATGTCTAATAGAGTAAGTTCTTTAGAGCTCGTCTTAGTGGATATATGGGCAAATTATAATTGGCCAGTGATTGGTCACGCATTAACCTCCAATTGACATGTCAAACTGATGCATTGCGCAGTATTCGGACTGTCAGTAGCGGCGTTAAGCAGCACTTTTTTGCTTGAGACGACAGTCAAAATTATGTATACGTTATAATAGGCTAGTTGACTCTTCATTACGTAGGTCTCAAATAGTTAATTGTTCCATTATACCAAAAAATGGATACTATATTTTTTTCAGAGCTGAAAGACCAAAAAACTTTAATTTAAAAATTTGTTTTTCTTAAACAGGCGAAGACTCTAACCGACATGGTTGGCCCATATGTTTATGTGCTCTGTAAACAGCAACTGATAGCAGCATAACCTTTCAAACTTTCAAATAAATAAACATGTCTACTACTAGTGTTTTCATCATTTCATATTAAAAATAAAAGGTATGTTTTTTAAAACGCCCTTGTACACCCTGTATATATATATATTTTTTTTAAATTGAGATCGATATTTTGTTGTAAGCCAAATACTGTAAGAAACATTCATTTATTCTATGAAATTACATATGAGTCAAGTAGCTTATGACTTTGTTATAATTTTTCCGGTATTATAAAGCAAATCACTGATAAGAGTTTCAAGTTGGGTTCGAGTATATAAGCTCTTGTACTGAACACGCTGATTTAAAAACAATAGCAATGTTTTATTAGTCCAATAACGTTGTGGTAAAACGGCATAGCTTTCTAAGCAAGCTACTTAAAATTTTCATTGTCACACCTACTGACATATTTTTAAAGAAGTACTTATTTACATCAATTATTTCAAATGGAGGGTACAGGCAAATAACAGGGAATGTCCGAATGAACTGATTTTGACTGATGCAGTGACTTTTACTTAGAACTAATTAAATGTTTTATTATAATTTTGTTGTCGACATTGGGCCTTTTATTTATTAAACATATTTAAATTGAACAAAAAACCAAATGAGACATTTTGAGACAAGCAAACAACAAGGAATGTCCAATTCAGTTATCAGAATCTTTTGGGTTTTTAACTGTCTTTTAAACTTAGCGACTCAATCTTCCTTCAAATGAGATACTATGATTAAAATGTTTCTGATGCAATTTTTTACAATGTTCATGCTTTTCTCTTTGATCTACTGGAGGTTTCTCTGTTGTTTTTATACTTTCTTGTAGATATTCAACATTTTCTTTGATAATTCCATGCAGTGCAATAAATGCGAAACATACAGTCATATCTTTTATAACATTATTGTTGATATCTTCATCTTTCATCGTCACTTTATAATAGCTGCATGTAGCTGTATGAAAATTCTCAACTAAAAACTTCTTGCTTCTTCTTTAATTCACATTATAAACATTTATAAACCCTGACAAATAGAAGTTCTGTTCAGTGACACTACCCAATGAATTGAAATATAATATATCGTTGATTATTTCCATTTATATTTTCAAAACTTTCGAATCTTGAACAATTACAAGGTGCCCTTGTTCATGAGATGAAAGTCGCAACTTTTTCATTACGTCCTCGGTTCTACCAGTTTTCTTTATTTCCTTTTTTGATTTGTTAATAGTACTTTGATTATTTCCATCATTATCTGAATCAGAAAACATATCATATTCAACTTCAAATTATTATACCGTAGACTTTATATAAATTCTAATCTCAAAATTACAATTCTCATTTTAGACAATCCTTCTTCTTTGCCGGTATAACAGGAACATTTGCAGTTATGGCCGTTTCGGCCGTAAACAAAAATATCTTTTTGGCGCTATCTGTTTACTTATTTTAAAGGCTAACGAGTGGGAATTAAAATATCATATACAAGATTTAGCTTCCAATGGGGAACAAAAAAAAATAAAGATTGTGACATTCCCTATTCTTCGCCTGTATCTTTCAAATATCCTTACTAATTTTTGCCAAATAGCATAAAAAGCAGTAACAATAGCTCTAACTGTTTTGTAAAGAAATTAAAAGATCGTATTCGCAGCAAATAACACATTGTATTTGTAGTCAAATATTGTTGAATATTGTAATTAGTAATAAGCATATTTAGAATGTTGTTATTCTCGATGCCAGTGTTTTTGAAGCACTGTTTAGAGAACTGAATGTTATTATATTTTGTAATACTCTATTTTTGTAATATATGAAAGGGTGGTCTAATAGAAGTTGCTAGAAAAAGACAATTATTACAAAAACATTGCCTGTATATGTTTATACTGTTCCTACTATGTTCACACATCTCCAATTCAATAATTTTACCCACTTCGGTGATATAATTTTAATATAATAGATGATTTTAGGTCTCGCGCTTATAGGTAGCTTTCATGTTATTTAATTTAATTTTTTATTAATTTCTCCTCTAAAAATATTGTCACTATTTTTTGAGTCACCATGAATGTGGCCAGTTTCCTATAAAACAATATTTTCATTGATCATGAAGAATAACAATTTGGTTAATTTCGTGAAAAAAAGGCATGCTTTCAAGATTTTATTAAAGACTCAAGTTACGCTAAGTTATTTAACTACCATTACGATAACATGACATTTGAACTATATTCAGTGAAATTTTCAAATTGAAATCTGCATAAATAAGAACAAATCTCCGGAGATGCCGCGTGAAAAAGTACTCGTGCACTGGATCATCGGAATAAAAGAATCATAATACATATTTATTAGCTGAGAGGTTTCATATGGTGACTAGATCTAGTCTTTATGTCTCTTCTAATTACTTTTATTTCTTGTAGTCCCCGGAAATCAAACGAATTATTTGGTGAACCAGCACAAATATAATAAAAAAACCGGTGCATTAGATTCCGAGTTACAGCGTACACCGACTTCAAAACCCACAAGTCTCTGAACAAGGATCTACAGTTGCATATAAACCTGCTGTGTATTTTTAAACATTATAACTAGAGTATAGTTCTAGTAAGAGAAGACCGACAAGGTAAACAAATTTGAGACAGATAGAAAGGAAATCACAGAGATGTCGTTCACAAAACAGCTGATGACGTCTAAACACATGTTGTTCAGGGCTGCATTCGTAAATTGTTACAGAGCGTAACTTTGAACTACTCTGTGACATTATAAGCGTTAGTACAAGAGTTGTCAGTTTGCAGGATCATTACTAGTTTACTTTATTTGGTTATCAAAGAGTGCTCAAAATCGGCAGAATATGTATTTTCCACAATGAGTAAGCTACCCCGTAACTATAACAATTCTTATAATAGTAGTAATTGTCGCATAAGACGTTGTTGGAAATTGGTGGGCTGCCATCATGTGTCATTATATGATTCTGTGACGACCTGGCGTTCTTCGAAGTTACACAGTATTCCAGGGTAATTTTTGTTTGTCAGTCTACATAAAATTACTGAATACAGTATTACATTACCAAGTGATTTACAAACGCACCCCTGCCCGAGTAGTTACAGAAAATCAGTTGGAGCAATGGATACTCGAATATCAATAAATCATAAATTTTGCTCCGATCAACTTGAAATTTTGAAACAATATTCTAGAGATGTTATAAATTCATTCACAAGTAGGTGGAAAGCCCCACCTCAAGAGTGTATGGAAAGTACCTGGTCACTATAAAACTTGACGCTATTTCTACCATATTTTTGGGATCAGCACCCGTTCTGGAGGTAGTAACAAAAATATGGGGAACTCAAATATTCTGGAACAAACACCTCATTTATGTAGAGGGTGTCCCCTAATTCACTAAGAGTTGAACTATGGAGCAGCACAACAAACAAATGACCTTTTTAGATTTACTGACAGATACGAACCCTTTACTCGAAATTTTCCACCCCAACTTTGCACGAATTTCGTTCGTGCAACGTTCAACTACCAATCCAAGAGTGTCTGTCCATCTTCCTACCTAAATTTAATAATACTGATGTGGGTAACATAAGTGGTAAAGCCGGTGTCAGATGCCATATATCCCACAAAACACCTCAATTTCTGCACGATATATTTCCTGGTCGTGCACTCAACTGCATTGGAGATCAGAATGGACACCTGTCTAAATTGCATAATATTGATATGGGTAACGTATGGCTTCAAAAGACGGTACCACATGCCATACAGCCTGTGAAACCGTTAAATCTCTGTAGGAGACATTTTCTGGTCGTGCACCCTCTCGTTTCGGTGACGAGAGTTCAGCTCCTAGATCATTGCCTTCTTCTTATGCGGTTATTTTAAGTCACAGGATTGTCCACAGGCACTCGTGCATTGAAAGAGGAAATCGAACGCTGTGTCGATATAATCAGAAAATAATAATCTCTATTAAGGAATTTCCGTGTTGCCAGGACCGAGATTACGTCAAAATTTGTTTTAAACAATTTGTTTAGAAAAATTCCAAAAATTGTTTTTTCGGTTCGGCCAAAGGATTTTTAGGTTTCACAGGAGACTCTTGAAGCGATTCAATATTTGAAAATATATCATTTTCAACTCCGAAAAACAATATGAAAATGTGTTTTAATGTTGCCAAACTTGCGAAATGTTTAAACATACATTAGCAAAATCCCAAAGCCTTTAATTAGTTATTGTTATTGTAAACCTTTGTCTTTAAATTGTTGATCCGCCGTGCGCTCAGTCTATATTCGGCATGAGCGTAAGAGACGAACGCCGCGGCGGCCGCCATTATGTTGTATCTTCCTCAGGCTCACGCAAAATGTGCCCTTCTATAAATTGACTTTTTTATATGACCTCCTAGAACTAAAAATTTTAAATAAAAGCTAGAGGATCTAATATGAAGTTTTTCATGTGATATTTTTTCGTATACCGGGGGTCTCAGAAAACTGCTATCGAATAGAGTTCTATTGTTTTTAAGAATAATAAGTAACACCCTGTATATTTTTAGTGAAAACAAATATGGTTTGTTTAATTTATTTCAATTGCTTTAGTCAAAAACTCGGTGTGTGTGTTATTCAATCATATGCATTCCGGTCCTTTACCAGATTGCATAGGCGGCTAGATGCAAACAGCAAACAGGTTCAAGCTCAGACACACATGAATAAATAGCACGCAAACTTTATGTTTTTGCCCAAACTAATAAAAATAAGTATGATAAACTTAATATATTTTGAATCAGAAGAAAATGGATTATCATGTTTCCTGAAATATACTAGGTGACCCATTTAAAAACAACACAACTTAATTTTACAGCTCTTTTCTGAAACACCTAATATACAAAAAAAATATTACATATAACTTATAACTCTCCTATACAGCTTTCTCTTCTGGATATTTTCTCGAGGAGCCAAATCTTTAAGAGCTACAAAAGTGTACAGAAAAGCATGATAAACATGCAAATTCCAATTGTATGTATCTGTTTGAGTAACTTGATCCATTTAATTTTCTTGTTATATATGTTCGTAGTGTTTACCCCTTTTTCTGAAGTTGTTGATTATTAATGGTACTCATTTTTACGGTTGTGCTTATCTGAAAAATCTTATACCGGTATCTAAGTGTTCGTTGCTACAAACTGATCTTCTATACCCACTCGGACACAGAAACATGCATGGATGCCATGTTTGTGGTTTCGTCTATATCCGTATCTACTATCTAATCAATTTTAGGCCTGGCAATATGCACATTAGTTAGTAGTGGTCCTTTTTCAATGATAATATGCAAAAAATCCGAATCAGAATATTTTTGCCAGCAGATGCGAAGATAATACCTAAACTGTCATGTTTATGCAAAATGGCCATGAACAATTTCTACAAATGAGTGCGTATATACCAGCACAGCTAAGAAGACCATTTGCTTGAAAAAAAATTCAAAGGCGAAAAACTGTTCTGTTTAATTTAAATCTTGTCTTGAGTTTCGGGACACCCATTAAGTCAAGCTCCGGGTCTTATCCCTACGGGCAGGTATACAAATTTTGTGAAGTAGCGTCTTTGACAATTGCTTGAATCTACATTCATTTCGGGGGGCAGATGGGAGCAGATTTAGGAGCAAATTTTATTGTTTTGTAGAATAGCATTAGACGACAGAAGGTTCAAGTCCTCAATTTTCGATCTTCCACCTAACTACATTTCCCTGCAAAACGTCCCACGCCGGCACCGCTGCGATCTTGAACGGCCAAAAGCCGCCCGAACAGCAGAGGAAGTGCTTTCATAAGCCGCGTTCATGTCCTGACTTAATATGAAGAGACCTCCAGCTTCCTTTCTTTTATATTCGCCCGCCGCCCTTTATTCTTTTTCCTCTATTTCGATCGTAGCAAGCGCTGCTGCATGCGCCGCTTTGTGTTTATGCCAATGAGGCGATTTATGCTGACGTATTGGAAGGCGTCGAGCCAGCAGTCTTTTTGTTCCCGAATTATCTCTGTCAGTTTTAGGTTGGATGCGGATGGACTGATCCTGCATCCATTGTGTGTATTGCACCGCCGAAATAGTGCAGGCCTAGTATGTTCGATTTGCAGTATAGTGCCATAGTCTAATCATATTAGCAAAGTTTCCCGAAATTATTGTAAAGCTGGTTTGGTGCAAGTTGTTCAAAGGTTTATTCAAAACATGGACGCATAAAATGGCACACCAATTTTTGTGGGAAAACTTTTTATTTGATAACAAAGAATCAGAAAACGTGTTTTTTGGGATTCAATCGGAAGTGTTGACAGAAACGGAAAAACTTCTCATATAAGATTTTTAGGTATTTATGAGACCTACAAAATGAGGCCCCACGTGAAAAGATCCGACTAATAGATGACATTTTATGGTCGAAAAACAAGGCAAAATGCAGGGTTTGGCACTTGTTGGTAATGCGACGATAATTTTACGCAACTACTTGAAATTTTTCAAATCCGTAGGATTCATACTTATAACAACAACAAAATTGTATTATATTGGTCAAGTAGTTTTTTGAAAATCTCTAATTGTTTATCCCAAAACACCTGCTTTTTGGCCATCACTACTAGTTTATTGAGCAATATACAGTGTTCGTTCAAAAAGCATTTGATAGCAAAATGCACGTGTTACCTTGCCGATATGAATCACAAACCCTTCCGAAAGATAAATGTTATTTTTATGTGAAAAACAAAGGTTACGTTTTTTTCTTCTAAACAAATCCAAACATTTCATTTTTGCGAGTAATTGAACAAATGCGCTGCGATATTCGAAAAACATGCATTACTATACCCATTTTTAAACAAACCGGATGTGTCTATCGTCTTTTGTTGCGAATTTCTCACAAATACGAAATATTTGATTTGTTTAGAAGAAAAAACGTAACCCATCCTTTTTGCATAAAAATAACATTTATCTTCCGGGATGGTTTGCGGTTTATATTGGCAAGGTTAGCCAGTGTGTTTTGCTATAAAATGCCCTTTGATCTAACCCTGTGCATTGCTCAATAAACAAGTAGCAAGTAGTGATATCCGGAAAACAGGTGTTTTGGGATAAACAATTAGAAATTCTCAAAAACTACTTGACCAATTTAACTTCAATTTTGTTGTGGCTGGAAGTACGAATTTGAAGAATTTCCAAATATCTGCGAGAAACCATCGTCGCATTACTAGCAAGTGCCAAAACCTGCAGTTTTCCTCGGTTTTCGGCCGTAACTTTTTTGGTATTAGTTGGATCTTTTAACATATATGGTATCATTTTGTAGGTTTCATAAATATCTAAAAATCTCATATTAAGAGTTTTTTCGTTTCTGCCAACACTTTCGATTGAATCCCAAAAAAACACGTTTTCACATTCTTTGTTGTGGAATGAAAAGTTTTCCCACAAAAATTGGTATACCCATTTTATGCGTCCATGTTTTGAATACCCCCTTGAACAAGTTGCAGCGATAAAACCAGACATTACAGTTATTTCGCAAACCAGGGGTATTTTCGTCTAATAGGATTAGACTACCAGTAGAATTACTCTGGCTAATACTGGTAAGACGAGTGGATGTTAAGGCGCAATTCGACTGAGGAAACTTTTGGGCAACATGTAACGTGCGGCATTGACGGATGCGGTACACTGTCTTTCCTTAGCGGCAACACAAAGCGACAAAAAAAAAGCCTGAATGAAACATGAATCCACGTGTTGATCAATGTCGCCGGCTTTCCAGACCCGTTCGGATCGGTGCGGTTTGTAGCAGGCGACAAAGTGGAGAGGACCAATGAAAAAACGTTATCTTTAATTGAAGATTACCATAATTCGGATGAATTATGGAATAACAAATCGGAAAGATATATGAACGACTAAAGCAGGATAAATTACAGGAATTGTCAGGTAAATATAATAATTATTTCACGCTTTATGCGATGATGAGACAAAAATAGTTGGTGGCTACGACCACTTGCTAGCGTACAGTACCTTCAGTCTTTTAGATGTGTTCGATTGTTTGCTTCTTGTCCAGCTGTCTCCTTGACTTACCTGAAGTGACGAGCAGACCTATACCGCACTGACGAGGGCTAATGAGCCCGAAACAGTACTGTCTGCGGTTGGTTATGGTTTCAGAGGGACAAGAAGCAAACATCTTCTCATTTTCTTTCCATAGTTGGCTTATTTATTAATCGTTGATTTCTTTAAATAGGAAAATACAACTGTGCAAGTGGCTTGGTTCAGATATATCCGAAACAGATACATAAGCGATAGGTAACTATCATCCGTAGCCAAATATCTTAATGTCACTAGTAATCTCACGCGGGACGTTATTGCTTCCCGAAAGCTGGTATCACATTTTTTTGTCATAGGTTAGATTTTTTCAAGTAAGTGAAAATCGTCTTTACCTATCCGTGTGAAATTTCGGAATAAAGCATCATCGTCAGCTACTAAGTTGTTGTACAAATTGTACTGAATTTCTTGCCATCGACGTATATGTTTCTTCTCCAATATTCTGGCGTTTTTCTTTTTATTTTCCGATCCGAAGAAATTATTAAATAAGCAGCTGCCGCGACTGTCTGCAATGACATGGCGTACTAAACTGGACGGGAACAAAATCCGCAGGAGGCATTAATAGAACGTCAACGAGAGGCAACACTAGGAAACAAGTAGCATGTCGTTCATTGTTGCCTCAGTGGATTTGCGCCTTTACGCGCACGCAGAGCAACACAGCAACACAATATAATCCGAGCTGTAAACGGGCTTGCTTCAGTCAGAAGGGGCGACAGACATAACTGTACAGGGTCGCATTGTGTTTTCAGCGCTGTTAGTTGTTTTGATTTGTGCATCGTTCAAGTGCTTGATTACGTTATGAATCAAACAGATTCTGTATGTGGACGACAACTTGAATACAAAAAGGTGCTGCTATACCAAATACAGAATATCTTAAATGCTTCCTCCAATAAAGGCACAGGAACAAGTAAAATAGGTAAGCTTTACATTATACTTACGAACCTTTCTAAACCTAGGGTCCAGAGAAGAAAACAAGGTAATATTTAAATTTGAATGTTCCAAAATACGAACTTATACAATTTATGCTAGTGATATTAAAAATTGTACTTACCCCATTTAACGTCTTCACGTTGTGTAAGGCATCTTGAGCTTGTAAGGCAGCTTTCCGCGTAAAGAACGTCACAAAACAGCAACCTATAATAAAAGAAACATATTGAAATAACATGCTCTTACACTCATCTGGAAAACAAAAAATTTCTCATCATTTTCAGAATATAACACAACACATTATACCATTTCCCAGAAAACCGATGCTTTTGTTTTTTTTAACTTGTGCAGTTTGTATTTACCTGAGCTAATAATGAGTCACTACATTACGTATTTTAGCGTTAGGATTCTGATTCTTATTTTAACTTGATCTAGCTTTGCACATCGAGGACCAACTGATACGGCCACTTCTTCGTTCTTAGAGTATTGAAAATGTGTTAGATAGGACTTTCCCGTGGTGCATTAAGATTATGCAGTTGACCTCTATCAACAAGATGCTGTTGACTACCTATAATAGTCGGAGTAACTCGACGGTGGTGGTTTGGCGATTTTTGTAGAGAAACATTTAATGTGTGAAATGATAGATTTCGGGAATTTTATTAAATGACACTGCAGTACTGGAACAATTATGGATCAAAACCAAAATTGATAACAAGCATTTGGAGTAGTATACCAGCCCCCAAACAATAAAATAAATGCTTCGGTGAACGTTAGAGAGAGAATAGACTTTTATTTATAATTCCTCATTACGATTGTACTATTGTTGTGGGGATATAAATGATGATTTATTCAATTTAAACAATAACCTAGACCAATGTTTAAAAGCAACCTGGATCAACTAATTACAGGACCCACCAGAATAACTCAGAATTCAGAAACTTTACTAGACGCCATTTTTGTAAACATGCCTGAACTGTGAAGTGATATAGGCATCATAAATGTAGATCTATTTACAGACCATACATTCAAAATGGAACAAAAATATGTTACTTATAGATATTTCAAACTCTTTGATCATAACGCCTTCCTGCAAGGCCTATCTTGTCTGCAATGGGATGCTGTATTTCAAATACAAAAGAAGAGAAAACGTTAATTCTAAATGAACATATGTTCATGTTGTTGTCTGTAGCTAATTGATAAAATCAATCATGATCTTTTAGTATACAAGGTAACATATTTAGGACTATGTGAATCAGGTTTAAATTTATTTTAGGCAATGATTCTTCTGGATTGAGATGTTACATCTGGAGTACCGCAGCGGTCTGTTCTAGGGCCTTTGCTCTTCACCATATGTACGTCAGACGTAATTAAAGTAGCTAAAAGCTGTAACGTTATGACATACGCCGACGTACTCAGATGTATACTAAGTGACATATAAATCCGAACACCCAGTTTAAATGGTTTTATTTTAATAAAAGTTGGTGAATGTATTTATCTTACTGTAAATAACAAGTGAAAAAATTTTCAGCCTTATCAGTTGGACATTCCGGTTTTTATACTGCTTTTTTTTTAATTCACTAACGCTCTAAAAATGAATATTTCAGCCGCAGTAAAGAATCAACGTTGGCGGATTTTGGTTCTTGACATCCTTTACGATCGGTTACGATGCCTAGAGTACGGAGACCTGTACGATTTCGTCAACTTAGTGAGTTTGATAGGGGCCGTATAGTGGGACTTCGGGAAGCTGGACTTTCTTTTCGGGCAATTGCAGTTAGGGTGCAAAGAAGTGTAGACACTGTGGTTAGGTGTTGTCAGGCATGGCTTCGAGAAGGCCGTACGCAAAGAGCAAGGGGCACTGGACGCCGCCGTAGAACAACAGACCGTGAAGATCGCCGCCTAAGATTATTGGCCTTAAGGGACCGTTTCTCCACTACCAGGTCCATTGCAAATGAATGGTTTGCAGAACACGGAAGACCTATTGGCATGCAAAGTGTTTACCGACGAATGAGAAGTTTTGGCTTGTTTTCATACCGGCCACACTGGGTCCTCCCTTTAACTCGAGAACACCGACGTAATCGCCTTGAGTAGTGCAGACAACGGTCACTCTGGGATCAGGAATGGAACAGTATTGTCTTTAGTGATGAGTCTAGATTTTGTTTAGGCATGCACGATGGTCGTTCCAGGGTTAGAAGGCGACGTGGTGAAAGGAGGAATCCACAGTTTTTTGTTGAAAGACATGTTCATCACACTGTTGGAGTTATGGTTTGGGGAGCTATAGCTTATGGTTCCAGGTCACCTTTAATCTTCATCAGAGGTAACATGAACGCGCAGCGTTATATCCACGAAGTTCTAGAACCCCATCTTTTACCCTATCTTGACACCCTGGCAGATCCAACTTTCCAACAAGATAATGCCCGACCACATGTTGCAAGAGTCACAATAGACTTCTTTCAACATAATGATGTCACATTGTTACCATGGCCACCAAGATCTCCCAACTTATCCCCAATTGAACACGTGTGGGATGGGTAGGAGATTGCTCAATTTGCGACGTCCTCCTCAGACTCTAGAAGCACTTCGAGAGGAGTTGGTGGTTGCCTGGAATGAGATACCACAGGAGGACATTGAGCACCTGATGAGAAGCATGCCTAGGCGCGTTGGAGAATGCGTAGCACATCAGGGTGCATCCACACATTATTAAAGGTCAAAGGGCTTTAAACCAGTGCAATCATTTAGAAATTTTTATCATTTACTTATTATGCTTAATTAAGTACGTATACAAAATTTTATTAAAATAAAACCATTTAAACAGGGTGTTCGGATTTATATGTCACTTAGTATATATATCTTTTAATCCCCAAAATTCATCTTCTATAATCAATAATGATTTAAATGCAATTTCAAATTATGCGAAGCACAACAATTTGAAACTAGACTTATCCTTTTCCGCCCAAAAACGGAATATAATTTACTAAAGAATAATATGCACCATTTTATTGAAAAATACAAATTAAAGCTTGGTGACTGTGTTACCAACCTCGGAGTTATGATCTCTCAGATAGACTTTTCTGGCATAGCATACATGTTCGATACTTTATGCCGCAGTGCTGCTAATACCCGTTTTAATTGAATGATCAAAAAGGATCTCCAAATTAACGAGAGGTCAAGTGTGATAATTATTAGGAGGGGATAATTGTACGTCAGTGATGAGATGCGCTAGAGCATCTGCAGTCCCCATTCAATGCCTAAAACGATACTGTGATCTCGGTAGAAGAAGTCTGTCTTCTATTCCATATTATAGTCTAAATTTAATTGTACGTCTGTTTCCAGGACACATGAGATCAGTGATATAAGGCGATTCGTGATAGGCCTAGTCAGGGTTAGGATAAGGACTATATTTTTTATATCACCAGAAATTTCCTGATCCGACAAACAAAGACTTTCTAGTTTTTGTTGTATTTTTTCCTGATATAGGCAGTTATCACAATATTTTACAGGTAAGCCCATCCAAACCTGTTGCTGTACTTATGGATTTATTTATTTCTAAATTAAGCTCATTCAGTGAAAATAGAGCATCTAATCCTTTAAGATGATCGGAAGATAATCTTGAGCTGTCAAGCTCAATATGCTTTTATATACGTATATAAGTGACTAATCTTTATTAAATGATTTCCCCACCTTCCAAATTTCAGACACTGAAATGCCTTTGTTAAGTGTAGGTATTTACGCCAACTATAACGTTGTATTTTTAAGAAAAGGTGTTTTACTGCTGCCGCAATATTTGAGTACTTATATCAAACAGTTGTCCCAATTACGCCTGGAGGGCCTCTTCATATCTTTTGATGATAATATAGCATTCGTTGTCAAACCATGTTAGGGTGGATTGTTTCGGGGCAAAAGGTATTTTACCATACATGGTTTCATTAGCTACCCTTGCAATAGTGTCGCGAAATATATCAAACATGTTTTGGTGGGATTCTTTGTCCGCGTTCAAATTATTAATTTCATCTCCCATAACATTTCTGTAGAGATTCCAGTCTACGCGAGAGTCGTCGTCCCATTTAATGGAAGAAAATATCTTTTTGGAATAACAAAGCTTTCAGTAGTCATCCGAATAGGATAGTGGTCGGTTCCAAATGCATCAGGTAAGATTTACAACTCACGCTGTGTGGGGTTTTCTAGATTACCCCCCACAAATATTGCATCAATCATTTTTTTTGACATTGATGCTGGGAGGTCTGTAGATAGAGACTGAACTATATAGGAAGTCACAGAGTTCTTCAACGCAAGCCGCTATGCCCAAGTTGAAGGTTGTATTTAACTGAATTTCTTTATGAATAATATCATGAGATATGTAGATAGCTACTCCACCATAGCAATCATTTCTGATTTTGCGATAATATTAGCTCTTCTTAAATTAATGATTTGTTGTTTTTAAGCCATATTTCAGAAAATATTACTATGTTTGTTTTGTATTTGTTGATTATATGAATCAAGGAGGCATTTCTACATACAATGGACCCAATGTTCCATCTAAGAATTCTTATTTTCGGTTTAGTATGTTCCATCGTCGTCTATTACGTTTATAGTCTCTGTAATTTTTAGGTTAGGAGTAACATTATTAGTGGCGCTGTTTTCTATTGCATTGTTGACGAAATCGCGAATAACAGACACATTTACAGACTGTTTATTGTGAACTATATTTGTTGTGAATGTGAACATATAATTTATCAGCGCCTCTTTGTATTTGTGCAAATCTTCCCTATGGGGGATACGCAATATTGTCTTTTTGCGAAAATGATGTGGTTAGTTGAGGAGATTCAGGAGGGGCGGATTCCAAATTTTCCCTTCTCTTATGAGATCGAATGGCTTCTCTGAATACTTTTTTTAACGGGCTTTCCAAGAAGTTTCTAGGAGATTAGGGAGATTTTCAAGGTTGTTAAGGATATCAAATCTGTTATTTGGTGTAATTTTAGCATATGACGGATTGTTTGCAATATATTCTGCCCCGTTAAATGTGGCATTTCCACAAGCCATTATTGTTTCGATATTCTTTTGTCTTTGGTATACGCGGCATCTTTTGGTTGGTGATTTATGTTCATTACTACGAGTACCACAATGCACGTAGTTAACTGTCCCATTCACACATGACTAATATTGTTTGTCCATCAACCAAAATTAAAGTTTGTGGGTTGTCTTGCAGCTTACGTTGGATACTCTGCACTTCAGAGACTTTCACATTATTCTCGATGGCATTAAATAAATATTCATTAGCGAAGTAGGCGTCAACCATACTCTCTACTCTGCTCTTATGATTGAAGTACTTAGGTATACACGCGATTGAATCATTTGAGTGATCAATGAATGAACTTGTTACTTCATAATTTTTGAACACAACCTTCACTCTATTTATTCCTACTGACTTGATATCAACTGCGTTCTTTTCAAATACATCTTATTATTGTAAGAAACAACCTACTCGAATTGGAAAAGAGTCTGCCCACATTATTCTGTTTGTCTGAGAACGAAAAAATGTCCAATATCTGTTTGTTGATACATGTTCGATAGATCGTAATAATTGCTGTTATCTTTATTATTATGATTTAGGATCATTATCGTTGGGCAACATCTCGCTATATAACAGTACACGCTGTACGTGGAAATGAATTAAGGAAGGAAAATAAGAAAAGAGTCTTAGGATACTTAGCAAAAAATTCCCGCCAGACACTTCTGGGCACCCACTACCAGTTTTCGGGCAAGACTTGGGACAAATTTGGAAATTAATTTAGAACCAGTTAATCTGAACCAATTTTAACTGAAATTTGGTACTTACGTTCCGTTTGCGTGACAATATAAAATGAATTAGCTGTCGTCATTTTGATTCCAAAATGGTAGATGCTACAAAATGGCCATTCATTAATTCCATTGTCACCTATATGAAATGAAACTTTTCAAATAACAGCGTGTTACTTTTTGACAACAGGATCGAAAAATGGTATTTGAAAACTCGGATGTTTTAGTATTTGTATTTTCAATCGAAAAAAATATTTTTATACTTTTAGTTCATTTTATTAACAGCTGAGAAAACGTGACATTTTATCGAGATGACTTTCGATGCGTTTTTTCAGCTAAAGCCATTATATAGTTTTTGATGGATTATTATACAGGCTAATCCGATCCTGGCATTCATACAAACCGTGCAGTAGGTGTTATTTAGGTGTCTGTATCTCCATATTTTTTTGAGAATTTGTGGCCTATTTTTTTATGTTCTACACGTATACCATTTGACACGTAATATATTATTCTGAGAGGACCCTGTGTAATTTTTTTGTTGTCCTCTTCCCTATTTTCAAACCTCAGCTGAATAGCAAAAATATATTATTACCAAAACTACTTTTTCACGAGCAAAAATTACAATGAGCACAATATAGCAGCAGGCTTGTGGTAGCACAACCATTCCGTACGTAATAGCAAGAAATCCCATAAAAGACCCTAAATGAATCCTTAAAGATCAAGTCGTGGGTAAAGAAACATATCATTAACGGCGAAGCGAGGGTGAAGGCGAGGGCCTTCGAAGTCCGGAACAGTATTTCAACCGGGGATAAAATTTCTGCAAATGGAAGCTCGGCAGAGCAACGCCAGCGCCGTTTGCTGCTACGGTCCATAAAGTCTCAACATACAGTTGGAACTGCAGCGGCGTTTTCCTTCAACGGAACAAAGAATACAGTCTCGTAGAGATTGCATGGACATGCCGAGACAATTCTCCCTTTGAGAACTAGGTAACAAGCAGGATACACACTGGTGTGTGGCAAAAAGCAACCGTCTGTCGAGTGTCCCGCGATATCATCAGTTGCGTCGCTTTTCAAGTCTCTGAACATGAATGCGTATATTCCGCGATTTAAGACGGGAGGTCGCGATTGTAAGTTTTTAAAAAAGAGTTGCAAACTAATAGACTGAACTTAACAAATATGTTTTATTGAAGAAGAAATTACAAAGTTGTTATGTCTAGCGTGAGCAACGTGAAGATCTGTAAGCAATTCAATAGCATACAATACTACCTAACAGAAAATTCTTATACTTCAGTTTTCTTCTTGAAACCTCAGCATTTTCAGTGGTGTAACATGGATGTTTGCTTTTTTCTACTAAACTAGTCACGAGGCCAGATCTACCGAAATACCGCATCTGATGAAAGGCTAAATACACTGATAAACAAAGGATTTGTGACATGACAATTTTTGGGTTATCTTATGTATTTTGAGACACTTAAATCAAATCTAAAAACATAATTTTTCAAATACCCACACATATTCGGTAACATCTACTTTTATGAATTACAATACGTAACATCTCATATTGCTGCATTTCTCGGCGATTATGCGATGAGGCACATACATAACGTTAAGGCCTGTCTATTCCTGTTCGTTATATGCGAGCTATGTTTATAGAGCATATTGCGTTTATTAGAAGACTAATAGAAGCCGAGTCAGTTACGTTTTCTGTGTTGAAGAGTACTGAGATGTTTTGAGTACTGTTAATTTTTGTTAAAACGGTGTGATGTTTTTAGTTTATTGTGATCGAGACTAGCTTTATGGACAATGCCTAGAAATTGTGTAAATAGTGCGAACAGTTTTTGTTATGTGTGCGGAGAGCTAACGTTTAAATTCCAAAAACGTACCTTTAGTCCCCTTGTGTTGAAAGCTTACGAACTTTATTTTGGAATTAAAGGTGGCGACCAAGATAAACTATGGGCTCTTCATATATGTTGCAACACTTGTGTAATGTTGTTAACAGGTTGGTTAAGAGGAGATAATCGTAAAATGCCCGATGCGGTACCAATGGTTTGGAGAGAACCGAGAGACCATACTAGTGATTGCTGTTTTTGCCTCACAAATATTAAAGGTATTGGACCAAAATCGAAACATACTGTTAAGTATTTCAATTTACCATCAGCTTTGCGGCCCGTTAAGCATAGTGATGAACTTTGTGTCCCAGTTCCACCAGAATCTTGGATGAAAGAGTCGAATCCACCGATTCTGAAAGTGATGGTACAGAAAGCGTAAAAATTTCCGATCCTTCGTTTGACCTGCCAGGATGTTCAACAGCACCGCCTTGGATCGCGCAGGGCGAACTTAATGACTTAGTTCGAGAAATAAATCTGTCAAAATTACAGTCAGAACTTTTAGCGTCAAGATTAAAACGATGGAATCTTCTCCACGGTGATGTTAACCGGAAACGGCAACAAGTCGTCACACACTGTTTCGCTCAAGAAAGGGAGTTGATATATTGCTCCGATGTCAACAATTTGTTTGACGCGTTAGGACAGAAACATGATCCATTGGCAACTGTTCATTGATTTCTCTAAGATTAGATTAAAAGCGGTATTGGTACACAACGGTAATAAATATCCATCTGTACCTATACCGCACGCAGGTCATATGAGGGAATCATATGAAAATATGCGAGTTCTGTTAGGGCCCGTTATAATGAATATGGATGGGCCATATGTGCAGATTTAAAGGTAATAGCCCTTCTTCTTGGAATGCAACTGGGATATAGCAAATATTGTTGTTTTCTTTGTGAATGGGACAGTCGTCCGCGAGATCCTTATTATGAACAGGAGTGGCCACTATGTCAGGTATTAACTCTCAAAAACATTGCTCATGAGCCACTAGTTGATCCCAAAAGCGTGTTGCTTCCACCTTTGCATATTAAGTTGGGACTGATGAAAAATTTTGTGAAAGCTATGGATCGAAATGGAAGTGGGTTTCTGCATTTAAAACAAACATTTCCGAGACTTAGTGAGGCAAAAATTTAATAGGGCTTATTTGTGGGTCCACAAATACGGAAAATCATGAAAGATGATGTATTTGACAGTGCTCTAAACGAAACTGAATTACGAGCTTGGAATGCTTTTAAATCAGTTACTGCAAATTTTTTAAGCGATGTGAAGGTGGACAATTACAAAGATATTGTGTGTAAACTAATTAATGCTTATAAAGGAATGGAATGTAACATGTCTCTAAAAATTCACTTTTTGGATTCTCATCTCGATATTTTTCAGGAAAATTTAGGTACGGTAAGTGATGAATCACGGTTACACCAAGACGTTTCTGCAAATATAGTGTCAATTTGCTTGCTGATTATTGCTGAACATCGTTAGGAGATACTTCAGGAGCAACATATCGCCGTAAAAGATCTACAGCAAATAAAATGCCTTATTGCAAGAAAACCGTGGGTGATATAAAAAATCGGATGCTATTTCCGGCTTTTTGGGTATGTTTTACATAAAAACTACCTTGTTTTGTCCATATCACAAGAAAATATTTTAATTCTGTTCTTCAGTGATATACTCAACTTTTAAGTTATCTAAGTTGGGGAAGAATTGTTCTGCTTTGGATTGGCCAGCATCCTAAGAATTTGTTCTCATTGAAAGCAACTTGCGAACATAACCCGACGACAAACCGACTCGGCAGATGTACGCGTCCAAATATAAAGTGCTTTCAGCTAAGCGATGGCAATCCGAACAGTTACTCGACGGTTGCTGGCACCGCATTTGCTAGTCGGTTGCGAGTTGCCCACAACCTGAAGAAAGATGTCAACCATTGATGGCATTGTGGCACTTCAAATGATGTTCCAACTATATCTTCAAAAATTACTAGTTGTGCTGTCTGAAGTTATGTTGGACTATGCTAGCTATTAGCAGATACAGTCGGTAACAAGCAACGGATGCAGACTAGTATTATATTTTGAAAGTGCGAGTGTTTTCGAACAAACGTGTCTATACACACTTCTGTCTCGTACACATTGAACTCAAGCCGTCAGATAAATTTCGTTCACTTCACACACTTCAGCTAATATTTCTATTAGTTACTTATTTTTACTTCCTACGCCACGCTATTTTTTCTCGATTTCACTGTAAATGAGCTGCGCCATGCGGCAACACCAATAGGAAACTGCGACTAGTAATCAAGACTTAAACACGAGACTAGTAGTTAAGTATGTTAAGTTACACTTTTATTATGAAAAATTCAAATTCAAACTGGTTTAATCATGTACGTGGTGTGCCAATTAAATTCCGGGAATGCAGTAATAACTTGAGGTCTGTCAACACTGCGTGACCTGTTAACTTCAGCCCGGCAAAAGCGCCGTCTTTTTGAGTTATACTCCAAAGCTGAAGTCGATTGTACATGTGGTTTGAATTTTGTGGGTGCTTTTTGAAAGAAAGTTTTTAAGTGGCATCGTGAAAATGAGTGACTCTCGTTACAAGCAACGTGTTGTTATCCAATTTTTTAAATCTGGCGAAAAACCCTCGGAAATTTTCCGAAAATTGCAGCTGTTGTATGAACACAAGTGTATGTCGAAAATACGTGTGTTGTATCGTCGCAAATGTCGACCGTTTGCGCACTTTGATATCATCTGACCGGCGCCTAAGCATTCGTGCATTGTCTGACGAACTAAATATCAACAAAGAAACCGTCCGCCAAATGATACACGAGAATTTGAACATGCGAAAGGCGTGCGCAAAGATGGTTCCAAAAGTTCTTACTCATGAACAAAAACAAAATCGAGGGCATTCCACTACGTCTTCTTCCTATTCCCTAAGATGAGGTCAGACCTGAAAGGAGCTCATAATGGTGACTCAGAGGAGGTGAAAGCAGCTGTAACGAAGGTGCTGAATGGGCTAACTTCAGAGGATTACCAAGGCTGTTTTGAATCGAGGGAGCAGCGATGGAAGAGTTGTGTAGAGCTAAATGAGGAATATTGTGAAGGTCGATAATAAAATTTTACGTGTAATTTGATTTGCTTGTTTTTTAATAACAAATTCCCGGAATTTAATTGACACGTATGCTGACCAATCAGAATAATAATCCAAATCGTACTTTATAATGACAGAAACAGAGACAGACAGAGACAATTTGGTTGGCAGTTGTGGTCTCCACGTCAAACCGGAATCAATAATTACTGCACTTTTAGGCCGTGATAACCTCAAACCTTGCCATTGGACCCTAATTTAGCAACTCCATCAATTAGGTAATTCTATGACTACTCGAAACTAATTTTCAACTTTTCAGTAGAAATCGCGACCCCATGACATATTGTAGACCACTTCCTCAACGAACGTCCATGTGGCAAAATAAAATCAAGAAGATGGTTCGCAGGCGACTGCTACTGCCTATGTACTCGTGTAGAACGTTCTATTCTGCCGCAAAACTCGACTGGTTTCTTGTAATTGCGGGAAACTGTGCGGTGCACACTGCATCTAGCTCTGAAGCGATTGAGGTCAGTTTACTATGCAGGGCTCATGGTTGACAAATGGTCTCACAAAGCGGCTCATATTATTGATACCATTCAAAAGCAATTTCGTTGGAGATCTTTTCTGCTAAAAGTCAAATTATTCAAAAATATTGTTTTTGACTACAAATTAGCAATGTGTCAAGGCTAGTCCTTTCCAAAGCAACCTAAATGAGTTAATTGTTCCCCATTGACGCCATGTCATGAAATCTTAACTGTTGTAGGAATTTCGTTGAGTTGGCAACATTACCGTTCAAAAGTTATTTAAGAGAAACTGATTTGTTATGAAATTTGATATCAACTTTATATACGACAATAGCAACCTGTTAAAAGGGGGGATGCGTTGGCATTGAATATAACATCACTTACTTTTTCCTGGTCACCGGTTGTCGTCTTCAAATTTTATATCGACTTTCATAACAAACCTGGTGTCGCGTCATGGGGATCCCATTTTACTACTGCCTTGCGGGAATCAAAATTTGTGCCTAGGGTGCAAATTCGACCAAAGTAGGAAATGTAGTGAATGTGGAGGGTTTCTTATAAAATATCTCTCAAGCTATAGAAAAAGCATACGATTTGTGTAAGATGGCCCACTAATTCTCATAATAAACCAATAAATTCTTCATAAATTACCTGGCTTAGCTACTAGAGCCCATTCATCTATTTTATTTCGGGCACAAAATTTGCGTCTAGGGCGCGAATACAGACTAGGTAGAAGGAACCAGACAAGGATTTGTTTATCATCTAATTCACATATTCTGTAGTGAGAATCAAAGTGCACCTGACATAAGTCAATTTTCTGATAATTTTGTCATTATATTAGAATTTTTAGTGCTTTAAAGCGCGATTGTCCGCAGATAATTGAAAATTAGACGATTTCAATACATGCTTTTTCTTACGCAAAGAGCGGCACAAGCCTAATGAACGCAGGTGTTTGCAGTGGTAAGTAAGTATTATTATCTATTCGGACTCGTTGGGTCAGTCAAACTGGTATTTTGGTCCTTGCAGTACAGATTTCTTCTCAATAAAATCTTTGAAGACGTTAATAAAATTATGCATTGCTTATTATTTAACAAACGTTGAGTAAGTATTCAATTTACTTGACTACCATGCGAATAACCCTGTTTCTTTCCAACTACTTCAAATTATTGCAAGAGAAAGCCTATGATACTGGTTGCGTCCTCTACTGGACACTGGTGAGATATGGCTAGAGGTGGCGTAGTCGTTCCAAATACAAGATACAACCACAGTGTTGATAGTATGTCTTTTTATTGAAGTATTTTGAGTAAGTGAATGGAAACAATGATGTATCACCAAATTAATGTGTGCATTAAGTGCAGGAGCGAGTGAATCTGTTAGTTCGTATGCCATTGTGACGTACTCGCAAAAAACCGTGAAAATAAATATGTTTCTTAAATTTGACTTTAGATTAGACAGCTGAAAAACCATCCAGTATCGAGCTTTGTGCTCACAAGGACTTCTAATCAGAAGATCACATCTCACAGATACCGCAAATTCCACTATACCCCCTTTCCCGTATGTTTTGTGTAGTATTCTTCGCCATGGACGAACTGATGGATGTGAGTGACATGTGTTCTGATAACAATACTTCTATGACTTGATAGGAGATAAGCTTTTTCTTATACTTTGTTAGCGAATCTCAAATGCTCAAATTTGTTATAAAATGTTTTCCCCACAGAAGATACGAAAAGGTTCCTTTTAGATATCGTAATACTATTTCTTGCACTTCAGATCCATAAGCTTGGAGCATTTGTTGTCTAAGATTGAATAACAATTAACAGGTATGTTGCGACAACAGTTCTGGGTGAGTTTTCGTTCTCGGAGGACTTCTGACGTTTTCTGGACGATCGACAGGGGTAACTTGTCTTTTAGAATGAAACACGATAGATAACCTTATGCTTACTCGCTGCTTTGGGGGGCTGGACTTCTTTAGGGAACAGGCATGCCTACCCCAAGCTATTCTGCGCTTTTCTGGTTTGACGCGGTGCCATCTTAAAATTGTTAAGATGATAAAAATAATAACTAACTTCTTTATTTGTAGTAATATTGCAGGAGGCGAGATTTAGTTACAGTATCTACCCTACCAGCTGGCCCCCTTAACAATGTATGCATGTACTGAAGAATAATACATGTATACAATAACCAGTAATAAGCATAATTAAAGTAAAGGCATGAAGAAAATATATGGCCAGATAACATTTATTGGTTATAACAGATTTCACTGCTGATCAAGTAGAATTTGTTTTATTTTTTTCTTGTATTCGGTAATGAAGTGGTTTCTTTTAAACTACGGCTTTTTTTTTTATACTCCAACTACCACGAAGGCCTAAGGCCTAAGCACCCATTGGGTACCGTGGGGCTATAGGGGGATACATGGGAAAAAGGGGGGGCGCCACACGGACTCTGGCGAGGGAACACGTGTGCATGTAACATGCACACATTCTGGCTCCGCCTACGAGATCCGCCGGGTGGTACCTCCACGTTCGACAGTCAGAGACCGTCTACCACCTACGGACAATCACAACATCCATAGCCAAGAGAAAAATTTCTCCTGGGACGGGACTCGAACCCGCACAGCGCACGGCGACTGATCAGGAGATCCAAGAGTCTACTACTGCGGCCACCGCTGCTGCCTAAAACAAACACACAACATCCATGGCGAAGGCGAGATTCGAACTCGCGGCCCGGCCGGCCGGCTGATCAGTAGCACGACACTCTGACCCACGCGGCCAACCGAGGTCCCGAAAGCTTAAGGAATTATATCATTTGATCGCGAACTCGTAAATATATGTTGAATTGAAAAAATCTCTCTATATCTAATATTAATGCAATGCCTATTTCCTCTAAGTAACTAAATATGAAGGTCTTTCTAAATAAAGAACCCTAAGAGTCAGGCTTAGGAGCTGGTATTTATATATTTTATTAATTTTCTAGTTCTAGATCTAGTTGAGATCATAATATATGATATGATCGTATTTTCTGTGATCACTTACAGCTCTGAAACATGTATCCATTTTACTTGTAATACGATTTTTTGTTATAATACGATATTTTTGAAAACAAAAAATAATCACACAATTGCTTTTTAGGAGATTTAGGGAAATTATATGGTTAACGTGTTCAACAAATTTTAAGTCATCATCTATTATAATACTCGTAACTAGGTTCTTAGAATGATCCAAAGGAACCATTCTATTACCTTTTCAATTATCGTTTATCATTGTTTGAAGCATTCCTTTCTGTTTTATTTGCGTATACTTATATTTGTCTTTAAAGGGTTCAAACGGAGATTATGACTACTACTACAAAACTTTTCAATTTAGGCAAGATAGTGATTAGTGTTATTCGCCGTTTCCAAGTCATTACACATAAATTAATAGAAAATCTGAGTACTGTTGGCAAGAAATTGTATGATTTATGATTCTCCGTCTGTTTCCGCATCTGCGATATATGTATAAGGAAAATAATAGCGGTACCTTGTGGTACACCAGAGCAAATTTTTTGTGCGAAAGGGTATTTTTGCTTTAGATTAACGTTTTGAAAGCGATTTTCAAGGTAGGTTTGAATAAACGAAAGAGATTTTTTAACTTACTACAGGAGAGTTCAATCTATTGTCGCAACATATTGTATAGGAATGAAGAGAGGAAAAAAGAAATGGACTGTCACCGGGAAGACAGAAAAGCAATATAAACATTACAGTCATTGCACTGGAAAAAGGCCATAGTGGTGGTCGCAAAGTCGTAGAATAAATGGGAATTTAAACATGTATGTGCTTTTTTTTCGGACAGACAATGAAGTCCTAAGTTGTGACACAGTTTCCGGTTTCCTTAATTTTACGTACACCTTTCTATTCGAGGAAAATTCTGCGACCGGCGGCATTGCAATTTCACCAGTTGAGTTCGCGAACGCGGCTTACCAGAGGATCTTCGAGAATTGTTTCTCTAATACCGGATCTGCTGCTACGTATATATGTAGCAAGACGACGGAGACACGAAAATTGGAAGAGGTAGTCGTAGCCGAACATGGAAATGAAAATACCTACTTGTGACACACTTTTCCGGCTTGTAAAATTCCGATGTCTTTTACGTTTGAAATTGCTTGCGTATTGAGTTAAAATACGTATGTGGCTGTAGACGAAATGTACTCGATCTTACTTCCATTTCATTTTTGCTTTCCCGCTCCTAAGAGATGTGTTTTTAGTAACCGGAGGTAGTAGCTATGCATTCTATTAATATAGATACATATACATATGTCTACAAATATTCCATGCCATCATTTAGAATACATTAGAATAGTCGCTGCCAGTCAGTCTAAAAATGAAATTAACTTTTTGATGGAACATCTAGTGATGCGAAGAACCCAGGAGCACATTGTTTGAGAAATGTCAACACCTGTCAAATTTTGGGACTCCCCAGGGAAGTTGAACTCGGTCGCAATCTCAGGATAGCACTCCCTGGTTCTTAAGAAAAGGGGTCCTGCTTTTAAAAATCATATTGTCTGTCAGTAATTAATTAAGCGGTGATGGCCAATATGTTTTAGAATCACCTTTTGATGGTCAGCTACGAATCAGAGCCGAAAATCGATTATTTGACAGAATGATAGTTCAACGTCAGAATTGCTCTATAAGATTATCCCGTAACAGCGGATATGTTTAGTAAACAAATCGAATACGCATGTTCTCCATTCCGTCGAGTCGACCTAACCAATTAGTCCCCAGCATCAGCTCTCAACCAACTTTCAGCATCGACTGTTAGAGGCAAATGACATCCTACACACGCGACTGGTCCTTTGTCCTTTCAAGTGCTTGATGCTCCATCTGGCGGCGTTCAAGTGAAACAAACCGGATTGGTATTTCCAATTGCTTTCTGTTGCGGATGTATTCATCTAAAAAATGTGGCACGGTGGTACCGTGGTAGGTGCCCAAGAGGCGGTGTGGTGCAACCCGAAAGCGACTGGAGATACTTTACCAGTTCAAAGGAACAGTGGCGTGGGTAGGATTGAATTTGCATCTAGCAGCCGACCCTGAAAGTTGGTTGACAGCTGATGCTGTAGGCTAGTTGCCGCACATTTTTCGTTTTTCTCGAGTTGTTGCTTACTAAACATACCTGTCTAAATTGCTGGCGGTTCACATCAGGAATTTCCTGTAGAAAATTGTGATACATGATTGCCGTGCGGCGAAATACGGTGCGGCGGAAGAACTGATATTTTACCAAGTTCCAAAGGAAAACACGTAACTGTTTGATCAAAGCTCGTCATTCGGCGTGTCAATTGGAATTGACATTGTAGGTTGCAAGAGCATTGGCTAGACGTTCTTAGAACAACTATACAAGTAGAGTGGGTGCACCTAATAGGACACTTCATTTACTTAAGATGTTGTATAACAGTTATACAACGAAAGTGTTATTAGTCTTGAATGCTAAAGAACCTTTGTGTCAGTGCAAGATTCAGCTTAGTCAACTATACAACCATTCTGTTACATCATGCCACTTTATTGCGACTAAAATACTGTTTATTTATTGTGTAGGTAAAGTGAAGAATATTTTCGAACACATTACATTCATCCACAAGTATTAATTACATGATAACCGCCTACATTGTGATATAGGGCTATTGAATGGGTCCAATGTATCGGTTTTATACTCGAGAGACTGTCCTTTTTCGTCATTGCTCTTTATTGTATAATCTCCTTTGTTTATGACGTTTATTCATGACGAAATAAATATTTTGAATTTGAGTTTAAATGTTTTGTACACCTCAATTTAGAGCAAATATGCTGCAGGGAGCAAATTTACATTTCATACATTATTAAGCCAGCGTTTTGGTCTTCGGGCAACAACAAAAGGGGCTTTTACGGCTTAACAGTTCTTTTACCGAAAACTTATAGCACCATTTTGCTAGTTGGGTGTACCATCAAGTAACGATGGGTTCTGGCACGACGTGTGACCCGGTGCTTCTGTTTTTTAACACTGAAGCAGCTGCGCAGGCAGAAGTCTAAATGACAGGCCATCGCGGCTGTTATGAGGATCCCAAAGAAATTTTGTTAATCCGATTTTTAAATTGCCTAAGGTTAGTAAAACTGAGAAGAGCCTCCTCTGATGCATAGTTTTTTTAGAACCATTTGTTCACTAGCGAACCAGTTATAGGCTTTAGATGAAACTATGATTCTCCTTCAGAATATAGAAGACATAAGTAGATATTCTGAAACCTGACTGATAGACCATGAGCTTTTTATCCAGGTTTTTTTCTCTTGGTTCGTTGTTGCGTTTCAAACCCTGATTTGACACCCCCAGGACAAACTGTTGTGTAGTTTCTCACATGACAAACAACATGGCTCCCTTAAGATGTTGATGTAGTATTTCTCGCATTTTAGATACAAAACAATGCATTTGCAACATTTTAGTTGAATATTGCATAAACATTAACCGATGTGTTGCGACGACAGTGCTTGGGGGGTTTTCGCGTTTACACGATGGACTAGGGTGATTATCTGGTACATAAAAAAATCGATAGATAGCCTCATAGTCGTTTGTCGTTTTTTTCCGGGATCAGGTATGCATACTCGAGGTGGTTCTGGACAATGCTGGTTTTCGTGGTGCCATCTTAAAATTCGGAATGATGACTCCGCGCAATCTCAGTATGATACAACACTCTTAGACTATTGTAGTAACACACTGTATAGAAATTTTATTGACAGAAAAAACAAACGGACTGTCTCCCGCAAGATAGATAAATCAAATATTGTCACTGTACTGGAGAGGATCACCTTAGTGATTGAAAGGTTTACTACGGTAAAGAAGATCTGTCAATACATGCGGTTTTATTGGCCAGACAAGCATGGGGGATTATAAGCAGATTCTTTCAGGTTCTAACTACATAAACGTAGACAAAGATGCTGGATACCTATAAGGTCGTCAAACGTGCGATTTACTTAGATGCGCTCATCTTCTCAAGCCTTTTATGAGCTGCACACAATGTAACGTCGTAACTGAATAGGGAAGCATTGAAATCGAAGGTACTCTTGTGCTCGTAAATGTTGCTAGCTTAACGCCGCATGCGATCTGAATGGAAGAATGCGATGTGTATCTAATTTGATTTTGAAGTACACTTTATGTACAGTTTTGCAAGACGTAAAGAATTTGGGACTTAAAATGGGTCTTGTACAATATAAGCAGACCAATTTCTGGAAGATGAATGAAGCAATGTTGAATTTGATTAATAGATAGGACCACCGAATGAGCAATATGCCTCGGTTTATGGCATATCTGACAATCATCTACAATTTATGAAAAAATGTGTAGAGGATTTTACAACAGAAAGATGGTAAATGGAAAAATGTCTTCATCTGGAGATACAAATAATTTTGCTAAGTACCATATTTTTCAACCGTTACAGTCTTTCTCATAATATCGATAAAATAAGCAAGCATTGGTGAAACTGAAGAAACGTTTTTAAGCATGACAATACCTTCAAAATGAGGCCTTATACCTTCAATTTGATGCAGCAGTTTGTTGTTAATTCCAAGAAATCGGAATGTTCTGTTTTACCAAAGGGTGTACAACATAAAATATCAAATAATAGCCGATACTTAATTCATGTATGATGATTGCTATCCAGAAAAAAATTCATCACGAATGTTCAGCTTTCTCAGAGAAATTATAATTGTCACTAAATTCTTTCCGAGTTTTCTAGCGAGTAGTCGTTACAGCAAATTGGGGACATGAGTTCTTTTCAACCTCTACAATTCATCCGAATACCACTTCATAGCTTTTTGAATAGTGAAGAGACTATTATCCCCTTGTAAAATCCGCCTATACAAATTTTCTAGAAGAAGGTTAGTTTAAGGCTAGTTAGTCAAAGGAAATAGGAGATCCGATGTCAACGGTCGTAGGTGTAAGTCAATTCTTTCGCGCTCCTATTCATCCCATAATCGACATTTGCGTCACAGATTTTGTTCATCTCGCACTTCTCGATCCCAGTATAATCTGTCTATTCTCAGGGCTGCCCAAGAAGTACGTAAAAGACTGCTCTGCTGATCGTCACATCAGCACACAGCAGTGCGGCTCCCGACTGCCCAAGAGAATAGGCTATATCAAACCACTTTAATACGTCACAGCTTATCGCCTATTGTCTGTCGATCCGCATTAGCATATTGCGCCTAGCTATAAGTTCAAGCAACAAACGCAATGGTAGATAGAAAGATCCGAAATACGAGAGTGTTATCCATGATCCCCTGACCTCTTTGCAGTAATGTTACATTTAATATACGAGTATATGGTTTATTTTTCTACTCAATCCCTTCTAACAATAATTTTATCTTCGCTTAAACGGTGCTTCAGCATTTCAAAAGACATCCCCGAAAACTTTGCCCGACTGCTAACAAACAGTCCCTTAATGCTATTGCTACTGATACTCTTCTGAGAAGTATTGTTTCACTTTTTAAAATATTACTGAAGAGTTTCCTGTTTCTTTCCATATATTATATCATTTATGCACGTATTACGAGATCCATATGATACAGAATTAATTAAAAAAAAGGCAAGATGACACAGTGTTTGCCAGTTGTAATGAATATTTTAAACCCAGCATCTCACGTTTGGAGCACTAAAAATACATTCCATCGTTAAAATATTAAAAGCTAAGGTCGGTACCGAATCCAAAAACTTGAAACATGCGAATTGCCTCTTGCTTTACCAATTTTTGATTGAATAAGTAATCTCTACAGGTCACAACTGTCACAATATTTTTGTTCATCATGTATTAAGTTACCTAAACATTTGAAGCTCGTCCAGTACGTGATCACTATCTTGCACCGTTCCGATGGACCGCCTATGCCTCACGTCCCCTTCCTTATATGGGTTACTGTGACACCGTATTATGTACCTTTTAATATTTCAGTTAGTCGATACCGGTATACCTAGCTTGATGCCGTGTTGGTTTAAACAAGAGCCATACGCGACTCCAGAGTTTTGCCTATACCATAAACGTCTGTGCAACAGTCGCAACAATATTTTGACGAATTTTAGTGGGCGCCATACCCTTTATTACGGCTCTTTGCGAAACGCTTTCCATTTCTATTAGAACCTTTGTCACAAAAGAACAAAAAAGCAGTAGACGTCAAAATAATTTGTCATATAAACCTAGTATTTGGTTAACAAAGCCGACAAAGATCACTAATTGGGGAAGCATAGGGATCAACCCTCGTACGTCCCACAACGATTCACAAAGATAACATTCGTAAGCTTCTTATATAACTTGGCATTATTCAGTGCAGAGATTTGTTGTAGTGAATGCAGTCAATTTAATTTAATTCAGTCCGACGCTCTGTGATTATCATGCCCATTTCCGGCCCGCACCTGCATTATTAAAGTTGTTGCCGACATGTTTCCAGTGCGCTTTTGTGTGTAAAGGTTCCTTAAGGGATTTGATTAAATCTGCAAGGTCTCCAGCTATTCACGCCTCTCCGACATTTTCCAATTAAGCTACCGCATTAAGTCACTTCCGACCTGAAACTCCCTACATTTCCTCTGCCCTAACAACTAACACTGACCCTATCTGTGTCTATTCGCAGCCGTCACCCTTCGCACCCGTAATGCCTTTGCGCCCTTTTCGCGGCTTTAAAACTTGACCTTGCAGGTTAACTGGCTTGTCTGTCGCCGCACGACAGAATATACAAGTATATCCGGACTGATGAAGAAATACTGTTTGGAATAATTTTTAAATATTTTAGTAAGAATTTTCATTAATGCGCATCGATCGATTTGTCAGTCACTGGTGACTCACACTGAACTATTCCGACATGCCTGACATTACATACTCACTTTTGACTTGTTACTTTACACTGTCAGTTAAGACCTCTGTGTTAAATTATATTGAGTTCGGTTGACGCCGAATACAGCGGAATAAGTAGAATATTCAAATCCCTGAGTCTCTCAGCTTTAGGCAGCTTTTTGAGATATTACTATAATAAAGCTGGACCGAAGAACTTTTATCAGATGATTCCGAATCTCGTAATTTCACCGATTTGATGAACAAATTAAGGATGAAATAACAGTGTAGTTTTACTACCAGTCGGCAGCTGAAACTTATCGCTATCAAAGCATGCTTCAGCTCAGCTGCTGAATGACACCTAAATAAACTGTAAGTCGTTGAAAATAAACATAGCTTGTTCAAGTATAAAACAGTGTGCGCCAAAGATGCAGCTGCTGACTTTTAGTGCCGTCTAGAGTATGCTTTAGCTCAGCTACTTAATGTCATATGAATGAATAGACAAACTCTGACAATAAACATAACCTGCTAAAGCAGACTCCAAGCAGCGATATGATTCAGCTGCTTAGTGCTATTCACTCAATCTGTAGCCAAAACTGATATAGTTGTAGTCACCGTTTCTAGCGGGACAGAGTAAGATTAGCAGTATGCCATTATATATCTCCATCTCCCTCATACATACGCATGCAACCTACCCCTGTGTGTGAACGTTTGTTAGGTAAGCTCAAAGAGATACGTTTTTTAGTTGTTTGTCTCTCCTTTGTCGTTACGTATGAGTGCCCTTTAGTCAGATTTGTCAGAGTGACAACTAGAGTTGTTATGTTATCAATCTTCAATATAAAATTGTACAATGCCCGGAAATACGATCAATGGAGAGGGCCGACAGCTCGTGCTAAATTTATTAGAGAGTTTCTAGGAAGAAGATGAAAACAGCAGTCGCCTGTTACCTACTCCATGCGTACTGGAGAGAATAGCAGATGTGAAGATCCGCCCATGGTACAGAGACTGTATCTGTTTACGTATTTTGGAGTTGATGACGTAACGGCCAAGAACGCTGACTACAACTATACAAATGGCCAACATTATTATATGTTCAAGGCAATGTATAGATATGGTTTTGCGAAGTTTCAATGAAATCGATCAAGTTATTCCTGAGATAATACCCAGTTACATGGATCTTTACATTAGCTCGTATCATTTAGAATTTTACCAGACAGAACTTCATAGAATAATTTGGAAAATTGATCATACTTATAAGACCTCAGGGGTACTAAAATATTTCATCAAATTTTTGATGCAGTACACCGAAACATTTGGCATCAAAATTTATGAACCCGTGGTCACTGTCCTAATGGGTTTTTCTAAGAATTATTGATTTTTTAAAGGAAACAACCGTGACTACTAAGAATTTATATATATGGCTCAGCGGTCACAATAAGAAAAAACCCTACAACTGTAGCGCTTTTATCATCTTAAAAAAATTGAAACTTTAATTTTGAAGAATTCCAACTTCATTATTGTTTCAGGTCATATCTAGATTTTCCTGACGACTCAATCAGAAACCAAGAACTGGCTGTGTCTCATGTGAAACTTTCCTTGTTTTCGATATCTTTAGTGGAACCATATGCAAGCGCCTTACTCCATCTGGCGGTTGCATGCTCAACCACTTAATCAACTAACTAATGAAAGAATGTACGTGGAAAATACCCAGTTATTCTTATTGACACCATTTTTCAATTAATAAAGTTTCACCCGAAAATGCTACTTCAAGATTTGGTCGATCAGTTAGCAAAAACCTCCGCAAAGCCATTGGACGTAGGTACTCACTGAATAATTTCGCAAATAGTCTAAAGCCTCACCAAATGGGTGAATAAACAACTCAATCCTAAACTTTACGAAGTAAACTATGTTGGTGTTGGAAACTATACAACAGGCTGCTAACCAAGTGCCCCATGTTTATCTAGAAGCTGCATTGATGCACTCCTGAATATCTTTGCATCACATACAGTAGAGAATATGAGTGAACTTCCAGCTTTTCAGCCCCTGGAAAGATGATAAAGACGTGAAGGAATGGGAGCATGCTCTAGTGCATATCTCTTGAATATAGTGGCAGTGATAACGTCGCGACCAGGCGTTCGGCTACTTCGGTAATGGTTTCATTTCAACATCCGTGGTTTCATTTGGCGGCGAGCAAAGTACTGAGACTGATCAGCGGGACAATTACAAGGATGAGACTTTACATTTTGTTGCTATGAGACAGCATTCGCCTGCCGGTGTCGGCGTCACGTCACTTGCTTCACAATGTTGTGAATCTTTGATATTGATGACGCTTGCACATTGGGAGAAACGACAATGGCGGGATTTCGAAAAATTTTTGTCCTAACCTAGTAAAATCACTGAGAGAAAGTGATCGTAGCTATCTTGGCTTTCGGGAAACTGTATTTTTCAATAGTACTCCTGGATCCATTTTCGGGAGAAGAAATGCCGAAGTCTAGCCGTCGTCCATTAGTCTCATCCCTAACGACGTAACTGACCTTGGGATGATGCATTTTATCATATGAAGAACATAGGATCATACTATTTTGTCGAAAATAAATGCATTCAGAGACTTGGTTGATCAACGTCAACTGCTGTCAGAATTTGTTCCCAAGGAGCATTCCATTTTACTGCACGAGGCATGGAACGGCAAGAGGCAAGAGGCTGCTCTATGCAATTCATCCTCCAGTCTGCTTGACCAACATCTAGAAAGACCAACTGTCACCGGATGCGACATTTCAATGTGCGTAAGCTTCACATCGTGCTAGTATTTGGTTACTGCAAACTGCTTCGTTATAAGTTCTCATAAACTCAATATTAGTTTGTCTGTTATCAGTAGTAGGGCTTCTTCTTACTTTCTTCTTTTGTGGATGTTACGAAGCTTTTTTGTTGTGTCTCACGATTCAGATCTAGCAAGGTAATTTCGACACGAAGATACAGCAATATACGAGTATACCATTTTCTTAAAAAAATACTTGGACACTTAGGGGGGCGCCCCCTCGTCCCCCTCTAAGTCAGCCCTTGACTACCATGTACGGACATTGATGCAATGCGAGGGTTTTCTTTCGTGTAAAGCTCAAACAGTGCCCTAATGGTTCTGACAAAGCCTACGTCTTTTTGAAGCCATTGCACCACATAGAAAACTATATTTGTACTAGAAGTTGTATTGAGGTGGGGAAGTATAGGGTTAATCAACTTGACTCCCTTCTTCCTTGCCATTCAATAATGTCATTCTTCTCACACGAAAGCTGGTTGTTATGTCACGAGAGGAGTTTATGACAATACTACCGTGACTTATCAAATCGACAAGCAAAAATTCGTACCGAAGTGACATATTTTCTCACTGTCAAATATTCCTGAAGCAAAGACCCAAGGGATTACCTCCCTCCCAAAATGAAGTTCCAGAGGAAAACATTTTTATTCACCCTGTGACAGAAACGAATGGATGGAATAAACGCTCGTGTATCTGCTGTAAATATTGAATATATCAGAATGCTTATCAGTAATTCTGCACCACCCTGTACAAAACCTATGTTGAGCTTGTGAACCAATCAGTGATTCTGTTCCTTCTTTCTCTTTGTAATGCTCTGCTGATGAAGATAGAGTACCGCCGACGATAGAAGTCTAAGACAAAAACAGACTCCTGTTGATCAATCCCTTCACCCTAACTTCTAACTTCCCTCCGTAGCACAGGCAACGTAGAATTTCGCTGCCCAGCTCTTTGACCAACATATAGGGTAGCTGAAATAAATGACTACTGAATAAGTTTCAAAATTGTGTTCATGCTTGCTATAAATGGATATCTACCATATCAAGGGTAAAAACGCCAAGAAGCTCTCGTCAAAAAAAGAGTACAATCGAATACTGCTACGTTTTAAAACAACCAGCTGTAATGAGATGCGGTAAAACGTATTGCAGTTTGCAGTCCAAGGTGTGTATAATCATGATATGGCATTGTATTAGTTACCAGTCAACACATGGCGCGATACAGCAACATGTTAGTGATATTTTTCAGTAATTCATAGCGTATTAGGAATTTAAAAATGAGTCAGACACCTATAGGTAAGGAATACATCAATTTTGGCGGCAGATAACTGCAGCTTACACGATGATGCGGCATTACACAATGACTGGCAACATATCTTGGAAACCTATAAAACTCAAAACACAATCAGTTTTTGTATATATAGATCGATAAAGAATTCGTTATCAGCGACCCTTAAAATATACAAAACATAAATTCGAGAGCAATAGAAAAATATTTACGCTATATTGGATGCGTCATTTTGATCTAAAAACAAATCACATCCGCCATGTTTAATTTTGACCTATGAATATTATATTCGTCCTCAGCGACCTCAAAAATATATGAAGTTTTTTGGTGAAGTGAATCTTTCTAGTTTCGGTCATATTTTCTAACCTTTGTACTATTGCGAGTTCTCGGCGGAAGCGACTTCTGAAAAACTGGTAGACTTCCTCTGGGGTTGCAAAAAAGCTCGCTAAGCTTGTACTTAATCATGTATTTCCATAGTTAAAATCTAGTTAGTTCAGCAAACGGCATAATGTGGTATTTTGACATATATATATATATATATATATATATATATATATATAGGTGAAAAATTAAAGCTTACGCCTTTTGTTGGGTACTTCGACAAAATTTAAGCAAAGAGGACCCTTTATACTTTTTTTAATTCTCTCTAGCTTTCAATGGACTTTGCCATCATCATCAGGAGCTGCAATTACAATGATAACAGTAGCAACAAAGGTGTAAAATGAATTTAAATTGACTCAACTTACAGTAGTATGTGAGGATGTTGCTAATAGTTGTTTACGTATAGGATGAGGGAAACGTCCAGTAACATGGTGAGAGCTGGATAGATTGTACAGTAGTCGAACTTATATAAACTATGACAAGAACAAGTTAAAAACAGATTAAAAATTATTTAAAAAATTTTTAAAAAATTAAAGCATTACATCGTGAAGCCACTTGATGATTGCACAGATTAGTGGTCATGGAATGATGAGTGACATGAAACCCTTTGACAGAAGGCCGAAGGATGTCAATGTCAGTATTGAAAGATGGAACGAATTGTGGGCGTGTGCCAAAACGTTGCCAAATCACTTCAGATGATGAGATTTTCAGAATTTTAGTTAGAATTTGTTAAACCGACCAGAGGCAGTTGAATAAACTATATTTATTAATGGGAATTTAAATTAACAATTATTAATAAATCGTGAGGAGAGAATTATTATATTTTGAGTGGAATGAAATTTACTGGTGGAATCGGCCAAAACACAGATTCTAATTATGGTTGTGAAGAGTTGAAATTTGGGGAGATATGTAAGTTCTCCAATTTTTCGCAGTTTAGCAAATATGAGTAAATGACACTCAGTTGTTTAACATCTGTCTTTTTGTTGATACAGTTGTTATTCATGAAAATGTGGGACATTTCCAGGAATAAACGTTTGGAAAGGTGTTTTTCTTTATCAAGAACTTTGACACTTGTGTAATTCATAGAATGCCCTGTTGTGTTAACATGAGATGCTAGAGCGCATCTTTCAGGATGAAGCCTAGCATCAGTTTTGTGTGATGTAATCCTTCCTTTCAGAGATCTGGAGGTCTGACCTATGTATATTTGGTTGCAATTGTTGCAATTGATGGAGTAGACTGTGTTGGTTAAGCCAAGCAGCGGGACTTTGTCTTTCATTTTTGAAAAAATGCAGTTTATAGTGAGGACGGATTTGCAAGCAATTCGAAAGTTCAAAGGACTTGCTTGCAAATCCGTCCTCACTATAAACTGCATTTTTTCAAAAATGAAAGACAAAGTCCCGCTGCTTGGCTTAACCAACACAGTCTACTCCATCAATTGCAACAATTGCAACCAAATATACATAGGTCAGACCTCCAGATCTCTGAAAGGAAGGATTACATCACACAAAAGTGATGCTAGGCTTCATCCTGAAAGATGCGCTCTAGCATCTCATGTTAACACAACAGGGCATTCTATGAATTACACAAGTGTCAAAGTTCTTGATAAAGAAAAACACCTTTCCAAACGTTTATTCCTGGAAATGTCCCACATTTTCATGAATAACAACTGTATCAACAAAAAGACAGATGTTAAACAACTGAGTGTCATTTACTCATATTTGCTAAACTGCGAAAAATTGGAGAACTTACATATCTCCCCAAATTTCAACTCTTCACAACCATAATTAGAATCTGTGTTTTGGCCGATTCCACCAGTAAATTTCATTCCACTCAAAATATAATAATTCTCTCCTCACGATTTATTAATAATTGTTAATTTAAATTCCCATTAATAAATATAGTTTATTCAACTGCCTCTGGTCGGTTTAACAAATTCTAACTAAAATTCTGAAAATCTCATCATCTGAAGTGATTTGGCAACTTTTTGGCACACGCCCACAATTCGTTCCATCTTTCAATACTGACATTGACATCCTTCGGCCTTCTGTCAAAGGGTTTCATGTCACTCATCATTCCATGACCACTAATCTGTGCAATCATCAAGTGGCTTCACGATGTAATGCTTTAATTTTTTAAAAAATTTTTAAATAATTTTTAATCTGTTTTTAACTTGTTCTTGTCATAGTTTATATAAGTTCGACTACTGTACAATCTATCCAGCTCTCACCATGTTACTGGACGTTTCCCTCATCCTATACGTAAACAACTATTAGCAACATCCTCACATACTACTGTAAGTTGAGTCAATTTAAATTCATTTTACACCTTTGTTGCTACTGTTATCATTGTAATTGCAGCTCCTGATGATGATGGCAAAGTCCATTGAAAGCTAGAGAGAATTAAAAAAAGTATAAAGAGTCCTCTTTGCTTAAATTTTGTCGAAGTACCCAACAAAAGGCGTAAGCTTTAATTTTTCACCTAACTGGTCTAGACGACAATGACCACGTCTCAAGTTATATATATATATAGGGTGACTGAAAAAAAAAATAAAAAAAAATGTTGCCTTGTTTAATAAAGTATCCTCCCGACAAGTATTTCAGTGCGGACCTGTATTTGATCGTGCGGTCTTGGAGCACCGGCATGCTCTCACCTGTGAGGTCTTAAGTCACCTGATTCACGAGCCCTTTGTACTACATTAGCAAAGGCACGAGGGGTTGGTTGCACTCGATTGGGAAACCGATTCGCATAAATCCGTGATGCATCCTGCAGCATTTTGTAAAGACTGCCCCCCCGTAAATAAGAATCATGTCCACAAGTTCAGCATTTTCGTAAACATGTGCCATTTTTCATTTCGTTTGAGTCACGCAACAAACATCACTATTCACCCACGCGTTACCGACTGACCAAAAAGAACGTGATAAACGTTTCAAATTCTTTCGCTTTTTTGTTTCCGATGCGATGAACCGATATCCGTTGTTGCCAAACACATAACATTATTATTGAGACAGGGCGGTACTCAAACTTCTAAAGGGCTATAACTTTGTTACTTTAATTTTACCAGAAAAATGTTAAAGGGAAAAAACATTTCTTTTGATCAGATCTACTCACTGTTAAAATAAATGACTCAACTTCGAAGTCACCCTGTATATATATATCCTTGAAATTTCTTAGAGTAGAAGGCAAAGTTTTGCATAAGTACACTCTTACAACTTGAACTCGAGCTTTCGATGGTCTATGCCATCATCGTCTGGAGAAAGTCGGCGAGATCGTTACTGAAATTGTTCTTAAACGACAGTGAAAGGGAACACATAGTCGACGAACAAAAAACTGAACCGATCAGGTTCGATTAGGACGGAATTTTATTAATTTTACTAATAAATGGCATACTGACCCAATTGATAGCTTTTTCAACCCATGCCTATAAGTATTTCTGATCAGGACTAACTGCTGCTTTTTCGACCTTGCTGCATGGCATAGCCGTCTATTCAATAAATAATAAATAATTTAAATAGGTGTCTACCGGGTACGACTTTGTGTTAGTCTGACTGGACTATATCGACGGCCAGGGACTCCCCTCAAAAATCAATCTCCATTAGTCTAGTAACAGCCCGGTCTGGGCAGACTCAACATGAAAAGACTCCCGGTACCTATATCGGAGAAAAGGAAAAGGAGGGAATACAGTCGGATAGGTCTCTCATTCGCTTGGGGGTTCGTCTTTACCGATACTGTGCCGCCTATATTGCAAAAAGCCAGACGGTCGCAAAAAATCACGAGATGTTTGTAGCTACCCTTGATTTGATTTTATATATTTCTTTATGGTTGACTTCTTTTGCAGAAAATATCCGGTGAGGCTTGATGAGGCTATGGAATCCGCCATAATTTGAGAGAGTACTTTCTAATAAAAAAGTTAGTATGGCCTTGTTGAATCTTGCGTTGATTTAACGTAAAATTATGAAAACCTCGGAACCTAGATAAGCTTAATAGACTTTAGAGGTTTTTAGTGGATTGCGCTTAAAGTACTGTGTATTAAAAAGTATTTGAACGCTTTTGTTTAAGCTTTTTTAAATCTTTCACTATAAATCCGTTTATTCAGGAAGCTGGTAGACCTCAATAAACTGAACAAAAAAAGATCAGGGTAAATATTTGTGTATTGAGGATAGATTTGATACTTTAGCTACTAAATTATACGCGCAACAAACTATGAGGTAACAACAATTTCTTTGCGTAAAGCCCTTCTGCTACGCCATTGGTTTTTTATTAAAATCCCTGAAACCATACCTCTTGTCCTTCTTTAGGTTCACTCCTTCTGTTTTCGAAAATAACAGCAATTTATTTGTTATTCCAGTGTAAGAATTTAACAGTAGATGTGGTTTGATATACAATTTTTATCAAATAACCCTTGATTTTGTTGGTCCACTTCGGATGACATACCTCCAAAGAAAACTTCGGATTCGAATGGTAGTTTCGCAAGTCTGCTATTATCCATTCCAGCTATGGCCGACCCACAGGGGCAGCCTAAAGACCGCCTGTATCTCGTCCTTATTAGACCAAATGCTATTGGCGGAAATGCAGGCCAGAAATAGTGTGACTCAAGTTTGTTAAGAGGTATTTTCCATTTAAGAATGGAAAATTACTTTTTCCCAAATGTTCTCTATTTCACCATTGTATAAATTTTAATGTAACTTCGTAGGTGTCCTACAATGTCAGCGTATTTGCTCTACAATGAAGTGTCTAAAATATTCTTGTAGCATATATACAACACCCTAAAGGACAAATTTTGAAATGCAACAAACACGAGGCTGGTTATTTTGGTGTGCAACATGAATAACTTAGCCAACAAATTGTACTTTACAGTATAAAGTTACTGCTCGGCATGCATCAATTGCTAAATATATGGATATACAACTTCACTATAAAATAACTTTCTACTGTCATCCTTTTAGGTTTGATGCCATAATCAATATTTGTTTTATCAACCTTTCAAGCAGAAGATATAGATCTGATACAAATTCTGAAACTGTGTCCGTCTTTCATTTCAACTTGTTGTGTAACACCTGCAGATAAAACCAAAATGTTGTAATAAACCAAAGACAATATGGAAGATGCCATGATTATACAAAACCACCGGTCATATTGGGTAAAAGATGTATTTCTCTACTGAAAATCAAATAGTTCGGTTTCAGTCCGACACTTCAGACAAAGTGATAATTGTGTCTAAACACAGAATTTGTAAAAGATTTAACGCAGGCAGATTCACATTTTCTTCTTAAAAATCTAGAGATGTTTTTGATCATTATGGCATAAATCCAATTGCATTGAACTTTTTTCGAAATTATATATCAAATCGATCGCAGTGTGTATCAATTGAAAACAATAAATCCAGTTTTCTAGAAATCTCGTCTGGAGTACCTCAGGGGTCTGTTTTGGGACCCTTGTTGTTTTTGATATATATTGCTGATCTGCCTAAGGCTGCGACTTTTTGTGAACTCCAGTCTTTTGTGGACGATACTCAACTGGTCCACTATTTTGATACTGATGATATGGAAATGGCACAGACATCAATAAACTATGATATTCAAAAAGTGTATGACTTTTCGAATGACCACAACCTGTCAATAAATCCTGGTAAATCCAGCCTATTATTTTTTTGTTCGGATCGTAGGAGAGAAGAAATTAAAGGTCAATTAACTACTAAAATTGGATCTCAAAGACTGTACCCGGTTGACGAGGTTAAAATTCTTGGCGTGGTAATCGATTTCAAACTTAGATTCACCAATCATGTTAAAAATCTTCTGAAGAAAGCCTACTTGAGACTGAGATCACTATATGCCAATAAAGCAATTTTCAATTATAAGCTAAGGAAAAAACTGTGCTCATCTTTGGTTATGCCGATTTTCGACTACTCTGATATTTTATATTATCCGTGTCTCAATGTTGTTACTAGAAATTGGATTCAAATTGTGTAAAACAATTGCGCTAGGTTCATCTGCGGTGTAAGGCGCTTTGACCATGTTTCTGGTAGTCTTATTGAATTAAAGTGGATGATAACAAAAAATATTGTCAAATATCATTACCTTGTTTTCATTCATAAACTAATACTTATGTCAAAACCTATATAATTAAGAGAAAAGCTGATCCTTAGGCGTAATATTCATCATAGACATATTAGATCGCCAAATTTGATAACTACACTTATCCAATCCACAACTTTATTCCAGCGTTCTTTCACATACAGTGCTTCAGTGTTATACAATGCCTTGAGTCCTGAATTCAAAAACATGTCGTTAAATTGTTTCAAGAAATCTTAATTAGATTGCTATAGATATTATGTTAAATGATTCTTCACTTCCTTTGTGTACATGTGGTAAACCTTGGTGCAACATGTATGTATATTTGTATGTGTGTATATGTATAGGTGTATATGTATGTGTGTATATGTATGTATATATGTATGTATGTATATGTGTACGTGAGCCCCTTCCCACTTCAGTTGGCCCACTTCAAAATTTTTACCAAAATATGCCTTTATAAACTAAACATGACAAAACTATTTACTTCTAAAATAATGTATTTTCTCAAAAACATTTTAGATACACTCTAGTCGTAAAAAAATATGTATTTGAAATCACTTAGACCTATAACTAATAGAACATCTGAACAAATAAACAATGTGCGAATAAATGCGCGAAGTTAACAAAGCAACAATTGAAAGATTACCATTGGGTAACATCACCTTTATTTTTTATTACGGCTAAAATTCTTTGGGGCATAGTGTTAACCAAGTTTTGGCAAAAATTTGGTGTAAAATCATCCCATATTTCTTGAAGCTTTTGTCTCAGTTCGGTGATTGTACGAGCAGGATGTTGTCGTAGATCCTGTTTCATCTCGTGCCACAAAGTTTCAATAGGTGACAGATCTGGACTGCTAGAAACCCATTTAAAAAGTGGTACATTATTTTCTTCCATCCATTTTATAGCCTTTTTGAGGTATGGCAAGCTGCATCATCTTACTGAAACACAAAATCTTGGCCGGATGTAAAACATTCTTCCATCACTGGTAAAAGCGATTCTTCTAAAATTGCCAAATATTTGTTTGTATCCACATTTACATCAATAAAATGAAGTTTTCCTACTCCTTTTGATGACATACTACCCCAGACCATAATGGATGCTGGAAATTTCACTTTTCTCTTCAGACAGGCAACATGCAATGCTTATTTTTTTTTTGCGAATAACTCTGCTGCGACTGTCACCAACACAAACCTCGAATCGGGCCTCATCACTCCATTATATGGCACACCATTGTTGAAGTGTCCATTGTCTATGTTCTTTAGCCCATCTAAGCCGATTTTTCTTTTGCAGTGGAGTTAATAGTGGCTTTTCTTTGGCCTATAAACAAGTTGTGCAACTTTAGGGTTTTTACTTCGCTTTTCCTTGTAAGAAAACTTACCTTGCAAGTGCTAAATCTCAGTTTGTGGGCCTCTCTATGACTTTTGGACCTCAAAATTCTCCTTCCAACAGCGACACTCCACAGAGCACTCAAGTGTAAATAATAATTGGCACGCCTGTTTTTCACGATTATTCTTCTTAATGCTCTTCGGTCGGCATTTGTGATATTACTTTTTTTCACATATCGTGGCTTAATATTAAGTGACCGAGTTACGTTATATCTACTAACAATATTTCTCACACTGTACCGCGATAAGTCTAACAAAGTTGCAATTTCTGAGTTTGATTTCCCAGAATTAAAAAATTTAATTATCAGTAACCGAATTTTCTCACTAATAACCTTTCCTCTATCCATTTTGAAAACCTTAACTATCCAAAACTATTTTAAACGTATTCTGACAGCTGTGATTAATAAAAACAATTGTCATGGCTTTTATTGTTCACAGCTACCTATGCGTTATAGACTTATTTTGTATTGAAATGAAAATAGGTTGATATGCTGTAATTGCAACATGTTATTTTTATGCAGCAAATTTGATTAGTGAGTGATAGAGTTGGTGTTTTCTACTATATATTATCAAAATATTAATTGTTAATATTTGAAACCTATAACACCCTGCTACATGTTTATTACTTATGTTTGATAAGAAAAAAACTAAGATTTCAATAGTTAGGCCAACTGAAGTGGGAAGGGGCTCGCTTATACATATGTATATTTTGTTTGATATCTGCTATTTAACAACTTGCTTTTTTGCATGGGTGGTTAAGTGTAAGAGTAGCATGTTGCTAAACTTCGCCACCACATGCAACTCTTGTTTCCCTGTATGAAGTTGTACAGTTTAAATGAAGATGATTATTATTATTATCATTATCAAAATATAAATCAAATCCAAAGCCATTCAACAGCCCTATATCACAGTGTAGAAGCTTATCATATAGCTGTGTATGGAATTCACAATGGCCCATGTGTATGTAGTAAACAAGATGAATATAATATGTTAGTTATGTGATCTTCACTTCGCCTGTACAATAAATACATAAGAAATAGTTTGGTTGCAATAAACTGGAACCACGTAACAGAATAGTTGTATAGTTAACAAAAATTGAATCTTGCAATGGTTTTTTAGCGGCTGCAAGGGTGTTCACATTTTTATTGTATAACTGTTAGATGCATTTTGATGTAATTCATGTATACAATTTTTTAAATTCAATTTTGGGAGCTTCTTCATAATGCCAGTAATATTCACATAGTGTTCTCATTATTGAAACCCTACAGCAACATTTTACAGCAGAGTCGCCTTGGTATGAAGCCGAATTAAGTGATATTTCAATTTGGACTCGTATGTTCTGATGATCACTTTTTTTTTGGTTGAAGTTAGCTTTGTCAGATCGATCGATGCTCACCTGACGAAGAGCTGCCGTTCGCTTCGCGATTTTGCTCAGAATCTAAATTTTGTCATTTATATCTAGTTTTCTCCAAAGTCGAAAGAAATGACGCAGCAATATTAAGGGGTTTGACTTGTTTTGACTGACAACGACTAAATTATCTCATAGGCGCTACTATGAAATTTCAACAGGGTATTTCGAGGGTTAGGCAAGCACGCCAGGTGGTCAGGAGACTTCAAAAGTATTTTTTCGTGCTTGTAGTCAAGTAATTTAAGATTTTGCAGCTAGAAAATTTCGTCAAATAATGAAACTAGAATTGGACAAATTGAACAGAAGGGTGGTAGTGCCCACCCAACCCCTAGTTTGGTTTAGATTTATTGATGAGCATACGAGAAATACATTAATACTCACAGATATTTGATTTAAACGTATCTACTGTACAAATACTAGAATAAAGTTGACTTCATACGGATCAAAATCTGCAAGCTCTTTTTAACGAGTGGTTATGGACGAAAATGAAACAATCGAAGGGCATTTCACACCGTCTGATTTATTTCTGTAAACTTCACATGCAGCTGATTTTCATAGCCACAATGAGATGTTGTTACCTTAACCATTTTATATAATGTCTTTCGATTAACAACGTTTCGATTGTCGTGATCTTCAATCGTCATCAGGAGAATGGCGAGCAAGCTCCTTTCTTTCATTTTATGACATGGCCGGTGGCTACTTGTGACGTGTCCTCATTGGTTGCGTTGCAATTTTTTGTTGTTACTTAAGGTGGCTACAGACACAGCTGTCCAGCATGCTTGTTCAATCTTTTTATACAAGCACGCTAGAATGTCTGTAGGGAAATGTGATACAAGCTTTTTAGTTATACAAGCAGCTTGAGGATTGAATTGATTTTAATTATGCATGCTTGCGCAAGCAAAACGGTGTGTGTGTACCCAAGATTTTCAAGCTGGCACAAGTTGGCATCCGTTGATGTTTGATGATCATATTGCTGCTTTTGAATCAAAGGTGATACAAGAGACAAAAGGTTTAAATACGTTTCTTTATCCATCCAGATAATTGTGCCAGTCACGCGGATATATTTTCTCCTCACTTATTAAGTTAATGTGAGAATAGGTTTTCCTTTTCATGAGCAATTCTTTACACCACACCGCAAACCATTCTGTACACCACACCGCACGCTTTTTTATTCGGGATTTTCTTTTCTTCACAAAGCGGCCAAAGCGACCGCATTATTTTATTAAACTACCTCTATTTTTATCAAGCATGCTTGTACGTGTAGTACCAAAGGCAAATTGTGCATACTTGTACAAAAAGATTGAATAAGCATGCAGGACAAGCTTGCAGTTGTGTCAGAGACTCTAAAATTGTTCTCAACAGGAAAGCTGGATTTTTTTAGTCTTAAACTGCATTGATTATTCTCACGAAGGAACCAATGGCATGCTTAAATGAAATTCGAAACAGGCTACTATCACCGAACTAGAAGCAGTGTTTGCATAGCTTAGATAGTACACCGACTGTGTAAAATAGGAGCGTATGTACCGTATAAGCTTAAGACCTTCAGCGCTTAGAGAGTGTAGATAAATATACCATAGTATATTTTGCGGTACAAACAACTACTGTTTGTTGACAGAGCTGGAACGATTTATGAATTATGCATGCGACAATTCGACAATTCCATGTTCCGCAGGTAGATAAATAGAGCCAGCATCAAAACATCACTGTTCCAATTACTATAAAGCTAGGAGTAATAGACCAGAGTGCCTGAAACCTTATTAGTTACAAACCTGTAAAATAGAGAAATTAAATGAATCATGTCAGTCAAACAGGCTCATACAATTAGTCCATAAACATTATTTTCCTGCCCTACCGGTAGTTACCATTCATCTGGTAATGTTGCCCTTTCCTATATCGTCAGACGCGGCAGCGCCGATCGCAGCACCGTCACTGTAAGAACTGAGCAATGAAGCAGACCGCTGCGCCGGGCGCTGAGACCAGACGGCAGAAGGAGAACTCGGAATTTTTCCTCTATCATTGAAAGTTTTAAAGACAAATGTACGGAGAAACCTGCGATATGTGAAATATGGCTAGTATGTGCGTAAAATTGATATATACTCTTCTTCTTTATCATTGGTTCACACAAACTACACCAGATCATGTCGGCATATTATAACTTCCACGATTCAAATGATGAAAGAGAATATCTGCCGCTGGCATGGACGTTAAAGCTTCCTTTTAATGGAAAGAAAAATTTCCGGGCGGCTGCTTTTGACAATAGCAGGAGAATCATAGCTGATCGTTATCTACAGTATATTCAGATAAGAGATAGACCGGACATAAACAAGACCACGTGATCATCGAACGCTGTAACATTCGGCAGTGACGTATTAAGAGTCACGCAGTACATATTTTAGATAGTAGATGCTGCTTTGCGTAACTTTGTAGTAAATTAGCACAATTCGATGTGTATACGATTGGTGATGGATATAGGATCATGTGGGGGTGGGGTAAGAAATATATAATGATGTAAATATACATAAGGGTTTCAAAATTTTCGCTTCGATTTCCAGCTTCGGATGCCGCCTGATGTTTGGTGAAATACAGTCGAATATAATCTCAAAATGGCGTTTAAATTAGCCTAAATTAAAAATAATCGTATATCTCTTAAAATTGCTTTTAGAATATTGATTAGTATATTTTTTGATTTCTATTTAAATATGTAACCAAATTAAAACGTTCAAAACGTAAAAAAATGTGCATGGTTGAACATTGTCAGAAAGTAGATTCTTGAATAGGTTTTGCCAAAATGGGTTCAAAAATGTCAATAATTAATTAAAAAATACAGTAGCTTTATAATTACTTAACACTTACCGAATTTGATGAACCCTGGAATTAATGTTTAGAACCTTGTTCCCAAGGTTTGAAAAACATCCGATTGTTGTCTATTACTCGTATTTACCTGCTGGATTTTTTAATCCGGTGGACAGTCCATCTAGAAAGGCCCTCCTGGATGAAGTTACAGAATCATCAACCCATACTTTACTTGTAGTGTGTCCTGCGTTTACCCACGTTTCATCAAGGTAATAAATCTTCCTGTTTTGATTTCTATATTTCCCAATTTTTGTTAAATAATCCCTCCTCCATAGCACAATTTCTTCTCTATCCAGTAGTAAACTATTACGACCCCGTTTTTTCCATTTGAAATTTAAATGCTTCAGTAACGCATGGAAAGTTGATCGTTTGAAATTTGGCAACGTTGTATCTCCATTTACCTCCTGCAGTACTTTATCTATAGTAGGTATTTCATTCCTAAAGAAGAATTCATGCACTTTCCTCCTAATCGCATGCTTATCAGCTTCATCCAATGATTTAACAATACTTTTGCGATGTTTACTGGTCATTGGCTCAGAAAAGGTGTGATTTTTTTTGTATTGTCTTAACACATTAAACACTGATGCGCGACACACCCCAACTTTGTGAGAAACCTTCACAACAATTTCTTTGATGGTTGATGCCTCGTTCTCCTCGCGCTCGATCTTATATATATTCAAAATGACCTCTTTCATTTCTGCACTCAGGTGTTTTTTTTTAGAGCGTTTCCTAGGTGGACTACAGGAGTTTACAACTTCATCGGCAGTATCTGTACTACTGGGCATTTTGCGCAAGCAGTTGATAACAATAACAATCAGTAACAAGGTATAACAATAACAACGACAAACTCAACAACTTAATAAGATAACAGACGAAAACGTCCAAATAAATATCAAATTGCAATGATGCACACGACATACGTAACACGTCTGAACCTGAATGTGACTCTGCCTTGATACGACTGCTCTGCCGCTCGGCATAGGCATTTAATTGCGAATTGACCAATGAGGGCTCCTGTTTTACGTCGAGACGGCGGCGTTAGCGTGAAAATCACCCGAACCTTTTGTTTACATCCGGTCTATCTCTTATCTGGATATACTGTAAGCTGTAGTACTACAGCCGTTTTTCTCGTTCGGAAAGGGTTATGTTCGGCATAACTTAGCCCCACTCAGAAAGAAGTTAACTACGAAGATGCATGATAAAAGAGTTGAATGGATCATGTCAGTCAAATAGGCCCATATAATAAGTTTCCAAGAATTAAAAACACTTCAGAGCAAATACAAATATTCCATTTCTTATTAACGGGAGAAGAATTTGGGTGTAACGTCAACCACAACCGATATCAGATTTTTTAAGAATGCCTCTACTGACTATTTTATAGTACTTTGAAGTTCTATTATGGGTGGTAATACTGTGGCATATAATACTGTTTTATAACCAGGTTCCTCGTTTTTTACAATAAAGTATGCTTTAAAATATAATATCATAACATACAGTGCCTAGTATTGTGACTACATTTATCACGATAATGCAATATTGTATCATTTTAATTTACCTCACAGGTCTTTCTTCCACTTAACTCGTAGCGCGTAACCTTGCCGCTATCCATTTTCAATTGTTTAGGCTCACACTATTTAAATTTTATCAATTTTTTGTAAATACTAGGAAATTAGCAACTCGGTCTTTTTACATGATTTCAATGGAATGTAAAAAATAATTTGTTAATAACGTTATTTCTCCAAATTACTTATTCTATCCAACAAAATTTGGTAATTTGGTAAAAGAAATGAATACTGTCTTCTATTTTACAATTTCTTAGTAACGCAAAAACTTCTTTGTTGAAAAGAACTGTCAAGAATTTTCAAGAAAACATGTTGAGAAAATAACACAACACCTTTTACATAGTTTTTAATATCAAGACCATCATTTGCGGCATGTATTTTGAACAGTGATCTTAGCTTATTACATTGCTAGTTTTTAACAATTTTGTTTGCAGAACCATCGTTTTATTATACCTTGTTTTATATACAGGGTGGCCCATCCATGTGAAGACGGAATATTACTCATAAACAAATGCGTTTTGGGAAAATCTATTTATGACATGTTATACATGACATTTGAGAGCATATTTCTAAAATATGGGCAATTATACAGGGTGTCCCAATTTTGACCTACATATCAAAGTTGTGATTTCTTAAATGGAATGTCTCAAATTTTATTGCATATTTGGATAAAAAGAAGATTGATATAACATACTATGGGGTTTTGGTAATTAGCTACTGAGATGTAAGTTGTTCTGTCCTGAAAAACCGTCCACTTCGGCAACCGCTCAATCCGCCATTTTGAGATTTGGAGTGCTGAGTTTCATATAAAAAAAACTTACACACCTCAGCTTTTATCTTAAGTGTCACTTTCTCTAATTTTTATAAGCTTTTTTTGGTATAAGATTTGATTCAGATAAGATCACTAGATTCTGAGTTATTAAGCTTTTAATAGAACAAATCAAGGAAAAAAATCACATCATCCATGGAAACAAAAGACAAACAGTGTGCTAGTTCCATATTGCCACTAAGAGTACAGATTTGACGTAAAAACTAATAACAATCAGAACTATTCTCACTACTCAAGACCTAATCTACAAAAACTGCTCGAAAATAACTCCACCACGTTGAATACACAGCCGCAGTCTTTGGATAAATGACCGTTGCACATCCCTCAGCATGTGTTCCCTTATGTTCAGAAATGCATCCTTCATCCTTTCGTTCATATTTTCCGGGGTAGATGGTGGATATCTATAAACTTCTTGTTTGACGTAGCTCCATAAAAAGAAGCCCATTGGTGTCATATCTGGTGATCTAGGAGGCCAAGGTATCGGCCTATCACGACCGATATAACGATTGTTACTCCACGAGTCCAAATATTATTATATATAATTATGATAATGCGCAGGTGCGCCGTCATGTTGGAAGTAGTAATGCATCCGACTTTGCAGGTTGATATCGTCCAAAAGCAAAGGCAAATGCTCGATCAAAAAAATCAAGTATTCTTATTCTAGTTCGAGCTGCGAAATCCTGAGGACGAGGGCCTTGATGCAAGCATAGGTGATATGGATGGTGTGAATCGTCCTTTGGACAGAAGATCTGCATATATTTCTGCTCCAATATGTCGTGCACTTAAATGGGGATTTTTCTGCAACTTTAATAGACCCTCCAACTGATTCGCCTCATTGGTGACACTTAGATTATTTATACATTTTTCACTATATTCCGCTACTCCACTTGATTCAAAACGGTCTCGTAGTGTGGAAAATGTTTCCGGCCTTGGATGTCGCATATTAGGGTACCGTTGCTTATAAATGCGAGATGCTAGGAAACTATTTTTTTGGGCTTCGCCATTTCTTCTTTAGAAAAATTCATTTCTAAACACGTTTTTATTATAATGCTCACAAAGCTAATTTTGAGAGTTTGTAACTAAACAACAATTTATTTGTTTCCAAGGATGATGCGATATTTTAGCGAATTTAGCCGTTCCATAAAAGACGTGCTAATAACCGAAAAAATAGCTGTAAATGCCTTTATGTGTCTAGTATCAAAAAAAGCTTATAAAAAAATTGAATTCAAACTTGCGCAAATATACAGGATGATGCATTTGAAATTTTTGAGATAAACTACAATATGCGTTTTTGACCACCCTGTATGAGCAAAAATTAAAATTTGAAAAAGTAACAAATAAGATAAGAGCTGATGTATGTAAGTTCTACTTGATACAAAATTCAGCACTCCAAATTTCAAAATGGCGGACTGAGGGGTTGCCGAAGTGGGATGTTTATCTAGACAAAACACCTTATATCTCAGTAGCCAATTACCAAAACCCGCATAGTATGTTATATCAATTTCCTTCATTTGAATTCGTTTATCCAAATATGCAATAAAATTTGAGGCATTCCATTTGAAAAATGACAACTTTGATATGTAGGTCAAAATTGGGACAACCTGTATAATGGGCAATATTTTAGAAATGCGCCATCAAACGTCATGTACAACATCCTGTTGATAGATTTTCCCACAATCTATTTGTTTATGAGTAATATTCCGTCCACACATGGATGGGTGACCTTGTATATTTTCCTGCCCATTTCTAGCTATTATTTTGTGTGCCATATTATGATTTAGAACACTATGCTTTGAAAAAAAATAGTTGCTGATACGTAATCATAATATACACAAATGCTTTCTTTTGCCAATGTCTTATTGACCGCCTGAGAAAAATTCTTGCCGGCGCCCATGTAAAAAACAGAATGTTTAGATGACTGAGCTTTCGAGTCAATACGCTAACGGTCGACGCCGCAACACACCGGGCTATCCAAATCCAGCCCCCTTCGCGATAAAATTATTTTCTCTTTTTGTTCGTTCATTCTGACTTATACAGGGAAATATATGGCAAAATTTGTGTGAAATATGTGTGAAAGGAACGTAAAATTACAAGAGTTCGAAGCGCATAAATACCTGTATTAACGTTAAGAAATTCAGCAACTCAGCTACCTTCATTCTTGACCCTTCAAAAATGTTCCAAATACACCTACGAGCATAGAAATTGGCCCACTTTTAACTTTTTTTTGAATTATTCATCAGATCAAAAAAAAAATGCCGTTTGATAGAATTTAATATGCTTTAATGTGAGTATAAATTTCTGAAAACTTATTTCGACTTTCTATGTCTAACATATTGAAATTAATGCATTAAGCAAATTAAGCTTTTAAATTATTAACATAAATAGGGTTATTGACAATTTAAAACTTAACACTTAATTTTTGAATAATTGATTTGACCTCCTCTTGCCCTAATAACATCTCTAATACGATCAAGCATATATCTAATCAAGTTTGCTATTGTTTCTTGTGGGATGTTAAGCCACTCTTCTTTTACCGCAACAATAAGCTCTGGGATCGAGTTTGGTGTATGAAGTCTAGCTCGAATTCTTCGTTTTAGCTTATCCCATAAATTTTCTATCGGATTTAGGTCAGAACTGTATGCTGGCCACTCAATAACCCGAAAACCGACTTTTGCAATATAATCTTGCACGATTCTTGCGGTGTTCGGCCTTGCATTGTTATGTATAAAGGTAAATTCGTCTCCAATGTAGTAGACGTAAGGTACCATATGGCTTGCTGAAATCTCGTCAATATATCTAGCAGCCGTTAAACCTCTTCTTCCGTGAACACGGTCGCCTCTACGAATGATATCAGGGTCGGTTCATGTTCATATAGAAATTGCACCCCAGATCATGCAGGAACCACCTTCATAAGAACTACGCTCTTCAAATCGCTCTCTTGGTATTCGGTACACTTTCCTTCTTCGGTCGCATATTCTGGTCTGATCTGAGAACAGGACAGATCCCAATTGTTCCAACGTCCAATTCAGATGATCCCGTGCAAAACGCAGGCGTGCTTGCCGATGAGCTGGAGTAAGTTTTGGACCAATCGCAGATATTTTAGAAGTCAGGTTATTTTCCTGCAGTCTTCGTCTTTACGCTATTTCACGAGTATCCATCACATGTTGATGTCTACTGAGGTGGACAGCTGATCATCAAGTGACATTTTTGTGTTAGTCTGCGACGTTGGCAATAATGCATCGGGTACATCGGGTGTAAATCTAGTAAAACTTGTTTGTAGCGTTTTGCCTTTTACATGCAAATGAACTTTTCTAAATAAAAGAGCTCTTAGCAAGTACAAAATGGATCTGTGGCGTACAAAAATACAAAACAAAATACGGCTCTGACTACCTGACATTGACGGATTCGTCAGAATTATGTCTCCTGTGCAGATATGGTGAATTTTGAGATATTACTAGATAATAGTGTCATTCTGCCGTAATGGATACTCTTGAAATAGGGTGTACTGTCACCACTCCTCGCACCTCACGGAGCTGTCGTTGCGCTTGAACAACATTAAGCTGACGATTGCTTAATGTGGTTGACACAATGCGGTCATCACGAGCAGTTGTAAATCGCCTTCTGCCTATTCCAGGTCGCCTATGAAAGGATCCAGTCTCCTCATAACGTTGGCACACTCTTCGAACCGCTGCACGTGTCATATCCAATTGTCTAGCAACAGCTCGCTGACCAAGTCCATTTTCGTTTAAGGCAATAACATGGGCGGCTTTTTGTGGCGTAGTATGCATTAAACTAACACACTTAAACATGATTGAGATTATGAAAAACAAATAATATGCAAATTTCAGTTGCAAACGCAATAATTAATATTTAACAAATTTATTATTTTCGTTACATCACCACACAAGCATGTTTCTTTTGTTTAGCGGTTGCTACCCATATAAACGATAAGCCTTTTCGATAAACTTATACTCACATTGAAGCATATTGTATTTCAAACAGCATAGCAAAATATAGTTAAAGTCAACTAGTGTATAAGGAGGGGTCCCTGAAACATTAGAAAACAAAGTTTGGACGATTTTGATTTGTTTTTCCCATATCCCCGTTGTTACTGCATCGATTTTCAAAATCTACAAGTTTTTCGTCTTTGGTATAGAAGCAACCTTGTGTCAAGCCACGTGTTAAACATACCTAATTTTCGACATGTTTCATCATTACAATAGTTCCGCACTAATTGGCTTGAGAAGGAAGAAGACACATACATTTTTGCAGTTTCGTGTTGGTGTAATGAAATAACCTCGTGAAAGAATACATTCGCGAATTCGCAGAAATGAAAAAGCCACTTTATATTCCGTCTACATCGTTTTCTGGTCTTGCTAAAACCCTTTTGCTGGAGCTAATTGTCCCGGAAGAGCCCTGAGCCGGGAGTGCAATGAGAAAACGAGATGGAAAATGTCATGGCACTGGAATTCTTTCGCAGTAATGTTATGTCCTAACAGGGCATACTGCGATATGGCCATGTAATTGGTAGAAAACCGGTATGGCGCACCGGAAATTCTGTTTATAACCACGACTTCCTGTTGCAATAATGAGATGGGCGGATCTGGAGATATTCAGTTTCCACATGATTATCTAGTTGGGCCGGAACTTATATTACGACAGACGTGTATTTCTGATAACTTTGGGTTTGTACGTCTGATACTAGGTATACAAGTATACGAGTAAGTTCAGAATCTATTTTTAGCTGAAACTGATGTTGTTGACTGTATTTCTCTATATCATTATTTTGAGAGCCGGGCAACTTTATAGTGACAGTGTTCCGGGATTCAAAAACATTCTCGGATATGCTATATTTCAACGCTTAATCAAATTAAATGTGATAAAATCACTCAGAGTAACAAAGAAAGTATACAGGGTTATCCAAATTAAGTGTCCACCATTGGTAACTTTGTTATTAGTAAAAATACAAAGTTGTTTAAATTAGCAAACTAGTAGCATTTTTAACGCTGGTAAAAATGAGAAATAAAAAAAAACAATTGAGAGTCGTTATTTTGATTTTTTTTCAGTAAAATAACATTTTTTTAAATGGAAACCCCTGTATATTATATTTTTTTCTGTTAAAGCATCAAATTTTAAACAAAAAAGTTCATAATGACTTTTCCGCTAAAGTCAAAAATAAAGTCAAAATAACGATAAATATTTTTAATTATTTGCAGTATTATAATATTAAGACGGCTATGAAAACAACATGGCGTTCGCGATTTGACAGCATTAAGATAAGCGACAAATTGTTAAACTGGACATACTCGCAACTAGAAGGCTTTGGAAAACAATGATAAAATCAAATAATGTCAAACATTAGTGTAAATACTTGTTTATAAGCTTTATTGTGTCATTAATTTAAAGAAAAATGTTCTCCCATGAAGAAAAGTGTGATATGTTAGAATGCTATTTAGTGTGCAGAAAATACTCCTTGAGAACAAGAGAATACTACAGTGAATTATATCCCGCTCGCATTCAACCGTATGAACGATATTTTCTGAGACTTTATCGAAAATTTAGGGGCAACGAAAATGTTTTTGCTAAAACAGGGGCAAAAAAAGAATTCATAATAAGCGAGGCCACGGAAATTGCAGTTATTGGATATTTTGAAGCTTATCGTGAGAATTCAATAGCAGATATTCTCAAAGACTCTAATTTCAGTTATGGTACTGTTCAAAGGATTTTAAAAAAATACAAATTTATTCCGTATAAGTACCGACCAGTTCAAACGCTTTTGGCAGGGGATCCAGAGAGAAGACTTGTTTTTTGCCATTGGTATCTTAGCTTCTGTCGCCAAAATGTAAATAACTGTCGTTACCTTTTATGGACAGATGAATCAAATTTTTCAAATTCTGGAATGTTTAATAGAAAAAACCACCATTATTGGTCAAGAGAAAATCTTTTGTTAGTACATCCAAGAGGTCTACAAGTCCGTTTCAGTTTCAACGTTTGGTGCGGTATAATTGGTTCAAAAATTGTTGGCCCGTTCTTTTATGAGGGAACCCTAACTGGTGAAAGATATGTGGAATTTATGTCAGAAATTCTGACTAATTTCTTAGACGAATTGGATCTTATAAGTAGACATCATCTGCATTTTCAGCAAGATGGCGCACCTGCCCACAACTCCAGAGGTACTTATCATTTTCTAAGTACTACTTTTAATGATCAGTGGATAGGAACAAATGGCCCAATACAGTGGCCTCCCAGATCACCAGATCTAAACCCACTTGATTACTTCTTGTGGGGTTACTTAAAGAACCAAATTTACAAGCGAAGGTACGATAACCTTGACGCGTTAAAGACTGCAGTTAGGGAAAAGATAACCCAGATAGATGGTAGGACCATACTTAAGACAGTTCGAGCAGTTGAAAAACGTGCCCAAAAATGTATTGAAGAACAAGGTGGTGTTTTCGAGCATCTTCTTTAAAAAAAATTGTTATTGTATTTTGTAAGATTATAAGTTGATGTTGAAAATAAAGTTTGTCGATACAATTTAATTGTTTCAGATTGGAGGCCATAACTTCAACAATTTGTAACCTAGGAGAAAAGTTATTGTAAGCTTTTTTGTTTAAAATTTGATGCTTTAACAGAAAAAAATATAATATACAGGGGTTTCCATTTAAAAAAATGTTATTTTACTGAAAAAAATCAAAATAACGACTCTAAATTGTTTTTTTTTATTTCTCATTTTTACCAGCGTTAAAAATGCTACTAGTTTGCTAATTCAAACAACTTTGTATTTTCACTAATAACAAAGTTACTAATGGTGGACACTTAATTTGGATAACCCTGTATACATATTTCGGTGAAGGAGACAATTTGTCCTGGCACAATAATACATACCTGTATTATAATGACACGCCTCTCCACCATGGTGTGTAATATACTATTTCGTACGGTTCTGAACAGTCACATGCAGTTCGCTGACATCGGCAACCACCCCAAATCCTTACGCATCTAAACGTCTGGGGAGGCCGTGACAGGCCATTATCTTTCCAGCAGAGCGGTTTGTGTAATCACACTGCCCGCCGCCGTCAGATGTTCCGGCCGCGAAAACAATGGAGCAGCGCCGGAAGTACGCTGAATTCACCGCCGCCTCCGCCGTATCAGTTACAGGAAATAAGATTTTCCATGGATGTACGATACCAAAACATATTTTGCTAGCAGCACGGATTGGAGCTTGACCGTATGAGACACGATATTAGATAGGTTAGACGGATATGATTTAGAAAATTGAGACTGGCTTGGTACTTTACATAGGTATATGTGCATTTTCATGATGTTTTTAAAGACGGTCCAAGAACGACTGAAATCTTGACAATAATAAAAATTGCTGAACTTGAAAAAACATCTAAAATAGGATATGTTAAAAAATTATTGTTTTTAAAAAATATCAAATAGTTCCTGTTAAAATGGAATAAAACAAACCGGGTGCATGTAACAAAGCATCGGTTAACCGTATTAAGCTTGGGTTATGGTTACTTTAAATGCGTCGGTGAATTTTGGCAGATTGAAGAGGTACTCCAGAGCTAGCTACCCTGAACACGTTCATCCATAAAAAGAGTTTCAGTGCTTGCTGAGCGGCATTTAATTCCGTTCTGCTCAACGGATTCAGACTAGACAGAAGGAGTAAGTTTAAGGTTTGTTTGTCTCCAGAATTTCACAGTCGATCAGGCTTAAGCAGTCAGTTTGCCAGTTCTTGACATTTCATATGAAATTCGTATTATAATGCGAAAACATATAAAAGTCCGTGGGTTCCATACAGTCCTAGTGTTCCAGACAAATGCCAAAAATGGTGAAGGTTTCTGTATAATGTTAAAACTAAATAATCGATGGATGAAAGTTAATATACTCGTATGATAACATTACATCAACGTTGAACATCTACCTGGATAGTTGTGAGGTAATTCCTATTTATTTCTCACTACTTCTTCTATCTTCGAATGCTTAGTCCAAATCTAAAGTTTGCTACCGACCATTGCGGCTGTTTGCAAAAAATTCGCGTCAAACATATTTGAGGTAATTGCTCAAATTTTGCTAATAATAAACGCACAGCTTACCTTACTTAATTTTTATATCGAGCTGTCCAACAGGAAAACAGCTTAGCGGAGACTGGAGCAGAGTACTTATATATCCGATTATATCATGTCCATTAGGCCTGGTTTTTAGTCGATGGTTAACTACGACCTTGGTCTTAACATATTCATGAATGAAAAAGCATTTTTCAACAGCAAGACCATGGTTGAGTTAAGTAGAAAGGCTGTGGTTAAATAGCAATATACCTGACGTTTGTGGACACAGACTTTGGGGTTTTTTCAAGAATTCATAAATTCGGATCAATTTATGGACAAATATAAATTAAAGCTGTAACATGTTTATGGATTACGGCGTGATTGCGTATAGCAGAGATGAAGCGGCAAGAAGGCCAAAAATAATCCGCCATTGGAATTACTTTGATGTTTTTGACCACATGGATTTTTTTGCAAGATTTCGTCTTGGACTGTAGAATCAGAACTTCTTTCTTTCCAGAAAAATGAGCGACTTTTTTGACTTTCTGTTATACTTTTGTTTTTACTGACAAATTTTACTAACATCTTTTTCTCATCTTTTGAGAAATTTTAAGATCTTTTTTGATGTTCTCTATCTCATACTAGAAAACAGTTTTTGATAAATTTTAGCAATACTAATAGCTGTATTTTTTCTCGCCGGCGAATGCCTTTATTTTTGAAGTTGTGTATGATAGAAGTGGTGCTAAAAAGGCGAGAAACACGATATCTAACAGTTATTTACAAACTTCTTGTATTTTTAGCATATTTCTTGACCTAGGTGAGGTGGATTAGACATTGCGTTTTCCAACTTCTTCACCGCCATATCTATAATCCGGTCTTAGAGTCGACTAATTACCATTTATGTCATGTCATATATGACATGAGTGACAGTTATACAAGACACAGACGCCGAGCGTACAAAACACGATATCTTAGGACCGCATCGTCAGGCGTTCCTACAATTGTAGGACGCCTTTATGATCTTTTTAATTTTCCTAGTCTTTCCTCTCCTACAGAAAGGCTGGGATATTTCTAGATTTTTACTACTACCTGTCAGCGTCAGCGCTCTTCTACTGTCAGGCTATGTTTTCTTCTTGAATTGTAGGAAATTTCATGGTATATAACACATGATATAAATCAAAAGCTTGAACAATTTGATGCAAATAGATATTTGAAACATAACCTCAAAATAGAACGCTGACCGGACACTTAGGGTCGAATCGTCAGTCGGTCCTACAAATATAGGACGCCTTTATGGCCTCCCTGATTTTCATAGTTCTCTAATCTTCCATGGCAGCGATCAATTTAGGGGTTATGTTACAAATATCTATTTGCATCAAATTGTTCATACTTTTGATTTATATCATCTGTTTTATAGCCTGAAACTTCCTACAAATCATTAAGAAAACATAGCCAGACTGACGCTGATACGGAACAATATAGATCTAGAAATATCCCAGACTTTCTGAAGGAGAGGAAAGACTATGAAAATCAAGAAGGCCATAAAGGCGTCCTACAATTGTAGGAACGACTGACGATACGGCCCTAAGACCCACCGATGCAGAGTTGCAACATAAATATATGATGAACTTCTGGTAAGTTAACTGGTACTGTCAAAAAACGCATTTGCAGACAGCTACAAGCTAGCTTCCTGGTTATAGTTGACTAACCAGAAAGTTAACTAGCGATTCAGAAACAGGGCCTTAGGCAGACATAGTAACCAAGTACATACGCATATTCGACCATGTTTCTTTGGTAGGCGTTCAGCAGTTGTAGGAGAAACCGTCTGGTCATTTACCTTAACAACAAAATGTGATTTTGTAAGAAAAAAATCGATTTTGCATGATAAATATACTTGTAATTTCAGTTTTATACAATTTACCTAATAGGTTCTTTTAGGGCATCTAATCCATGCTCAAAGAACTTTTCTAATCTACCCAAAAGCACGCACTATCTCCACGTAATTTTGGCAACAGACACTACCTTGTAATCTATTTGACGTACTCAATCAATTTGGTCTACTCACACTGCCGTGTCAAGCTCGTCAAGCGGAAAAATAAACTTCAAAATAACGTTTGAAGTTTTGGAGCACGCATCGGCCGTTATTACTTCTTATTTAAATTCACCATAAGTAAACCCTTAAACTCCCTAGCGGCTCCCCCATGCTCACTTTGCTGACTAGGCTCGGTCCTCTTTTTTACGGTCGGTTGACCAGGTCGGCCTTCGGTGGTGGATCGGTCGCATGCATCTTACTTCACCCTCCAAAATGGTGGGCACGTATCACGAATCCCGATTTTCTGCAAATAATTCTCCGTCGACGGAAGACAAATTAGGTTTTTGGGAGAATTAAGCGAGTTGCCGTCTTTTCCTTTGTTGCGGCGCCTATACTGGGCCGACCAGTAGTTATGGGCTATTAGGCTGCTGATGGAGGCCGAATGGACAGGGTTGGACTTACAGTGCTAATTAGTTTTTTCGGATTCATGTCGTATGTATGATCCACAAAACTAAGTAGGGAGTGGGTGTCGATATTCTAAAGAATTGTAAAACATCGTGGCTAACGAGCTACTTTGATTACTATCAGGCAGTGTGGTTTCTGACACACAGATACAATAGGAACTTATTGCTTACGTTATTCGGTTATATTATGAGAATCGTGACATTAGTGTCAGAACTGCTGTCTCAGTTAGTTGCTCGGGACTGAGCAGACTTGCTTGTGTGCGGCAAATGGCTTTTAATGAAACAGGAACATACAATATTGACCCATAGTTCCTACCCCTTTATGAATATCGCAAACCGAGGAATTTACCATATGCCCTACCGATAGTACCGAGCAGGTAAGATATTTCTCAGGCATAAAACGAATGTTCGGCACAAGTCAGGCCCCTACAGAAAGGGTTAACTACGAACATGTATAACAAAAAATTGAGTAGGTCAAGTCAATCAAACAGAACCGTACAATATTGGGCCCATAGTTCCGACTCATTTGACAATGTTGCAATCCGGAAATTTATTATATGCCCTACCGATAGTACCGAATATCTGCCAACGTTACTCTGATTAACGTTGGTATTCGCCAGCGCCACCCGTCAGTCAGATATCGGTCAGACACACGAAGTCCAGAGTCGCGTGTATTGAAAATATTTCTCTTTTATTCGAAGCTTCATGGTAAATATATGGGGAAATACAGGGAGACCAATATATAACTGACTGATTTGAATTGCGCGCCATCTTTGATACACGCATTTCAGTAGGTGTCGTTGTAGTAGTTGTTTAAAGCACATGTTTCCAATTCATCACGGAGCGCTACACTATTCCACAACGCGTACGTATTGTTAAAACGTTTTACTTAAATAATGAGTCAATTGCAACGACTCGGAAGCTACGACAAGATTTGGGTCGAAATAATGTATTCAGTGTCAACACCATTCATCAGTTGGTGCGGAAAGTTTGACAAACAGGTCAAGTTAAAGATTTGCCAAGGTGTTCGAAATGTTCGTACTCCGAAAAATATCGACACTTTTTCTATGGAGATTTTTAAAAAACAAGGTTTATCTCAACAACCCAAATACTGTAGAGCAGCTGAACAACAATATTACGAAAGCGATTTAAAATGTTCCTCCCGAAACCCACCAAAAAGTGATGGAAAACTTAACGAAGAGGGCTCAGGGTTGCGCGGCTTCTATAGGCGGATAATTGTCAGATATTATTTTCCATACATAATTTCTAAGTTTCCAATAAAAGATTAACATGGAAAAAATGGACATGTTTTATTTCATGTCAGATATATTCAAGATACAAACCAGTCAGCTAGAGATCGGCCACCCTGTATTAGCGGTTGCTCGGGAGTGTCAAACGTAGATTTCCTAACAGACGCCAACCTACCCCAAAGTTTTTTTGTCAAATTCAAGCCATAACGGAAATACGTTTTTCTTTATTAAAAAGATGCCGCACTTGTGTCCCTCAGAATGGTGGTCTTTTTGAACATTTATTGAAATAAAGCTTTGTTTATCCAATTTGTTCTTTTATTATCCCGAAAATAGTGCACTCTAGGAGAAAACACAGAAGCAATTATTTGTAGCAAATTTAAGGTAAAATTCGAAAAATTGCGCGTTTTGAAACAAAAACAGTGGCGTACTATTTTTATTTGGAAAAATAATGCCACTAATTCTCTGTACCTCCGCTAGTGGAGCACGTTAATTTTGAGTAAAGACTATTTAATACACAATACACACAAATACACATACCAAATTTTAGTTCATTCCAATTGGCGGTTGTAAAGATATTAGAAAAATTGTTTTTCATTTTCAACTCCAACACCCCCTATATTTTTAATGTAGCCCTCGAGGAAAAAATGTTACATAGAACACCCTTAAAAAGCGATCCTGTGAAAAATGTTTCATTTTTGGTTACGACTTGTGGATCACCCTGTATATGCCTGAAACATTTTTATTGAAAATCATCTGACACGTCAAAAAGTGATGTTCTGGCTGTTTTTACTTTCTTGTTTTTTTGCCTGTACCTCCGCCGCAACTGGATCGATTTTCAAAAACTTCAAAGCTTTTTCGTCCTTCGCATGATCGTAATCTGGTATAAAAATTTCATGAAAATTAGCGGATACACAAAAGACCGACAGGCATACTAGCAAACCGTCGGAAATGAATGAGACGGTTTTTCGTGACGCGTGTGTCATGTACCAAAAAACATACCATCTCATTGTCGATATTTTTGACGATTCCGATTCTTTCTCGCCAGTTGGCAAGGGTAGTAAAAGGTACTTTTACTATTCGCTTCAACTTTTTGAAGGTTATATTAAGGAGGATATGATTTTGCACTAGTTAGCTACTGGTTTATCTCTATAGAGTTATGAAGTAGGGTTCGCCATTCACATTGTACAAGGTTCATTTAAGACCAATCCAGAAGTAATTTCCACATGGCTACCTACGACATCACTGTGCCTATTTGATGCTGCTTGAGCTATGGCTGAAACTTCACTAACAGACGATTTTAGGTCTCTCCCTCCATTCCCTTGACAGACATCTGGCTTCATCCTACGGATATTTTTTCCAACGGAAAGCTCCTTCCTCACAACCTTCGTAATACAGTTTGGCCACAATATTTCGCAAAACTTGACACAATTATATTGATAGCCGGACTGACTAGTCTACACTAGGGAGATCTGCTAATGTTGTTTTATTTTCGCTCCTACTGGCGGAGGAATTACCGTAATCGCGAAAAATTTGGAAATGAGATGTTTTTTGGATTCCATAACATGACATCTTGGTCACAAAAAACCTAAAAAAAAACTTCAGAAGGTAAACCGACAACATGTCGTCTTGCAGACCATGTAGTTTCTGGTGTTCAAATAGTTCATTACACGTCCATCAAAAGCGGCCATCTATGGAGCAATGACGACAGAACATGCATTATTTTTTGCTTGTTGGTTGTAGAAATCCGAGTAGTCTGTAGTGTGAAAGAAAGAAAGTTGGTTGAGTAGCAAGATCGCATCTGGATGATTACGTGTATTGGTCTGCACGTATAATTAGTGATATTTGAAAATTATTTTTATTATTATTATTATTATTATTATTATTATTATTACACTGGTCAACACTGGTTTTGCCACACGAACTTTGACAGCTAATTTTGTTTTATCAGTCTACCCTCATTATTACATGACAGCTGTCATATGTCTATTAGCCTCATATTTGTTGTGATACGGTAATACTCATAACTAGTACTACGGCAGTAAATTAACAGAAACGCTTACAAGTAAATCCTTATAAAAATATTTGTTGTTGTATTTGAACCCTTTTTTGTAATTTATTAACCCTGTGAATATGTCGAGGAAGTGTAATAATGATCCTAACTCTTTTTGTTATGTCTGCGGAGAACTAACATTCAAAAAACAACGACGAAATTTTACGAATCTTGTGTTGGAGTGTTATAACCAATGTTTTGGTTTTTCTGTCGCCCATCAAGACAAATCCTGGGCCCCTCATGTCTGTTGCATAACGTGTGTGAAAAATTTAGCTGACTGGAAGAAAGGTGCACGACCTATGCCGTTTGCTGTATGATATGGACTGAACAGCGAGATCACGTTTCAGATTACTATTTTTGTCTCACAGACATAACCCTAACTTATCTTCGGCTATAAGACCAGTCTCTCATTGTAAAAAATTGCCAGAACTAATACCAGTTGCAACTACGTCTGTTGAGAACAATTCACAACCGTCCACTTCAGGTGAATGTGTTGACGAGGACGATGACTTTGAGTTAAAAGGAATTGTAAACGAGCCACATTTGATAACTCAAGGAGACCTAAATGATTTGGTTCGGGATTTAAATTTGTCAAAAAAGCAGTCAGAACTATTAGGATCACGTCTAAAAGAATGGAATTTGCTACATCATAATACAAAAGTTAGCTATTTTCGAAACCGTGATCAACACTTCAGAACGTATTTTTCTCAGGATGGAGATTTGGTGTTTTGCAATAACATAAATGAGATTATAAAAATGTTGGACATAGATTTTGATCTCTCTCAGTGGCGTTTATTCATTGGTTCTTCGAAAGCAAGTCTAAAAGCAGTGTTATTGCATAATGGAAATAAGCTTCCGTCTGTACATCTGGGCCATGCTGCAAATATGAAAGAAACCCATGAAAATATGAAACTTTTACTTGAAAAAATAAATTACAGTACATATTCCTTCAAAATCTGCGGTGATCTTAAAGTTGTTGCACTATTACTTGGACTTCACTTGGGTTATACAAAGTTTTGCTGCTTTTTATGTGAATGGGATAGCCGAGACAGAACTAATCACTATATAAAAAAAACATGGCCTACGCGTGCATCGTTAGTTCCTGGGCAAAAAAACGTAAAGTATTTACCCCTTGTGCAGCCAAATAATGTGCTTCTACCACCATTGCATATCAAATTAGGATTAATAAAAAAATTTGTGAAGGCAATGGATCGCAATGGGAGTGGATTTTTGTATCTAAAAGAAAAATTCCCTAAAAGAAGTGATGCAAAGGTAAAAGAGGGTATTTTTGTTGGCCCTCAATTTAGGGAGTTAATAAATTCAAGATTTGAAGAAAAATGTTGTTTCAAATTTTTTGGGTAACCACAAGAGTGACAGCTACAGAGAGTTGGTTAGCGAGCTATTATTGTCATATCAAGCATTGGGTTGCAACATGTCACTTAAGATTCATTTTTTAGACTCGCACCTGGATTTTTTTCCTGACAATTTAGGGGCTGTCAGCGACGAGCACGGTGAGAGGTTCCATCAGGACATTTCTAATATGGAAAAGCGGTACCAGGGCAAATGGAGCCCGAATATGTTAGCAGATTACTGCTGGACAATTAAAGGGACCAACCAGAAGCTAAATATTCAAGAAAATCTTAGATTATTAAGTCATTTATAAAAAAAAATAACTTGATTTACGAGATCTGTGTTTTTTCTTAATATTTTAAATTACTCAATAGAATCAAATCCTTGTCTAGCAAATTTTTTTTAACTGTTTATTTTTTCTTACAATCAAAAAAATATCAAAAAAGTCCGTGTGGCACGACAAAGTTAAAATTTTGTTGACCAGTGTTATTATTATTATTATTATTATTATTATTATTATTATTATTATTATTATTACTGAATATGCTGCTAGCTGTGCCCAGCGGGTTATTTATATGTTGTCGTTTCTGGAGAGAAGTTGGCCTGAGTGAGGATAACATGGCCACGCAAGGCGACTATAGCACTTTTTCCCGATATCGTTGCACAACACTTAAAAAATGCAAATGAAAATTGTTGTCTTGACGTTTGAAAGGGCTCCGACAGTACTTCAGGCTAGATATAAGTTTTGGCAGCTGATCCTATTATTCTTGTCGCCTGGATTGCGGCGTTGCCAGCTCATCGGACGTTTTTGCTACCTTTGCTATTTTGTTAGAACGTTATAAAAAAGAAGCTATGAATAAAATACTGAGGAGTACCAACAGAGAAACATAAGATTTAAGGCGTAATTATGTCTGCCAAACAGCTGAAGGTAATTTCGATACATGTTCCCACTGTACGTGCAAGAGCAGATAAAACAAGACTAGTGGTGTTTGTGTTTTATGAAAATTTGTATTTTTACGAATTGTTTATGTCTCGTGTCCACAATTTGCACATAAACATAAAACAATTATTTATATTGTAGATGTGTATAAATGGTGTGTGTCTAGGTATTTTCCATCATATCAAGATTAGCATGATCTTTTGATATTTAAATTGCAGTAACATACTCGTACTGTCCATAATAATAAAAATAATGCATTTACCAAGCTACTTAACTTTTTTAGGATGAATATGACAAAACAACTAAAAATACATTTTTGTACAAATTTATTGTAGGTTCCGATACGCATATAATTTTATAATACCTAATAACGATTGTCAGACATACTTTTTGTAATATACAATTTATCAATCAATAGGGTTATACAATTATGGGTTACTGTTATTACAAATGTAATAATACATCCATTACAATAATACTAGCAAGTCGATATACATAGACATTATCTAAGATTGTTACAGAAGATTATATATTCAAATTAGTACGTGACATAAATTTCGTCATATAACCTCAACAAAGTGTGAGTTTCATTACAATGTGATATTACGTTAGTATCTCCTACTAACAAGTCGATATATGTGCACATCTGATATTAAGTCGAAGCTTTAAGATTTATGTTTCAGGTCACCATTGTCTAATTCAACATGAGCCTAAGTTTACTTTCATTAGCACTAACACTGTGCTGTTGCTCAGAACTGAAACCCTATATTGTGAACAAGCTGTATAATACTGGTCTTTAAATTCAATGCGCTTGACGGATTGACCCCTAACACATCCTTCCGCATAGCTTGTCTTCTACAATTTTCCAGTTTCTGATTGTGTCATGTGAAGAGAGTGTCTTGCTACTCTGAAAATATATATATATATATATATATATGTATATATAATTCACAATTCTCTAAACCTTTTGATCTGGCATATTGCTTATACCAGTATATAAAAGAGAAAATGTGTTGCTAGCTGAATTCCTAGGTGTATCAGGATTCCTTCAGTGTTGGTTATCCTGCAAATGTCAGTATTCATTCAAACTTGATGGTCTTATATTGTAGGTCTTATCGAACCAACCTGTTATGGAACCTTTGAAACAAGTGCTTGTAGGTTAGGTCTTTTACGTTAAATACATATGTGTTCATTGTATTACAAACAGTTTATTTAATTGTGGTAGGTACTCACAGGAGTGACGAACCTATAGAAATTACCTCTTCTGTGTGGAGTATCAGTTAGATCCACGTCGACCTCTTGATTGTTTAGGACAAAACTACAAACAACGAAAACGCCGAAGCACAACAAATCAGTGAAGAAGAAGTTTACGATAAAAAGAACACATAAAAACAACAGGGAAAAATAGTAATACAATAATTCTTAAATGCAGTTCTGATCAACAGTCAAGTGCTAGTGCTAGTGAAAAATAAACTTAGGCTCATGCTAAATTAGACAAAGATATGGTGACCGAAAATATAAGTCTCATATTAGAAATCTGTGGTTGAAACAGCTCAAAAGAAAGCTTTGTCCTAGTATCAGATATGCACATATATTTATCGACTTGTTAATATTAGGTACTATTCTAATATTATACTGTAATGAAATTCAGTGTTAAGAGGTTATATGTCAACACTTATTAGGAACTAGTTTAAATAAAAAATTTTGTTTGACTCATTCTTAGATAATGTCTATGTACATATATAGATTTGCTAGTATTATTGTAATAGGTATACTATTTGTACGAGCATTATGCTTAGAGAGTAACTTTATGAGGTACCTCGATTCCATTAGGTACTATTATACAAGTATACAGGGTGACTTCGAAGTTGAGTCATTTATTTTAACAGTGAGTAGATCTGATCAAAAGAAGTGTTTTTTCCTTTACCATTTTTCTGGTAAAATTGAAGTAACAAAGTTATAGCCCTTTGGAAGTTTGAGTACGGCCCTGTCTCAATAATAATATTATGTGCTCGTGTTTGGCGACAATGGATATAATCCGCCTTATCGGTTCATCGCATCGGAAACAAAAAAGCGAAAGAATTTGGAACGATGTTTTTACAATTATTTCATTCAGTTGTATACAGTCAGTGTCAGTCGGTAGTGAATAGTGGTGTCTGTTGCGTGGCTCAAACGAAATAAAAAATGGCACATGTTTATGCGGATCGGTTTCCCAATCGAGTGCAACCAACCCCTCGTGCCTTTGTTAATGTAGTACAACGGGTTCGTGAATCATTTGACTTAAGACCTCACATATGGACGGCATGCCGGTGCTCCAAGACCTCACGATCAAATACAGGTCCGCACTGAAATACTTGTCGGGAGGATACTTTATAAAACAAGGTAAAATTTTTTTTTTTATTTTTTTTTTATTTTTACACACATATTTTGGTTTATCTTCCTTCTACAATCATTATCTGAAAATTAATGACTCAACTTCAAAGTATAGTTCATATAGTATTTAAGTACGTATCAGGAGCTATTACAAAATGGTATCAAGGATGTTTGACAAGCAGTTTTACAACAGAGCTCGAAAGAAATTAGGCTATCATGTACGGTCATGCTCATGGCTGCAATCTGGGATTTTTTTAAAACACTAATAGTTCTCAAACAATCCACGTCTTTTTGATGCCATTGTACTAGACGAAAAACTGTACTAGAGGTTGGAAAGTATGTCAATCTACTCCACGCTATTTTTTTCTGTGATTTTCCAAGTTGAAGCGGTGAGTTCATATTGTTTTTAATAATGATGGGAGTGTGTACGCGGAACGCGTGATTATTCAGTTTCAGTATTGGTGGTTGTGGAAAGTGAAATGCCCAGCGCATCCATCCAATAGTGACAAAATGCCTAGAGGACTAACAACTCCAGTTTGTCTCAGCAATTAATTTTACATGAGTGTTGTACAATAACGATAAACCAAGGTGCGCTGTTGCCGACAATAAAAAAGATCGCTGAGCTAACAAGATCGTTATTCCACATCCAGTTCTCATAACTGCCATCTGCTTGGACTGAATGACATAATAAAGTGGATATCGCACCAGCCGTTCTACAGTTATAAATTGTGACACCGTTGCAATTAAAATCTGAGTGGCAGTCCACCTTGCTATTTGGATCCAGTACTGTTAACTGGTCGCGTTTGTTCTCCCAATTTTTTATTCGGCAATTCTGCTGGTAAAGGAACGCAAATTAGGACGGTGCTCGTTATCTCATTCTTTCAGGTTTTATTATAACATCAGGAATCGTACTTTAGAGTACTTGATCTAAGGGGATGATTTCTGAAAAATTATACAACGGAGTTTTACTGGGTTTACTCAAATGCAGCAGATAAACACAACGAAGTGTTGTATAGCATTTGAAAAAATTTTTTTTACTGTTTTTGGTTTACAAGCGATTTGAACTCTGCAGGCCCTAAAAATAGCGCTTAAAAACTGAAAATTATGACTTTTGACGTGACAAAGCGTCAAACTCTGAACCTGTCCCTACAAGACTCTGAAGAATATTTTGGGTTTAATCTACTCCCAAGCATTATGATTTGTCCATAAAAAAGCATTTTTACAATTTATTAAAAAAATGTTTATAAATTGGCGCTGGGTCACCGCCTTATAACCTTCGCCTGGTCTAAAATGAAGCCATGGTCTTCATACAAAGGTACATGTCTCAATATCGCGCTCTTAAAACTTTCCTGGAATCCCTCATGCCTCTAATGTGAAACGCCGACTCGGAAGGAAGGAAGAAGAGACTTGGGAGCAATATTAAGCCCCGTATCGCGAAGTTGTTAGTTGGGAGTCTTGTTCGCAAACAGTTCTAAATATATCAGTGTTGTACAGACATCTATTATAGGAACATCTTGGAAGTTCGTCCATTATTCTCAGAAGTTCGAATATTTAGGAGTAGTTCATATTGAAATGCACCTCAGCCATCTATTCAATGTATCTACGGGCGATGTGCAATATAGAGGTAGGTACTTCGTATTGCTTTTCGAAGGAGTTGGAAATAATATGCTGAAAGTAATTTGCTATTTGACAGCAACACTGACATTGAGATGGTTGTTAGGTGAATTTTACTAAGATAATAAATCTGTAATCAATTGACTTAGAACTAGTATTGCCACTCTACATTAAAAATTGGATAATCATGAATAATTACGGTAAAAGTGCCTAAAAGTTCTAGTTCAGCTATGAAAAGAAACAGAGTAGCTAGAGCGACGTAGCTTTGTGTTTGCTTATATTTTTTGTGAAATACTCGAGAGGATCGTAAAGCCCGGAAGCCGCCAACTAGGGACAGCTTTGCATTTGAATATAATTTATAAAAATCTGCTCGAGAAGTGGTGTCAAATGTCTCATGGCAAAGCCAAGGCGAAATCAAGGAAACTGCAATAACGGCATCGAGTCTGGTGATGCTTTCCGAGATTCTCTATCTAAGTGTACAAATGTTAAATGAGGAGGTAGCTTTCAAAATATGATTTGTCCATCGGAATGGAATCACGACAAAAGCACATTTTTTATTTTGACGAAATCGGTATTCCATTGTGAATCCTTTAAATGATGGAAGATGAAAATGGATATCCTGAATGGAACTGTCAAAATTTTATAGATAAATGACTCTTGATTTTTGGCATTGAAAAATGGACAAAACGCTTTATACATGAACTACGCGGAGAAAACAAGATTTGAATTAAAAACATGTTACAATGTAATAGTCAGATCGTGTTTTCTCCATACAATATTAATTAGTTTACGAAGTATCGTTTAACTTATAAGCAATAGGGTAATTCCGGTAGAGATCGACCACCGGGAGAGACCGACCACTGCCGGTAACTTAACCACAAAGCAATAGAAGAATCCGTGACTCACATGTATGATGCAATTAGTTGACCTTGTTACATGGAACACGTAAACACGCTCCGTAACAGTAGTATAAATGTACAAATTAAATTTAAAAATTTGTGCAAGCTTCACCATTTTTTGACTGATTGACTGTGTTCGTGATATTTTAAAGACGGGTAAGTTTAATTGAACTGTTTCAATACTGGATGATAAGATATGCATCAAACTATAACATAACCCCAAAAATGTAGGCATTTATCATTTTTCCTTCGGTTAACAAGGTGGTCGATCTCCCCCGTAACTTTGGTAGAGTACGACCACATCAATCCGGGAGGGACCGACCATGGAAATAATAATAGTAATAATGAAATATTCGGCGGTCTGAAGGAAATTAGTGATACAATAAAGCTCAATTTGAAAAAATAAAATTATTGTAAAATAATATTGTTACAGATTAACAAAAATGCCCACGACTTACAAAAGAAAAAATGAAGAGAGAGCTAAATGGAGTGCCGGTTCTTTAAGAAACGCAATTGAATGTGTACAAAATCGTACAATGGGTGTAAATGAAGCCGCCAGACAATTTGGAATACCTAAAAAATTAAGAAGGGGGACGCAATAAAACAACACAGATTAGGTCCGTCATCAGCGTTGGGAGAAGATGCAGAACTAAAATTGGTGCGACACATAAAAAAATTGCAAACATTTGGATTTGCACCAGATCGAGAGTCCGTCAGAATATGGGCTTTTCAACTTGCAGAAAAATTAAAACTGAAGCACACGTTTAATAAAGAAAGAGGCAAGGCCGGTTATGATTGGCTTAACTCGTTTTTACGTCGACATCCTGATATATCGATTAGAAAAGCCGAAGGAATTTCTATTAACCGAGCGACTGGAATGAACCGTCTGTTTGTGAAACACTATTTTACCCTTTTAGAAAATGTTCTCACTGATAACCACCTTCATAGCAAACCTTCAAATGTATTCAACATGGACGAAAGCGGTTTGCAATTAAACAATAGACCAACCCAAGTTTTAGAAGCAAAAGGATCAAAAAGTGTTTCTTCGTTAACATCAGGTGAGAAAGGCGAAACAATTTCGGTTATAGCGTGCTGCAATGCAGAGGGGATGTTTCTCCCACCTTACTCCATATTTAAAGGTAAAAATAGAAAAATGGAGTTTTTAGAAGGAATGCCACCTGGCTCCCAAATTTCTATGTCGGAGAAATCGGCGTATATCAACGCTTCCATTTTCAAGGATTGGTTGGAGTTTCATTTTTTGCCAAGAAAACCAGCTGGAAAAGCGTTATTAATTGTCGATGGCCATACTTCTCATACCAATTCTGTGGAAATACTGGAATTTTGTGAAGCTAATGACATAATTCTACTTTGTTTACCGAGTCACACGACTCATTATCTGCAACCGTTAGATAGGTCCTTTTTTAAATCTCTGAAAAACAATTACTACGCCGCTTGTAACAATTTTTTAAAAGCAAATCCAAGTAGGAAAATAACAAGGATAATTTTTGGAAATCTTTTGGGTCAAGCCTGGGGCAAATCAGCGACTGTGGAAAATGGAATGTCTGGTTTTAGAGCTGCAGGCATAGCGCCTTTTAACCCAGAAGTTATTCCAGATTACGCGTATGTTAATATTCAAATGGAACAAGATGCAGAAACCAGGTCTGGTTCAAATAATAACACTAAGAATCCATCCTCTTCTTCGACTCCGCCCCGGTCCCCTACCGTTCAGACAACTAATACCCGCATTTTGTCACCACTGCCTGGTTGTTCGCACGATCCTGACAGTGCAATAGTTGACATTTACCCCACACTCGACTCTACACCAGCAAAATTGTTGGAGAACGTGATTTCACCCATTCCCAAAACTAACGCAAAAGCAGTAGTTAAAACACGAGGTAGGCAGCTTGCAACTATTTTAAACAGTTCACAACAAATTGAGATTCAGAAGGATAAAAAGAAAACAAAGAAAAAAAACAAATGTCCAATTCAGAAAAAAACTGTGGTTAAACAGAAAAGAACATTAGAAGATTCAGATTCGGAGAGCGAAAGTCCCGTATTGCAGGAAAGTGATACATCAGCAGATGAATGGGACGAAAACGAATGCGTAGGATGTGGGGAAAATGATTTTAAAACCACTAAGAATGACGAATGGCTCAAATGTGTGAACTGCAGTCGTTGGTTTCATAATGGATGCTCAAAATTCGAGAATATTTGCGATATATGCGGAAAATTGAACAAGAGAAGTCGAAAAAATTAAATGTATTTATACGATTTAATTCTACCCTTATTATTATACTGTTCAAACATGTTTTATTATTTCATGTTTTCTTATTTTTCGAAGTCGTAGTTGGTCATCCGGGTGATATCGACCAGTTACAATGTTTAAACTTTAAGTTCAAAATAAACATTTATGTTTGTATTATATCTTAAATTGTGATTTATTTACTATCCTAACCCTTTAGGTAATGCTTCAACAGTTAAAAAAACATGTACCTCAGAAACCAAAATATTTACAATATTTTTTCCAAAATGTGGTCGATCTCTCCCGGACTTACCCTACAGACAAAAGTATTTTGGAAATTTGAAAGTGGATGGATCGCAAGTAGCGATGCCAGTATGAAAGCAGACTGGTGTGGGAGGTATAGTGAACAAGAACAATGAAGTATGCATGAAATGGATGGATAGGGTAGAGGGTGTGTCGTCCAATACGCTACAAGGAGAGATTGTGGTGATATGGAAATGGCTTCAAAAGGCAAAGGAGCATAAGCGGTCGTTAGTGACAGTACGAAAAGACAGACAGGTCGCCGTCAGATGCACAAATGGACAAAGGATGAAAGGTAAGGTCCGGGTGAAGGTGAATGAAATGACTGAATATATGACGATTATACGGGTTGGAGGTAGGATGCAGGAATAAATAAAGCGGATGATAAAGCAAACTTCGGATGAAAAAAGCAGAAGCTCGAATGGAAATTTGCATGGGCACATGACAAGAGTGAAGCGAACACTAGAATGAAAGATGAAGTAATGAGCTAGTGGCAGAAAAAAATGGCACTAGTGCGGAAGGAAGAGAAATATATCAGGTAGTAGAAAAATATGAATTTTTGCTGACAAACAATAAGACACTATTCATTCGTCGAAGTAATTACCATTCAATGACCTTTTGCTAATGTGGAACCAATTTTCGTATGCCGGTATTGTAAAACTCCCTGAATTTGGAGCCAAAAAATTGGCGGACTGCATTCATTACACCATCTCGAGTTGTGAACTGTCGGGGCCTCATACAGTTGTGAAGAAACACAAAAGGTGATAATCACCGGGCGAAATGTCGGGAGAATATGGTGAGTGCGGTAACGTTTCCCTGCCGAGTTCAGAAATTTTTTCTAAGGTCACTTTTGCGGTATGAGGCTTGGCGTTATCCTGCAAGAATATCACTTTTCTCCGATTGATCAATGAAGGATGTTTCTGGATGAGTGCTGCTTGTACTCGTTGAAGCTGCTCACAATACAAGTTAGAAGTGATGGTTTGACCCCTTTTCAAAAACTCATAATGCCCAATTCCAGTTGCTGTCCACCAAACACACAACAAAACCTAGTTTGGGGATCAGTAGGCGACAACCAATAATACGAGCGCTTAGAATTCGAATACAAGATCCATTTTTCATCGCAGGTGAATAACCGATTAAGAAATGGTTCATTAGAGTTGCGTGAACTGTTTGCTGAACAAATGGTAAGACGACTTAATTTGTTATCATTTGTCAGTTCATGTGGGACCCATTTGCTTAACTTCCACATCTTTCCTAGCTGATGAAGATGCAAGAGAGTAGTTTCAGAACTCACTCTGAACATTTCTGCAGGTTCTTGGCACGTTGTCCTGGAATTTGCGTCCATAACCTGTCGAAGATCCTCGTTCTTCATGATTTTTGGTCTCCCTGAGCGCGTTCATCGCTCAACCGGAGATCTCCCGAAGCAACTTCTTTGAACCATTTCTGTGCTGTTCGATGACTGACGGAATCATCTCCGACTGCGGTACATATTTTTCGCGCCGCCGCTGCAGCTTCTGTACCAAGTTTGTACTCATACAGTAAACAACTTCGAATTACTGTTTTATTCGTCGCCATTTTCAATTATTAAAACTAGGTATGGAACAATTTTTAGCAACTTTCTATGTGTGTGAGAAAAGAAGGATTCATACTGAAGTGATAACAGGTAACAAACAATCGCTATCGATCAACAACATCCATGGCAATGTGCGATATACAGCAACCGCACGAACTTATTTGGTTACCTGATATAAGGTATGGAAAGAGGTCGCAGAAGGTACGTTGGGCCTAAGCTTTAGGGCCTGCCAGATTTTCACCGAAAATTGTAAATTTTCCGGCCCTTGCATAGATTTATATTGAGGACCGAAATAGGTGACTGTGAGTGTGGCAGAGGCACTGAAAGTACGAAGCATATAAGAGATGATGCAGTTACCCCTCAAATGGACAACGCTACCGTAATTTCATGATGTCAGACAGTATGCAAATCAATAGCGTCATGTGTTTTTGAACCAAATCATGTGGCGTAAGTTGTCGGTTACCAAACAGCTTCGAACCCTAAATTACCTTGTACCATGACAGTGAAAGCATGTTGTGACCTCTCTGGTAATATCATCAAACTATTCGCAAGAACCGACCCGACCTCATCGAGTGTTATTGCAATGAAAAGCAATTACTGAAAAGGTGACCCCAGTCCTATTATTACAGCACAGCATTCCAATTGTCTTTCCCATCTCGCAAACAAGTCGGTCGCGATACAAAAGAATCGAAACAACAAAATGAGAGTCGTGTGCCTCCTATTATAGAAGGCCAGGCATTGCAAACAAAACACATACGCGCAAGAGCCACTGCAACTGCGATTTATACTTTGTATACAACAAAAGATCGTTGGCGCGCTGTTCTTTCCTGCTTTTTGTGGGGCTCGGCCGCATTTTCAGAATAATCCGACCGATAGAGTAGATTCAGGGATGAATAATGAAGAGCGTCTGTTCGCAGAGATCTGAATAGAAAAGAGAAGCTTTTGTCTATTTTGAGGGCAACAGCTGGAGATCGACAAACTACCTACATTGAAATTGTCTACCTGCAACAAGCTATTTTGTTTATTTGATTTTTCCAAATGATGTTCTTTTTTGTATATGAAACCATTTTCAATCCTGACATCCATATGGTTTTAGCACGTATCTGATCATGCTCACCGTTTTGTAAGTTGCATGAAATAGCTCTAGATAAGTATTAAGCACTGTATTCAAAAGTTCTCAAGAGGAATTCTGCGGGTGAAGGACAGTTCATCGGCAAGAAAATTGAGAACACTAAATATGAGTTCTTCAAAGAAAGCAAATGGCTCCATATATTTGAAGCCATACTCAAAAGTCATCCCTGTTAATTAGAGTGCATAAATTGTCTCGACATGGTGGCGGCCCCATTATCCCTAAGAATTGGTATTCTACCAGTGAAGGAAGTGATTTTATTGTATCACACTCTTAAAGGAAATTGTCTAAAATCTTCATGATCGTGATCTGTTTCACCAAACTCATTCTAACGGCACGCATTTGACAGAGCAGTTCACATAGCCATCCAGGTACATCAATTATCATGGCACATTTGTCCTTTCATTGTTGAACACACGGTAAATATACTGTGATAAAGAAAAAAAATCCGAAATCATCCACGGTGGGATGGGAAAGAACAAGGACATCAACAAAGCTTCTTGTCCAGACTTGACTAAGCCCGTTGCGATGCGGAGCTTGCTCCAGTTATTTCGCATCTCTTCCAGATACCTTACGAATACAGAAAACTGGAAATTTAGTCATGTTCAACCCATCCCAAAAAAAAAAGGATCCAAGATCGACCCTTACAAATACAGGCCTTTAGTTCTGGTTTCTGTTATAAGCAAGGTGATCGAGAGGTGCTTACTACGGGATCTTCTAGAGTACCTCAAACGTCAACGCTTGATTAGCGGCAGGCATTATGGTTTCCGGCACCAGCAATCCATGGGGACCACTTAGCTTACGTCACGCAACTGTGGGGTGAACTAATTCAGTCTTATGGTGAGGCTCACGTCGTTGCTCTTCATATCATAAAAGCGTGAGAGTGGCATTTTCGCAAAAAATATACAGGGTATCATATTTACAAGATATTTTCCTGGATAACCCTTTTCTGTAACACCCTATATAAAAAAAAGATATTGGATGAAAAATATTCTATTGAACCCCACAACTTTTGTATGAAGCTTTTTTCCAAGCGGTCGTAGAAGTTAGATAGGGGTCAATTTTTAGCAGGACGGATAACTAACGTTTTAGTAAGCGATTACAAATTCAACTTTTGTCTCCAAAATTCTATTTTTCACGTACCGTATATCTCTGGGCATATCTATAAGAACGCAGACGGCTCTTTACGTAATCTGCCATTTTAAATTAGGAACAAGTCATTGTCCGCAATTATTACTATCACACAATATGTTATCATTTCACAAATCTGTTTATTCTCGCTAAAAGTATTCATGCTTAGACACAATTTGGCTGGTTGTTCCTAAAAATAAAAGTCACGAATTGAAACATAGATCAGTGAATATCGTACGTTTTCATGTTATAAGGTGGTAAAAGAGTTATAGGAACCAGTTGAGGAGTGTCGATAGGAAACCGGGAAGACAAAGAGAAAAAAGAAAAGTTTGGCTTAAATACTGAAACAGACAATGAACCCTAGCTACGAAAACAACGCTAGTTGTTTGGCACGGAATTTTTGTATCGGAATCCTGTTGAGTTTTGTGCTAGAAGTTTTGGGGTGAATGACCTACAGGTTCATGTAAACTTGAGCAATCGCTGTAGTAACTGACATAAGAAAGTAGTCCGCATGCGCTATCATTTGCCGTCTGTTCGTGCTAAGTTCTTGTACTGTCTATCTGTGTTAATAGTATTACTTCTTCCAGACAAAATCTTACCGTGCAATTATGAACAAATTAATTGCATTTCCTTACTTTCAACATTCACCTGGATTTAATCTATTGAAGGCCATCTTTGCCACAGTTTAAAGAGAAGAAACCCACGTTGAAAGCCCGGGGGTGCCCATTGACACTTATCAAGTAGAGAATAAAACTGCTCTCAACTTCGTTAGAATAATGATGAGTTATCTTTGTATCGGTTGAATTATTGGCCCCTCTGGTAATAAGAGGCAAGCCGATAATCTTCTCGCTCACTCAAGATATACGTCATATCATTACTTTATGATTTGAGTCTAGGTTGTGAAAGTATTAGAAATAATTTTCAAGAAATTTTACAGAAATTCCATATCAGCTTATGTTCCCGGCACCTCCCAAGGATGATAAACGAGTGAATTTCCTGAAAATCTGCGATTTTTCAGACACAGTGCAACATTTACGCACAAAACAACATAAATTACAGGAGCCTCCGATTCTCAATTTTGGGAGGATATGGGCTACTGGCCGAAGAAAAAAATCATGGAAAAACTCAATGACGTACATTTTGAGAAAGTCACATTTTCATCTTTTCTACTATCACCCCAATCCTAATTGAAACGAGAAATATCAAAAAACGAATATTCATCTAATATCATTGTTTATAGGAATTCAACTATGTCTCACATCTTACATTAATTTTCTTGGTTATAACGGAAAATGCGTTTTTATGTCTGTTTTTTTAATTTTTTAAGTGGGCTTAGCAAACAAATGCTTGACTTGACATAAATACCTGTCTTCGTATACTGTTATTATTGTATTTTGTTAATATTGCTTTACTATCGTCATAGAAGGCAGACGGTCATTTTAGCAATGAAGAAACGGTCGACATGCTGCCGTGCTACATTTTGTCTTACAAAAATACTAAAAATACTGCAGAAATGCATATTGGTAAATCTCTAAGAAGGTAGCTACGTAACTCCATTTTCTTAGAGCTGGCTCAAAATTTAAATGAATATGGTTCATTCAAAAAGCGTGTTACATCTAGAAAAAGTCGTTAGAGGAAACTCAGAATGAAGTTTTACAAGCAGTTGCTGAGAAGTGAAAAGATATCAAATAGGCAATTTGAGAAAAAATGTAGGAGTAGCCAACTCTACAACTCAGTTTATTTTATGTAAAAATAGATATCACCCCTATAAATCAAGGATCTGCCAAGGACTTAGAGCTGGGGATAGTGAACGACGCCAGTAAATTTGTGAGTGGTACAGAGGAACGTGTGAATATCTTAATTATCCTTCAAAAATATTTAGGTTCGACGAGAGTATGTTATAGTGGTATGGTTGACCGTCGCGAAACTGATTGCCATTAAATGCTTTTTGAACGAACCCTGTATTGCTCAATAAACCAGTAGTGATTGCCGAAAAACAGGTGTTTTTCGATAAACAACTAGAAATTCTCAAAAAACTACTTGACCAATATAATCCAATTTTGTTGCTGTTATTTAGAAGTATGAATGTGAATTTAAATAATTTCAAGTAGTTGCGTGAAATTATCGTCGCATTAGCAACAAATGCCAAAACCTGCATTTTGCCTCGTTTTTGGGCCATAACATTTTTGCTGTCAGTCAGATCTTTGTACGTGTGATCTCATTTTCTATGTCTTATCAATACCTAAAAATCTTATATGAAAAGTTTTTTCGTGCCTGTCAATACTTTTGATTGAGTCCCATAAAACTCCTTTTCTCATTCTTGGTTGTCAAATAAAAAGTTTTCCCATAAAAATTGGTGTACCCATTTTATGCTTCTATGTTTTAATTACCCCCTTGAACAACTTGCACCAATAAAACCAGACTTTTCGGGGAAATTTGCTAATATCATTAGACTAAGAACCTGGGTACCGTAAATGAAGAACAACATGAGCCTTTCCACCAAACATGATAGCAAAGGGACAAACCTGATGGAAAACGTACGAGAAACAGGTTGAACATGAATTTTGAAGGAAGTAGAAAACTCTCTTTGATTTAGTTTAGTTTGACTCTTTGGCATTATTGTTCATTCTACTGTTGATCTATAAGATAAAATTTTGATTTTGCATTCGATTACTTTTGTTGTTCCATGAAAATTATAAGAAGGTTCTACAATATGCATGATACTAGTAAAAATAAATCTCGACTTGATAGGAAAGAAACAAAGCCTAACCATAATTTCATATACGATGCCTCTTAAAAAGCCCTCCATTTTACTTTTTGAATGGGACAAGTCGGCGAGCTGAGTGGAATGATAAGACTAGTCCGTGCTATATTTAAAGTGAAATTAGTATTTCAAGATGGCCGCCAGACAGTCTCTAGGACCATTTTTTAAACGGAATGATGGGTCATGGTATACCTCACTATTAAGTTATTTTTAAGTACGTTGCAACCCTGCAGTATATCAGACCTCCAAAATGATGGACTGGCGGACTTACAAAGTTGAGCGTTATTGTACATTTAATCGCATATAACTCAACAACTACTTATAAAAACACTATAGTATCTTATATCAGTCTCCTTCTTTTGGGAGCGTCCATCTAAATGTGGAATAACATATAGGACATTTTATTCAGAAAATTTAGATTTTGACATTGTTTTAAATAAAATTCCTCAAGTTCTAATACCATCTGTCCGCCATTTTGAGGGTATTGATGTCATATCCCAGGACTAAAAGGTGCTCATAGGGAGCCACAAAATCAGATATCATGTGATCTTCCATTCGATTCGAGAAAATGCTACATAATGACGTTCTACGGACACTTCAAAATGTTCAGTTGCCACTTCTATGCAAAAATTTAGTATTCATACAATGATTCCACCACCCCGAATCATGGCTTGTAAACTTAACCCATTTGAAAAATAAGCACTCTGTAGAGGTACATTAGAAAATAGCGCTATCATTGAAAGGGGTACTTAAATTCCGCATGCCTGTGTTGCGACTGTAGTGGGCAGGGACAAAGTCTGTCACAATAAAAATTATACGATACACGCCAAACTTAGTGAAATTCATAAACATTCTTTTGTGTAATATTTTATCTCTGCAACAGTTTACTCCAATACCAACATACAAAAGCAAAACTTTTAATGAAACATTTTTATGCTACCCTCTTATGGTCCTTTACAGCTTACCGCGATGAAAGAGCAAAAAACTGCCCTCACACTCTCGAGCTCCGTATATTGAAAATTGCGAAAGCCTTTTAACAAGCTAACTGCCGCTGTTTGGTCGAGTTTCGTAATAGTGGCGGGATTATGGAGAGGAAGAAAATTGTTTCCCTTATTTTCTTCTTCCCTCTGATATGGATCGGGTGTCAGACAGTTATTCGAGCAACCTTTGACATATATACAGGGTTCGTTTCCTCTCTCACCGTGACCCTAATAGTCAGCATAAAAGTTTCATTTGTAGTGGATAAGAATTTTATAGCAAATATATAGCTAATGCAATATCCTTTCGAAAAGGGCATTGGTAATCTAATCTACCCAAAAGTATGCACTAAGTTTATGCTATTTAGGCAACAAACAATGCCTTCTGAATATATAGGCTTGACTCATCCTCGAATTAGTTGGTACATACTGAGGGGTTTTATCCACTACCTCAAAACGAGACAGTCAGTTTCTCGGCAGTTCCTTCAATAGGAAAGCAAAGGAAACGCAGGCGAAAGTAGAACTTAAGTCATGTTGGCATCAATCAATCTTGATGAAGAAAGTGCATTAAAGTTTTGCACATAGTGTGAAAACTCCAAATACACACAAATTTCTCGTCCGTTTAATATTGAATGAGTTACTTCCATACAAACACAGGCATATCAAGTATTCACCTCTCCATTGTACGTGAAAAAACAACAATATCACAAAACATTGTGTTATGCCATATCGCTCTAAAAGCAATTGTGAGGGCGAAAATGGTGGCCCTGTCTGCGACAGAAGAGAATCCATTTTCCTGTCTATCCTCGCCTTGGGTCAATCAGTTTAACCCTATTAAGGAGAGAAAGAAAAAAACGGGGTGAGATACCCTGCGGGATAAATCAGTTGCATTTCCTATCCGAGAGGATAATGAGAACCAGAAAATTTGCGAAAATTGCGTTCAGTTCGAGGATACGCTTCCGACTGATTGTTGGGTGGAGCTGTTTGCGGATGGAACGTGGAACTTCGAATCTGTGTCGATAGGGTGACGTATTCGTTACATTAGGGTAAGCGATGAGAGTAAGCAAAATGCAGGTTGTGTCAACGGAGATTTACTGGGAGCAGTTGGAAGGTTCCAGATCTAAACAGTTTAATTTTAGTTCTATATTTTTGAAGCGACACATACCAGATCTTTTGAACTGGAATAATTAATATGTTTATTTAAGTTAAGGGCTTAAGATTCAACAGCTAAAGCCGATCATAAGGTGGATGCACATGAAAGTTAAAAATACAATGCATTTGAGTGCAGCATATGCATCTGTTCTCTACACTACAGATGTTATGACTCTCCATCTATGAATGCCAATCTTGAGGTATACCTCACCCACCCGATATGAAATATATTTGAGAAATTTTCCCCGAATAAACTTTAAGCGGTCAATGTAGATTTGATGATGAGCATATCGGACTAAAGAGATGAATATTCAATTCAAGATCTTACACAGACATTGTACAATAAATATTTTGAATGTAACCGAGTCACTGAAATCCACAGCACTTCTGACAACAAAGACATAAGCTTTTGATGCAGTCACTACAACATTTTTAATGTGAGAGGAAAAGCAATTTTCTGTCAAATGTGACCTTCAGGTCATTAATTGTATTAGGTCTGACAAGTTTCTTGCAACCAATACTATATGCATACGTCAGAACCTCTGACACTCTCCCTGGTTCCGCCACTCTCCGTGCCCTGCCGCACGGGTATTAAGTATGTTGTCGTTTTTTTTGACATTTAGTAGGTTTTTTGTGACATAATGTGGGTTCTTCTAAAAAATGTTAACTTGGCATCAGCTATTGAACACTTGTTTTGAACTCGTCTTGTAGCTGTACGTGTTGCCTAAACGTCATGATGGTTCAGTTATCAATGTTTGGCTATGATGTGATGTAACATCTGCATTATTGGAGGACTGAGTTGTTACTTGTATACCATATCTGGGAGAAAACGACTGTGCATAGGTACTTAGTGAGAATTTGACTATACTGTGGCGCGGCTGAGATACGTGTAGTACCGGACCAGAACAGTAAGACACTCACCACTCCCTTACAACCCCCACACTCAAGTTTTTTTACCTCTATATTTTCTTCTGTTCTTGTTCTTAGCCCTTTTTTCTGCCGCCACTGGACCGATTTTCAAAAACCACAAAGTTTTTACGTCCTTGGCATAGTAGTAACCGTGTGTGTAAATTTCATTACGTTATAGGCGGTTATGAGATTAGTGGACAGACCGATAGGCAGACAGACCGACGGAAATGAGTGACATGATTTTTAAATGTCGTATAACATCCAAAAAATCCAATGTCGCATTTCCAAACATTTTCGCGATTACAACGCCAGTTGTAAAATTGTAAATTGTAAAATTGTATTGAATACTTCTGAGCTGATCGTAGTCTGTCAGTCTACTTGCCCTCGGCATCTAGTTATCTACTTTTCAAACAGATCTTTGCAAACGATTGGCATGCGCCCGCCCCGTTTCAACGCTCGACCTGAGGCCATATTTCTTTTTTTAGCATCTTTATTGGCGCGCAGCCGACGAAATTGGGTTATCGCTTACGAGGTTATCGCTTGATGGCTTGCAAAGAATTCGCGCTGATGAAGTCACAAACGACACGGAAAATTGTTTATCGATGCTCGCCGTTGCTGCCTTTATTGTACTCGTCTTTGTTTTGTGTCCAAGAAGATAGGAATATCTTTCATGGAAAATAAAACAGAAAGACGTCACTGTTAGGGTCACGAGCACCAACCAAGAATGTTCAAGAATGAATTAGTATACTGCTGAAAGCTCGCAAAATTCAGCTATTTTGTATACGAATGATGAGTTGATTCACCTAGATTCCTATAAAGGACAAATGTACTCGCCAATTTCATATATTTTCGGCAACATACTAATTTAGTTATAAATTTTCCTTGTGGGTGCTCGCTAGCCCTTAAATTTTTAACTTGATTAAACCATCGTTGATACTTTAGGTGGCCAGCATGAGCTGAGGTGTTCTGTAGTTCTAAAAAAATGACGTCAATTAGGTTGGCTATGTAATTCCCATGCGATTCTGCAATCAGTTATGTGTATAGGGTGGCTCGCCGCGAGGGAATGAGACCGACTCTTAACTGTTGCTGGTTTGGCAACCGGCACAGGTATTACGTAAAACACCTATAAAACTTAAAAAAATTATAAAATGTCATCTTGCAAACTAGGTAGCTTTTAGAGTGCAAACAGCCATTCCACGTTTGCTCACAAGAATCGTTGTGAGCGTCCATCTATGAAGGAATGACTCAACTACACGCATATGCATATGTTTTGTGAAGCTGAAAAGTCTGTAGTTTTCATCTCTGAGAAGATGTGAAACAATGAAAGTTGGTTGAATAGCTAGACCGCATATGGATGTGTATTGGTCTGCATGTGCATAACATTAGTAATATTTGCTGCGCGAGAAGACTAATACTGAATATGCTGCCAATGAAGTATATCTATTAGCTGTGCCCGACGGGTTACCTATATGTTATCTTTTCTGAAGACCGGTTAGATTCAAAGTTCCAAATTACGATTTTTCTCATTTTTTTGTGTTTTCAAAATCTTTTAGGAGCACAACGAGAAATCGCCACGGCGCCCGCGCTATGTGTAATATAATATAATAATATAATGTAATAATCTTTTCACTTTCATAAATATTCAAAATCTGCACCATGTTTTCTCACCTGCTCCTTCACCAATCAGGAATTTTCTATTCTGATCTTTCTCATTTTTTAAATTCAGCAAATTTGCATATCTAACCTCCAGAATGAATGAAAAGAGTGGATGCGCAGCTAATTTCTGGCTTTGAATCTCAACTAAGTGTATACACACATTATTGGCAAACAAAACCCCACGATGCACCTATGCATTGCCGCTTCCTTCTAGCTATAGTATACAACATACAGCTTAGACCTCCACTAATGTTATCTCTGAAGCAGATTTTACATCACATCACAGCCAAACATTGATAACTAAAGCATCATGACGTTTAAGCACAACGTACAACAAAACGAGTTCACAACAAGTGTGCATCAGCTAGTGCTAGGTTAACATCTTGTAGAAAAACCTACATAATGTTCAAAAAACTAATACAATGTCAAAAATATCGACTGTTACTTTAGATACGTAAAATACCCGTGCCTGTGGTCAGACTGAACAGTCATCATCGGACGGTCGCACGGACTACTCGAGATGTGATAGTTTCTAGTGTAATCTAAGATTACCAGTGGCTTGATTTAACGTATCTATGACTATTATATCTAACAGATACGGTATTGCCGAGACCAGAAACTTCTTAATAATATGACGCACTTCGCTGATACCGAAGGTGCAACGCTTTCATCACCATCCCACCCCCACCCGCACACTACAAGAACTAACCCCCAGTTTTCACCCCCCAAGCTCGGGTGATTGAAAATTGAATGCCCTTTATATATATAATTGAAAAATAAACAACTTTCAAATTAAATTTCTATTGCTACAGCTTAAACGGCTTTATGGTGTTTGACAGTGAGGTCTCTAGATTTGTATTGACATCGCGAGTAACACTGGGTATACTTCAGGGCCGTATCGTCAATCATTCCTACGATTGTAGGACACCTTTATGGCCTCCTTGATTTCCATAACGCCGGGAATACACTTGAGTCGAGGCAAACCGCGCACCGAACGAGGCAGCCTCGGCGCGCCGCGATATTATTTGCCGCGAAAAGTATATTTTCTTGCAAATAATGTTTATCAGTCAATAATAATTCCCTACATTAAACAAATTCGTCAGGCTGTGGTATCTTCTAAATCCCATATCTGGTACTATCATCTAAAATGTATGTATTTATATATAAAAGCCCAACAGCTTGCAACCAAGCTGTTCCTTGACGAGAGTAGGTAAGTTACAAAATTAATCATTGCATATTCATATTTATATATACGTACTTATCGGATTTTTTTCAGATGCGGTTCATTCTCACAAACTTTATGAGATGTTAGATAAGAAACATTATATCCCACGTGCAACTGCATTGTTGATGTTGAAGATGCCTGTTCACAAATCATTGTTGGATTTTGGATTGTGTCGAGAGTCAGGCAACAAGTACGTATAATGTGTAAATGCTCTGAAATTGAGTTTAAATGTGCCCTACCCTATCTGATTCTTTTTTACAGTAGTGGGAACCTCAACCTATAACTATAACCCTAAAAATTATTATAAGGTTGCACCACACACCCAAGTGTAAAATTTATAATGTTTCTTGAATATATGCGTCTTTTTTGCAGATATAAACCATGCATACTAAACTCATTAAACTGCCATCTCTATTTTAGAAGGATAAAGAGGCGAATGATCTTCCTAAGAATGGATTTATGCATTCAGGTACTCGAAAGCCAACCTTACAGAAATAAAACGTGAATTTACTTTATGTGACTGACATCCGTTACACTGCAATTTGTAAATTGCACCATAAAAGTTAAAAGCTACCGAGTTCAAGAGGAGCCTTATTAGGCCTAGGCAAGGGGTTCTCGAATGTCTAATGGTTAAACTAAAACTAAACTCGATAAAGTACCTTCTTGAATATTGTAATCGACAAATCTATTTGACAAAATCTTAGAAAGCTGATGCCATGGATTTGAGATTGAATACTTGACACAGTGGCAAATGATGACACAAAAATGAAATTCCAGTGATGTAACAAAAAGCCTACATGAAATACACATTTTAACACTGATGGTTTTATCAGTACTTAGGACTAAAACGTAAGAAATCACCATTTCTTATAATAGTATTTTTTCAGATCTACTTGCATTGCGCAAAGACATCCGATTCTGACAAGCCCAGGTTACAAGGTACTGTTCCAGAACAGAATAACTCAAGTGTAAGGAACGTGATTAGAGAAAAAAGAAGAGTCAATTATTTAAATTGGATATTTCAAAAAGTTTGGTACCTACAGTTAATATACATTAACTTTTCAAAGATGATCTAATGTACCCCCAAACTAGAAAGTTTTGTTTGTAATTGATTAGAAATCCTTTTAGCCCTGTTTACATAGCTTGTAATTTAGAAAATAGTATACAATCTAGTTAACATCATGATAGAGAAAAAACATTTGTTTTGAAAGACAAGAAGGATTAAAAATTAATGACATCTGTATTTCTGTGGGTGTACAATCAACAATAGAAAATATTTATTTTATCAAGTATCCTTTTATTTATATTCTGCAAATACTTAGCAACAGAAAAATATAAGACACGAAATTGTTAGGGAATATACAGATAGTATGTCAAAACACATAAGCATCAGTAATCAAATGAAGTATTTATATCTAAAAGGTACAGGCAATACGAACAAATATATAGCCAAAGAAACATATCCAAAATTAAAAACTACAATAGTGTATTCCAATAATCTTTAATAAGTTAAGATTTACTTACATAAAATATATAGGCTGTTTTCCAACTGATTGTCAATGTTTGAGAGGGCGACTTTTGGGTACATTTTAAAAAGAAAACATTATATAATCGTGCGTCCTAAACGTCTTGACTTTTGAGAAGCAGGGTATTAAAATTCGGCATATATATGTATGTACCATCAAGAGGTATTTTTAATGCAGGAATTTTCTTTTAATTTTCACTAGCGACGTCCGTACCAATTTCACTTGCCTATTTTGCCAAACAATGATAGTACACAACTGGTTTCACTTAAAATAAAAACTACTCTTGAAATCCCTTCATTTCTGAGCAAATTTGTTTGTTTAATTTTTTTTTTACTTCGATGCACAGTATTCGCTTGCAAAAATAAAATAATGGTTCTTTGCATGATCCTAATATCGTTAGTATGACTATATCACTATGTCGAGGAATAGATTGTATTTTCAGGTGAAAGCCATGCGTCAGACTAAAAGAACGATTTACGCCCAAAAAATAAAAAATGTCTCTGCATGGTGATATTGTCATGTTGATAATATTGTTATGATCAAAGAGAAAAACAGTTTTAATTTTTATGAAAACCGTGAATCAAACTGAAAAAAATTCAAGTGGTTTTTGCTTAGAAGTGATTAGAAATTTCAATAAGAGAGAACTCAACGGCATACCATTACTGTCTATCAAAATAGGCAAGTGAAATCAAAAACATGCCTCTTGACACGTGTACATGTATGCCATATTTCATTTAGTGGTATTACAGATATTCATAATCAACTAATATTTTTTTACCTTTTTTACCTTCCTGTGTCTCAAAAGTTAAAATATTTAGGACATATGAACTTATGAAGTTTTCATCTTAAAATGGACCTGAAACCACCCCCTTAGATATGGACATTCAATAAGGAAACGCACTAAATTACAGCTACTAATACACTACTGCAGCCTTCTGAGCCAAAGATTTCATATTTTTTTTCTGTGTCTACAATAACTAGAAAACTCTGCTTTTTATATGAGCGTTTCAAATAGCAAACCTGTTCATTTTTTGATATTCTCAACCGGAAAATGTTTTCCCTTTCTATACCTCAGTTTTAATAGATTTTCGCTTTCAGGTTAAGGTTCCAAGTCAATTAACAAACTAAAGTTCGAACGTCAAGACGTCAATTTTCCAACTTTCATTTGCTACGGATTGTCTTGTAGAGCCTAGAAGAGTATATTTTAACAGATGCCTTGCGTGACCATGTTACCTTTTTTCGGGCCAACCTCTATCCAGAAAGGACAGCATATAAATAACCCGTCGGGCACAACTGATAGATATACATCATTGGTAGCATATCCAGTAATAATTTTCTCACATAGCAAATATCACTGATTTTATACACATGCAGACCAATACACATGATCATTCAGATGCGATCTTGCTACTCAACCAAGATTCTTTCTCTCACATCTTCTCAGAGATAAACTCTACAGGCTACTCGGCTTTATGTAACCAACAATGCTTGTCGTGTCGTTAAGTCATTCCTCCATGGACGCTTTTGATGACGCTCACAGAGATCATAACGGTCAAGCGTGGATTGAACTATTTGCACACTAAAAACTACCTAGTCTAGTTTTTTTGACGTTTTTTAGGCTTTTTACATAATACCTCTGGTTGGCGACCGCTCATAAAAATAACTATCACTGCAGTAGTGCCATGTTGTAGTGGTAGTAGCGGATATTTAATTACTCCACAATACAACAACAATAATAACAACATAGAATGGGTAAATAAATATGTTTTAATCCAGGGAGGAATAATCCCTGTACATGGATCAGTTGTATGCTGAAACGTGTGACATTCCAGAAACAAAAGAAGAAAATTGAAAAAAAAATTAAAGAAACATATCAAATGGGTGTATATGTAGATGACTATAACTTTTAATGAATATTTGATAGGCGTTGTCTTCCTATTGAGCGTACCCGTTTGGATAATTTCATTTTAAATTTATGTGTATTTCGAAACTGTTTTATTTCTTTGGGTACGTGTGCACATTATTTTGGAGCCACATAGAGAAAAGATTGTTTCATTATGGTCAGTGAGGTTTAAGGACAGATTTGTGACGAACGGGATCAGAGACAGCCGCTTGTGAGGCGTTGTAATGCGACATTGTTGCGCGTCGGGTCGCATCTCGTGCTCTCAATGAGGGTGCACCCTTACGTGGGCTCAAGGCGCACAATGATATTTCAAAATCATAAATGGGGGCAATAATAGTCCTTGACCAAAAATTCATTAAATTGTATGTCAGCACATCATCGTTTTTTTTAGCCCGAAGCCATTTGCTGCTCATACACTGGAGCAGCGTCATTATTAATAGCAAATACAATAAATATTTCATTTAATACTTCGGAGCACCATATAGTTAGTACAAATAATTTTTGCATGAACAGCTCTGAGCTCAAATAATATCCAGAATAACATTTATACAAACGCTATGGAATATTTAGTATTTCGCTCTGAACAAATGATTTTATATATTTAATTAGAACTCTGCATTCATAAATTTCATAATGAATAAATGTATATGTGGGTTTAAATATATTGCCTTTCATAATATTGCATTATGTTGATTTTAGAATTTCTAAAATCTATATACAAACATATACAGGCTGATGCAGGACGTCGTGCAAGACTTAAGGGGTAACTTATTGGGAATGAGGGACAATTTGCCGACCATACATTCCTGCTGCGCGGAAAATCGTGGCGCAACGAAGATGAAGGCTGGCATGCGCAAGATGAAGGCTTTGCCCGTGTATGGCAAACAAACATCATTTAGCCTGTCATTTGAATCCAATTCTATCATCTAGTCACACTGATTATATCTGACGCGGCGTGTAGCGTGGAGCTTCTGACACCTACAATAATCCCTGAAATACCCTCCCATCCTAACATAACGTGTGCAACATCCACTAAAGCAACTAATTTTACACCACGGTTCTTGGACGCCAGGGGATTTTCCGAGAGTACGCGAGTGTATAGCCAGCTGTATTCAATCTGATGCTATAGGCGTGTAGCCGGTATGATGCCGAGATGCAGTAGCGTTATTCCCAAATTCTTTTAGACCAATTCTGGCATGCTAACTTTGTCGAGCAAGGAATACTGCAGAAATAACGTGTATTTCAGCTCTTAGGGTGGCGAGTACCAACGAAGAGAATACAAAACTAGGTTAACTGGTTGATGAAAATAGTTGAAAGCTGTGGTGAAATTCGTTCGGTATACAAATGTTTTAGAACGTTGTAGCTTCAGTATGCAAAATATCGTCCCGTTATTTATATAGAGAACTCCTAAGGTCACCAGTCTTATATTATGTTTTTAGCAACACACTAGTATAGTTTTGAATTCCTCTATTTTTCAGTACCTGGTGGAATTAATTTAATAAAAGGATATTGAAAATCTGGAGAGGCAAAGTTTGTAAAAAACTTTTGTAAGACAAGGTAGTACAGATCGCACGTGATAAGCAATAGAGTAAGTAACAATAGTGAACTACTTGTACCTGAAAAAAACTACATACAGGGAAATCCATATACCACCATTGTCTTAGTGTGTCCGAGAGAAGACTGCGGTATATTGGAAGGAGTATGCCGATCGCAACGTCGCGAGCCGCAGTTGCGCCTGTGACCTCATCACTCGGGTTCCTGGCCAACAAAATGCTTCAATCTCTTTCAAACATATGTATTGCACGCTGGAAGCTACCAAATTGACGTAGACAGAAATCACACTGTTCTTAGCCGGCTATATTCCTCTCGGTTTCTCAACCGAGTGCATGTTAGTAACATTGGCAACGTGAACACCTGAACGAAGCACTAAACATTTTCGCTGTACAACACGACTTGCTAAACGTTTTGAAAATGTATCGCATTCAATGTAAAGAAAGAGAATACTGCTCCTGGAGAGCTATAGTTGATACAGAAAGCAAGTTAAAAGTAATCTTCAGACCCTTGGAGTATATTTGCGAACAAAATGTCACTTCCTGTAGTTCGTTCATTGCACGTTACATTTTTTTGTATTGGGAGTTCTTGTCAAACAAAAGAATACGATATACGTCGATTGCTTGATGTGGCTAGAATGTATTTGTGAAATACGTTCCATATAAGCTTTTATCTCAGTCACGGTATCAAAAATAAAAATTGCCAATATATATACCGCATTCTAACTAAGTACATTGACTCGTCGCAACCTCACAAGGAGACGAAATAGCTTGGCCGTAGGGTTGCCTTTGGTGAGACCAGAAATTCTCTCACCGTACGATACCTTTTGCAACCAACAGGTTCATTTCATAGGCGTACCTGACACCTTTTTATAAAATCAGACAAAACTTACCTTTACTCGCTCCCGTCGCTTTGTCTCTTAATACATTTATCGAGTGCACCCTGCCATATTCTTCAAACATCCTCCTCAAGTCATTTTCATCCATCGACCTCGGCACTTGACCAACAAACATTTTTATTGTATCACTATCTGGCTGCTCCTGAAAACAACGGACGAAAAGCTGGACTAAGTGCTGAATGTAAATTTACTTTATGGTTTACGTTTACTTTTTAGTGCGACCCGACCGTTTGAGAAATAGAAGATCGTACACAAGTTCTATCGAAATAAGACAGCGCGAAGAATCATTTACCGCGAAACTGTGAATCACAGCCTACCGAGATCTATACAGTCCCAACCGGTAGGTTGCAATTCAGTCTCGCAGTGGTCGATTCTAGCTATAGATGGCGCTTCGCGCTTTCTTATTTCGAAGGATCACGGACTTTGAATAGTATAAATTTGCTATGGATCGGTCACTGTTCGAGAGACCTAAGCCTAGACCATGCTGAGGAGTAGCCAAAAAGTACGAAACAGTTGTCCATGGTTGGCTGTCTTTCGTCGGATGGACGAAAGCAGTTGATGTTTATTTTATTTCACAAAGGTTCTAGTTATGTAAATTTTGCAATGCAATGCATTTTTTCTATACAGGTCTCAGAAAAATGCTCAGGAATAATGCTGTATTTTTAAATAGAACGCTCTGTATACATTCAAGTTTATATGGTTTATCATAATCATCCTCATTATTTTAGTCTCCTTTATTAGAGTATTTAAATGCCTGTTTCGACTTTAGTCTGAGTGAGAATTTTTATAAAAATTAGCGGTAGCTTTTGCTACAAGTAGAGCAAATTTAGTTTTTCTATGCCACTAGGCAGTGCTTGTGGGGTATGGGGTCAAACTTTCAAAAGTTGATGAGAAAAAACAGATTTGATAGAAAGGTAACCTATTTTTCACGGCTTTTTCAAATGTTGGTGTCTACTAACAATTGATGTCTACCATTATATACTCCTAACATTCCATATTGCACTATATCTCCTGCAAATTGTCCGAGATGCCTTAGCCCACAAGTTGAGCTCAGCCGCTTAAAACGTTCGCCTGCGTAATCTGAGAATGTGACTTTGCTCCTGACTTAGAAGATCTAAACTGAATAGTTTTGCAAATTTTATACAGAATCCGATTAATGATTGTGTTTGGAATTGTTGTCGATGTTTTCCCCCTTTAGGATTTTCATCGTTAATGCTCTTTTTGAAAGGTCATCATGTTGTTTACACACATTTACGAAATTCTTTGCGAATCAGATGAAAAATCTTCCTCCATTCAATTTTGACTCTGAAACTTGAAATCTGATTCATGATTAGCTACCCCAAAACCCCGGAGTTATAATATTTTCCAATTCGGACATACATCGCGCCATTTTGTTTTCACCGTTCCACTTAAAGACAGTCTGCACATAAAAAAGGGCGCTCTTGGTTGAAGAGCACGGGTTTCTATGAAAATACGCTATTGATTCGAGATCACAGATACTTGAAATAAAATAGTCATTGTTCCAAAAAGATAGAGCTCTTGCAAATAAGAAATGGACTTAAAGGCTCGATGACACAAGGCTAGTTTACTCTCCGCTAATGCGCTTTTTTCTAGCCGGCAAGTGAGATAGTTGGCGTGTAAAAAAGCATGCATGATTACACGTGGACAGTTAACAAGCGTCATCTTCTTCGGATAATTCTTTTAAAAGGCTACATGAAGCACCTAATTTATCTGTGCGGTAACTCTTCTTGTTTGATTTCTGCATGTAATATAGCTCCAAGAATAAGTACATCCACGAAGTTCTTTTTTGACATTTTAGGCGACATTTTGACCGTTTACGAGTTCCAAAAGCACACCACACACAGCAGTTTAAAACAACTTCGTCATCACTAATATAATATTTTACACATAATTTGCTTCTGACGTATATCTAGTTATCTCGCCGATATAATTACACGATGCTTTTTTACTATCCCGATAGTAAGAAGGTCAGCTAGTAGCTAGTAAAGCTGACCGGTCTTCAACTTTACTAGCCAACATATTGGCCAGTAAACTCTGGATAGTGCTAAGTAAATTACGCAAAGCTAGTTTACTAGCAGCTACTCAAAAAGCGCACTAGCGGCGAGTAAACTAGCTCCCTGTCATCGAGCCTTTAGTTCAAAGAAATACGTCTTAGAAACATATCAAAGTCACGATACTTAATTCAAGATAGTTATTCTCGTACCAAGAGCACTCGTTTTTGAGTGACAACACTCAGTCGGTGGTTCCAAAGGCACTTGTGTAACAAATATTCACATATCAAATCAAGGTTTGTGAGTTGTCTAAATTTTTGAGCGACTCTCCATTTTGTTCACCTACCTGGTCAATTTTTATCGGAGAAGTCGACTGTTGCAAACTAACTACACTGGTGTTATTGTTGTTACACGAAGTGTTCGTACTGGACGATCCTGTGTTGCTACCGACACTTGACGTGTTGGCGTTGTTGGCCAGTGGGTTGTTATTGTTGTTCAGGACGGCAGTTGTTGCAGAATTGGGGTTAACAACGGTAAGACCGCCGACGCCGGCGCCGGCGACTCCGCTGCCCGGTACGGTCGTGTTGTTGTTGGCCGTCGACAAGTTGTTGTTGTTCATAGCCAGGGAACTGAAACAACAAAAAATGGATTAATGAACTGTTAAAACATCTGGATTCTTTTTGAATAGGTGCTTTTCAAAGTTCAGTGCTTGGACCTATAACCTATGGACTTTGTGCGTTGAATGCGGGTGAATGTAATATTGTTTTACTAGAAATAAAAGTACAATTTTTGTACACATGATCCAGTGGTATTATTTAGTTTCAGGTATCCCTTTCCCTACGTTCCGAAAGTAAAACAAAGAATTTCTTCTAGTGGGTGGCGATACCTATAACCTTGTTTTGGACAAACAAACAAATATTTGGTAAAATTGATCTCATCTATATATAAAAATGAATCGGTATTTCGCGTGGTCACGTCATAGTTTGAGAACGACTTTACCGATTTCAGTCGTCTTTTTTTAAAAGTTTCCTGATACTGTATAGAAGGTTCTTACGGAAACAAAGATCAAGAAAATTGCGCAGAAAATTGGAAAATAATTGAAAACTTAATGATTACTTGAACTACGCGCGTTTGACAGTTCTCGTGAGCATGGAGCACACACAGCAAAAGAAATATCTCAAGTACCGAAAAAGACGGGCACTCCTCTCCGCCATCTTTATTCCAACAGCTATTAACAGAGCTATGTGAGAAAAAATTGTTTATGGAACGTGATGGCCCCTGCAAAAGAAATTGCAGTGTTGCCTAAGTGTTATCTATGTCAGTTAACTATATGAATAACTATGGCGGATGAAAATGCGTGGCTTTTGCTTAATTGACTTTCACTACTCTTCACTTCACAGCTTGCTCGCCGCAAATTTATATAATCGTTAAACAGCGTTTATCGATGAATAAATATTTTATTATTCGTCATTTGACGTAACAAAAGTCATTCGATATAATTTTATGCCTACTTTCAAGGTAATGGCGGTGCTGACCACGTATTTTGGTAGCCGCATGGCGGTACAAACACTTCGCTAAACAATTACCTATATTCCATATATTTAGCCTTTCCATATTCATTATTCAGTTTATAGCTAAGACAGGACAACGTCTGTCGGGTCCGCTAGTATATAATAAGTTCACAATCAATGAGAATAAAAAATATCGAATTTTTGTAGGGTAGTAAAATTCAGAAGTTTTTTTTGCAAAGACCGACTATCAATAACAAGTTCAGTAAGCTTCTTGAAATCCAAGTCTTGTCAGAGCACAGTACTAATATACCTTATTATTGTTTTTTTGAATTCCAAATATCCTTTTAAATGTAAATAAAATAGTTCATTAAAACTAGGCAATATATATATATATATATATTATTTTACGTACTTACTTAATCTAATAAACTGTTTAATAAGCTTAATTAAGCGATTGCGTTTTGACTTAACCGAACTAGTGTCACAGAATCGAGTCAAGAGTTTTAGATATCGGAGCTTGCTTAAACTAATTAAGCTTGCTAGATGTCGCACATTTAATTAAATTTTTAATTGGCCTAATTATAATATTAATTTGGACGTTTCTGACATATAAGCTCAACTGACTTTTCAGCACTTGTTCTTGCTCAGGTTAATGTACCTCTATTTTCAGAATTAATATGTTAGACCCACAATTGCAAGTTGATAGTGTCGTGAATTACAACAATTCATCTGAAATACACATGAAAAACGGATGTGGTGGAAAAGGCATTTTAATCTAAACCTATCAATTAATATACCTGTACGGCTCACAAAAAGAACCACCGCGCTTATTACATAAAATGCAAGGGAAAAAGCACTGAAAAATAGATAGACACAGGTAGATAGATAGATTGTTTGTAGATCATATAAGTGACATAAGACTCGTTCTAAGAGGAGGTATATAGTACACTTAATTAAAAGTAAAACAAAACAAACAAAAGTATTTACAAAGCACAAACAGGAACAACCTAAGGCATACAGACGTTCACATATAAAAAAAATTAAAAATATATCACAGTGCGAGGTATTCAGACAAAGAGTAGAAACATTTTTCAACTAACGATTTTCCTAGTTGACATTTAAAATTAGCAATGCTACTGACATTCCTGAGGTTAGCAGAAAGTTTAATATATATTCTAATGAAAGTGTATTGTGATGACTTTTCAAACGTCAGTGTTTGTTTTGGAATACTTCGACTCTCACCTGCCCTTGTATTACAGTAAGAGCTGATATCGTTGTTCTGTATGAATTTTGTTTTGTTTTTATGTGTGATAAGTGCGCACTTATACGATGAATGCTTGGTAGTCATGATGTTCTTACTTCTGAAGATCTCTCTGCAGGATTCTCTTCTATGGATGTTAAATATCAATCTGATTATTCTCTTCTGTTGAGAAAATGCTCTAGAAATTAAAGTTGATTGACCCTAAATTATGATGTTTCTTGATAAATGTGAGTGGACGACAGCATAATACACATCTACCAAAGCTGATTCTGATAAGCAAAACTTAAGCTTAAGAATCGCACAACATAATTGGTTCAACTTTTTACACACAACAAAAACCAGAGCAAGAATCATGTATTAAGGGAATACAATGAAGCGCTGAACAAACGTGAAACACTAGTTTTTCAACATGTGCAGGAAAGGCAAAGGCTTGCATGAAGTGACAAAATCGGAGGTTAACCAGCCGCAAGATACGTCAATCTTAAAACAAGGGCAATGGATCTGCAAAAATTTGTGGTATAAGTCGTTGCCGGATGTGGGGACTAGATCCTTTAAGATCCTCATAAAGGTTATAGTCGAGCTAAAACACGTAGTTGCATGAATCCTGAGAGATATAATTTGTGTGACTAACAGAACTTCTAGCCTCAATTTACAGGAAGTATCGTAATGCCCCAGGACCTAAGTTATCCATATTATGCTAATACAATCTGTGCCAAAGTTCACGAATTTTGAAATACTTTCACAACACGCCAGTAAAAAAGAGTCTACAGCTATTTCAGCTATTCGAAATGTAATTTGTCTAGGTGGAGAACTTGTTGGAGCTGAAGACGTTGTTTGTATTCAAAAGACTGTATGATTGAACAAAACGTTGACCTGTACGGAATATCCAGGAATCGCACAGCACCCTGATTACAGGCGTCAGTGCAACAAATTGGTACCTTGGCATATCGGTCGCCGGCTAAAAGTGTTCAACGTCACGTAGAATCGTTTTCGTGTCGCTGCCCTAATTGGAAGGACCTGCACGAAAAGTTTTCCCCTCAAGGATGTTCTTCCGTTTGACAGCGCTGTTGATCGAGATCGCGTGGCCGGCGGAAATTACCGGGAAATTGTCGCAAAGATGCAACCAGGGCGAATCCCAACGTTATTTTATAATCCAGGAAACATTTGAAGATCTTTGAACAGCCTAGCTTTAAGGTTGACGAAATACTTAAAAAGCGTTAATTCGATCTATATTGCAGCTTCGTGGTGCCAAAGGTCACAAACGGCTCTTTCTTACTACTAACCGCAGAAATTACCGTTATTGACAGCAATCCTAAATCACGTTGATATGTATGGAGAGCGTAACTGTTATAGGGCAGAACTGGTCGAGACCACATACAGGACAAATGCTGATCCAGGACGGTGGAGTGGGAGGCGACATGGCGGTCCATGCAGCCTCGCTGGCCGTTAGGTGTTAGCTTGGGGTTCTGCAGCTCCAGCACGGAAGGTATGCGTGAATATTTTGGGGTTCAGCCTCTTTCTTTGATAAATGGACTACAGGTAAGTAATTATTTCATTTGAAATAAGGTCCTGCTAACTTCTACCTATCATTAGTTATATCCTGGTATATTTGAAAATTAACTTATATCAGGTTTATGAATAATCAGGTACTATTGGGGAAGCACCTGATAGAATAACACCATATCCAACTACCGTCAGCAACTTTTTCCCATCTGAAACTAAGATGGACCGGTCCGCAGGCCTAGATATTTGCGTTTGTCAGTCTGACGTCAAGCTACTAGATGTATTTGTAAAATGCTGCTGGACCATCGTAATTCTTGACACTGTATAATGAGAGCATCTAAAACTTATAAAACCGACTGAAATATAAAGAGGGTAATTCAGAAAAAAACCTGGTAATATTTATAGGATGGAAATTACATTCAAAATAGCATTATCAAGATAAAGGTTGTGGTGAATTTCTAGTAAATAGATGAGACTAGATAGTGATGAAACATCAATATTGTTTGAGTAACGCCATGGTCAGATATGATTAGAACAGATTGAAGCTGTTTTTACCGACTTTACCCCAAATATTCAAACATTTTTTTGAAAGGCCAAACATTTTTAAACAAAGACGATTCATGTAAAATTTAATACCTTGCTCAAAAGTAAAATATGTTCCAAGAGGTTCGATGCCGTAGGAATTAGCTTTATCTTTTCTTCTGAACAAGTCAAAAATTTTCAATTTCTACGCCACTCGTATAGTCTCAGGTGCAAATTATTTTATGTATATGTTGTGACTATTTCACCGGTAACATCTGTACAAAATTTTGAGTCTATATCTTAATCCACTCGAAAAGTACTTTTTCTATTTCAAAATTTGTAATTTGCAAAACTTTGTGTCTCGGTAAGTGGCACTTTAGGATCCATGCTTATATACATATTTTATGATCTAATTTTGCCATCAAAATATTGTCATGTTGTTCTGAATTACTTTTTATATACCCACCTCGTTTGAGGAGGCCTTTATTGACTGCGCACATTTTACTTCTCGGCGCTATGGGTCTCATAAAAATGCTCGAGCAATAGTCGCTCACTTCTCTAACCATATTTGTATCTTAAAACACCATCTAAAGGGTTGTGCATGTCCTTGCGTTATACGAAGGCAACAGTCATAAGAACGGTTAACGGTTTGAGAAGGAAACTCATTACATTATATTGCAAAGGCAAAAAGACCAGAAAAAGAATCCATTGATCCATATTTGTTTTGTACGCAAAATTTTAGATGTCTCAGAGTCGGTTAAACTTAGGTGTAGAATGGCGTACATGAAAATGTATTTATTCAATAGCTCGCGTAAAATCCTAAAAATTGAGTCATATGCAGGATATTCTATTCAAAATAAGCATGTTGGTGTCTACTTTCCGTACAGCCGAAAGCGTCACCATTTTGAATTTTAGCCGAAACGCTCCCGTCATTCATACTATAAGCCCAAAATTTCAAAATTGCCTAATGTCAACTTTTCGAGTAATAAATCGCTGCACATCTATGTGAGACACTCTTTACACTGATACTGCACTAAGTGCAGCCGACGGTAACTCGGCTTCAAGCTGATAAGTCACATGTTTCACAAACAAAATCTAGCCAGGTGAATCAAGCAACATATGCGCTATTTTATTATTCACAAAACTCCCAATCCATACCAAATATAATGTTCTTCTTGATCCTGATGATCTTGCGTACATTACTAACCTGCTTGTTGCACTTCTTGTATTAACTGTACCTCCTTTTAAAGGATTCCAACACTGTAACAGCAACAGAATCACTTCAATGATTACAGAAATGGAATGGAGAAGTGCATTTCTCGGATTAATATGTCATTCCCTGAGGATATGATTGGAACCTTAACTGAAGTGTCACGATGTCATATAAAAGTCGACATCGGGTTCAACTTGAGTTCCTTTTGATGAGAACAGCCATAAGTTTTTTCCTGGGTTATAAGGAGGCTACGAGGACGATTTCGAGAAAGACTTTAATAGATATTGGGTTAGATTCCCTACAAATGCATTAGATACGTTCTCTTGATGCTTGACTTAGTTCAGCTAAGGGTAATAACCCTACGTCATTCGGGGGCAAGTGAGATTCTCCTTGATTAATGGTGAACCTTGTAGGCTACTGTTTTTTCTGATGATGCGATGAAAACGAAAGCTCGTTCATTAGGCTAGGAAATAGGTAACTTTTCCAAACATTTTGGGCGACAGTTAACGTTTTGACGGTATCGTTTGATTTTGAAACTATTGTTGAATATTATGACAGCAAACTTCTGCTGTGACTTTCGCAATACCATCTTTGTTCCCTTTGCTTCCTACAAAAATCACTTGTCAGAGTACGACACGCTAAATATTAATTTAAGTTCTAATAACACAATAGCTATTAAACGGACTAGTGGCATAAAATATCTAGGCGCTATCCTCGATGAAAACCTGAAATGGACGAAACATATAACATACGAGTAGAATACACCGTGAAAAAATTAGAATGTTGTTGCCAAAATTCAATCTAGTCGGATTGAAAGAAACTTTTAAAAAAACATGTTTTGCACTTGTTCAGTCTCACTCAAACTATGGTATCATTGGGTGGGCCTCAAGTCACCTCAGAAATCGCGAATGTGTACAAGAATACATCTTAAATTGAAATATAAAAAAAAGACCTAGCCGTCCAACGAGTCATTTGTTGAGGCTAATGTTATTGACATGACAGTTATGTATGTACAATATTATTACTTTTCAGTATAAAAACAGGTCTTCATTGAAGCAAATTGAACATGCCACCTGTCAGAAAGTGCTGTCTCACAATGCAGTCCCAAAGCCGAAGAAAACACTCATACGACGGCCCTGGATTTTTCTCTGTTCAAGAATTTTCAATACAATCCCAGTGTCTTGCAAAAAAATAATAATTTGAATTCATTCAAAAAACAAATAAAAGCCGGGCTGCATGAAGTCTCGAGAGCTAAAATCCACACGAGCTGTACATTATAAGTTGCTGGCTCTTTTCCCTTCTTCTTTCCCTTTTTCACGTTCTGTTTTATCTCTTTATATAAACACCTTTGAGTAAAATTATTAACGAAAGAGCTCAAATTATCAGCGTTCGCCTGTTCTGCTATAAAATTTAATGTGTAATTGTTGTGTATTTTGGAGATAAATAAATATTACTATTGCTAATGTAAATTCACGTCATCCTAGGGCTAGACTTTCTGCTGCCATTTTGATTAACGCGTTTGATCGAACATATCGTAAAGTATCAATCCTTCGTGCGAAAGGTATATAAACAATTTTGTAGGGAATTAGATCTTTCATCAATTTGTTTTTGTAAAGATTTGCCTTATAGTAAACAGGTTACCAGAATTTTAAGGGTAAAGGTACATTTTTGTGATGATATTTTCGATTATGATGGTTAAGCCGACATCATGAGCGTAGAAAGCCTACTTTCGTCTTCAGTAGTGAATAACGTCTTATAAAAAAAATTCATGCATTTTTTTTTTTATAAAATTGGTGGTAGTCGAATGACAAGAGGCGAGAGTTGAAAAACTGTGGTATGATTTCCTCGCCGTACATCATATACGTTACGCTCAATTCTGTCATCTTCAGGAACACAACCAAAACCCATAATTTTGCAATAAAAAAGCAATTTTTGCGTAGTTGATACTATTATCTGTCACTTTCTTGGAGACTTTACTTATATATCTATATCACCATGACAAATGCCACTGAAGGATTTTTGCCTGGTGTTTGGAAAAATGGTATAAACGGGTGATAAACAACCGACAGATGTTATAGATATTATAGGTAGATTGATATATTACCGTTCTTGTGATGGATCACATTCATTTGTAGGCCTTTGTTGTGTTTTCTTGCAAATCGATTGTAAAAATGGATCCATAGGATGAGTCTGAAGTTAGAGTGCTACAGAAAAAGGTAGTCGAACATTAGCTGAAAGAACATATTTTTTGAAGAATGTTGACATTATAAGGTAGAAAATGATATGACATTTATTGGTTTAGTGGTTTGAGTTCAACATTCCCTTCCCAACAACGTGTAGATCTAGAGAAAAGAAACTGACTTCCAATTCCTCGATCACGTCTACAGCGCCAGCGCCAGCGCATATGACGTACGACTACGATGTAAATACGGATTTTACTTCAGAGCCCTACTTGGATTTTTTTTCTAGATCAAATGTATTTGTGTGTACTTCAACACGCTAAGCACAAATCTGAGGTGACTTAGCTCGTAGGCCTTCCTATTTTTGAGGAAATGTAAAAATTAAGAGAATATTTTATGTACTTCGATGCGATGTACTTCGATGCGATTGTGCCTGTCATGAGAGCATACTTGCCTTCAGCTCAGGGACTGTGCCAATAGTGCTGTTGCCTACCGTCGAAATGTGAACGTTACAGGAACAAGCTATAGATCTGTCAACAATCTCTGCCTTACTCTTAACTACCTTCCGTCAAATCTTTGAGACTACAGTGGAGAACAAGGAGAACGATTCCACTAAGACATCAGTAAAACGAAAAAATTGGTATCAATGGAGGTGGAACGTTACTATTATGGCAGATATTTGCTTGCATGATTGGCATAAGATGTGGATCTAAATCACTTTTTTATTTTTGTGTGCCGGTGTAATTATTGGTAGAATTTCAAAACTACATTCATAGGACGCGGTCTTGTTGTACTTTGATGCCAACGCAAGTTTAAAAATTAAACCTTATCGACATTTCTCCCATAATCTCTCCTTTTTCCTGGATTTAGAAGTCTGACATTCTGCCAAAAGGGGACGCTACTGTTACCAATCTGTAGTACAATGCCCTGCGTCGCCGTCCGTCCGATGATACCGGTTTACTAATTGGCCCCGAATTTTACGGTGGCTCGCTCAGGAGACCTGCAGCAACAATGGCGTTCCCGCACTAGAATTCCCACGTGGGTTTTGCCTCTCTGAGCTGCCGCAAGAGCAGAAGCGCAGGCACACTGCAGCTGCAGGATCAGTTCCAACCGAGAGGTAAACCACACCTAGAAATGTGTACAATAACAGGGAATATTTCCCCGTAATTCCTATTAATTCCCAATAGTTCTCATTATTTTACATAATTCCCGCAAAAATCCCTTTAATGCACCATAATTCGCCCATAATTCCCTCGAATGTGTCATTATCCCCCCGTAATTCCCGCAAATTTACAGGAATTACTGGGATTTGGTCCGGTGACCCCCCAAATAATAATAGCAATAATAGTAATAATAATAATAGTAATAGTAATAAAACGTCTTTTTTATTTGGGCAAAGCTTAGTTTAAGCTTCCTTCACTTAACCCATCTTAACCCATACAAAAATAAATACAAACATGAATAAAATAGATAAATGACTTAAAGACATAATATAACAAAAGTATTATACGTATTAAGTATAATTACTCATAACTGAATAAATACTATTTTTATAAGCAGAAGTGAAAGATTAGTATTATTAGTTTTGGTACTCTAAGAGTAGATTCGTGATATGTCTTTTAAAGTTGTCAAATGTTAAAGATTTAATGTCAGGGGGTAATGAATTATATAGATACATCGCATTAAGAGTGAAGCCTTTATGGAAAACTGAAGTTCTGTGGATAGGCATGGTGAGTGTATTTGGGAAGCGAATATCTCTAGAATGAACACACATACGATTTAGTAGTTTTTCCTTTAAAAACGGAGGTAATGAGGTGATAGATGATAACCGCGGATATCCAAAGATCTTTCCGATTATCAGACGTTATCACTATGGTCTTCCGGACCCCTTCTGCCTCTTCTCTTAGCGTTGTGAAACGATAATCTCTTGCACACAATTCTTCCACGCCCGAAAGTTTTGCATCGTACTGTTTCGCCACTTTTACACATAATAGACTATTATGTATTTTTGATACATCGCTTTCTTCAGATGGCGCTCAAAGGATGGTGCAGGATCATATATACTACTCACACCCCATTCCTGGATGAATGTTGTGGAACCATGCAGGGATTATAGACACTCAATACTAAGGTACTTTTATTGTGCACTATTGTGTGTCTATGGGATAGAAACAGAGAGTTATGTGAGCGTTAGATTGCTAATTCAACAGCAGAAGCAGACCCCCGAAAAGTGGCAGTCATCACGAACGGCTGCGGTTGGACGCAGTAGTTTAACGTCTGGTGCTTGAAGAGAGCGTCGTATGTCCAGAATTCAAATGGGAATGCTTAAGTGATAATACTGGTCTATAGTTCTTTAAGTACGACAAAGACGTTTATCAAAATAGTAACTTTAGGCAATTAAAATTACATAATTATATTAAATCAATCTTACAATACCTAAAATCTACCAACTAATCACACATAAAATTTGTGAGCATATCAGATGTCAGAAATTAATTCATTAACTCCCGTTGTTACCCTATTTCTATTATTTGACGTGAAATGTAAAAATGAAACATAAATTAAGATGTTAATTTATATTTCATTTACGTGGAATAATATATAATAAACAAATAAACAATAAAAGTGTCCCCTACTTATTTTTTGAAGGGATCAAGTTAGCGCCCGCAAAGTTGAGTTATTGAATTGATGCGTTTAAGCGCAAACATTGAAGTCGAACATTTCAAAATAGTGGTTGAGGGCCATTTTGGAGCACTTTTAGACAGCGATGTAGCAGTACGTCAAAGTTGAGCCTTATTGAACATTGAAGCGCTTATGGTTCAACAACCAATCATCAAAACACTATACATACTATGTCATATCGATCCTCTCTCTTAGAAGGGTCTATATGAATATGTAATAAAATATGAAACATTCAATTCAAAGAAATTAGTAAATTCTCTCATTGTTTTTAATTGGAACACTCATATATTATAACACACCTAGATAGACATTCTCTCAAAATAAGAAGATTGATATAACTGTTATACCGCGTTAATGATTAGTTGCTGAGTTGAGGAGTTTTAAGTATTTCAATAGCCTGCTAACATGACCCTATGAAAAAATAGGGCAAGGGAATCTTTCTAAAAAACACTATATGCAACACGTTCAGTGAGATAGCACCATAGCCAAAACAAAAAACTCGGGCCCTTAAGGAAAATATACGAGGGCAGAAAAGCAATTTGTCAAGAAAGCTGCTGTAAAGGTTACCCTTGCGATTGGTCCCCACGCCGTGCCGGCTGGGTTTTTCATTAATGGCTCCCGGAATATATAGTCAGTTAATCTTGCGTAAAGTGTATTTGTGTTCCGGAAAAAATAACGGCGTATCGGCCGCAGTCCCGCATCGCCTTAAAACTTTGGAATTTATTGACCAAAAGCGTCTCGAATCACGGCAGGCAGGGAAAAGCAGAGTTTTGTTACAAGGAAAGTTCGCCGGGTAATTTGTTAGAATATCGCAGTTTTTTCTTCTTATTTGTGAGATAGAGAAGAAGTGCCTTCTTGGGACCGGCCATATCGAAAGATGAATTGTATTCGCCATATACCAAGGATAAGTCGTAGAGGCGTAAACTCACTCGAGGTATGATTCAAGAAAGAAAGTTGGGTAGGATTGGTTCCTTATATGGAAATACCATGGGGGAAATAAAAAAGAGGTTGCAACCCGATGATTAACTAATTACTCTAAAAGCTAAATGCCGGTTTTGGTACCTATCAAACTCTGTTTAATCAAATTTTAAACATTTCCATAGATTTTTTATGCAATAACAATAAACTACCAACATTCCCATAAAATACTACCACAAATAATTATATCTGTCTGTTGGAAGTCACGGTCCACAGGAGATATCACAGCAATAACATCCTGAATTTTGGGTCGTGAGGTCGAAAAAACTCTTCGACTTCAGATTAGCCCCAGTGGTGACTGGAGGAGCAAAATCATCTTTATCGCGATAGTGGCTGAGAAAGTTAATTGTCCAGGGCTAAGAAGTACTTTTTACGATAACGTGACAATTGTACATGTTGGATACCATTCAGAGGAGGGTTGTTCGACTTATCGACGACACGTCTCCAGCTACAATTACCGCTATGCCAATGGACTTTGCTCCTCAAAGCTCTTCTCCAGGATACAGGCGTCATTGGTGAAGAAAATTAAAATAATTTTATGTGAAATGGACAAAACAAGATGGTTATTATGTAAAACGTATCCAAAAAGCCGGAAACAGCATTCTATTTTTTCTGTCACTCACGGGTTTCTTGGGACGAGGCATTATATTTGCTGCTTATACTCGTAAAATATAAGGATATGTGTGTAAGAGTACTAATAAACACTCGAATAAACATTAATCTCAGAATGTTGTCAATGTTTTACGGCGATATGTTACTCCTGAAGTATCTTTTAACAATGTCCTGCAATAATCAGTAAGCAAATTGACACTGCGTTTGCCTTGATACCATTTTTCCATAGCAGAAATGTCTTGGTGGAACCGTTCACCATGCTCATAACTTACCGCACCTAAATTTTCCGGAAAAAAATCGAGATGAGAATCCAAAAAATAAATTTTTAAAGACATGTTACATCGCGTTCCTTTATAAGCATTAATTATTTCACTCACAATATCTTCATAATTGTCCGCCTTCATATTGCCTAAAAAATTTGCAGTCACAGATTTGAAAGCATTCCAAGCTCGTAATTCAGTTTCATTTAGAGCACTGTCAAATATATCATCCTTCATGATCTTCCGTATTTGTGCACCCACAAATAGGCTCTCTCCAATTTGGCCACACTATGTCTCTGAAATGTTTGTTTTAAATGCAGAAACCCTCTTCCATTTCAATCAATAGTTTTCACAAAATTTTTCATCAGTCCCAACTTAATATGCAAAGGTGGAAGCAACACGTTTTTGGGATCAACTAGTGGTTCATGAGCAATGTTTTTGAGGCCCGGAGTTAATACCTGACATAGTGGCCGCTCCTGTTCATAATAACGATCGAACAATATTTGCTATATCCCAGTTGCATTCCAAGAAGATGGGCTATTACCTTTAAATCTGCACATATGGCCCATCCATATTCATTATAACGGATATGCTATAACAGAACTCGCATATTTTCATATGATTCCTTCACATAAACATCTCCATTCAGTTCCGAGCTAGCAGCCGTCGCGAGTATACACTTGTGCGACTGCGACCCACCCGGACTTACAGTGCGATCCTATTGTGATTTTCATCACGGTACGATCGCCATCCACGATGGCGAGAATAGAAAAACTGGCGAGCCAGCTGAAGCAGAAGGAGGATAACTTCGCAATGCTTGCTGAGCAGATGAAAAATCTGCAAGAAGCATTCGAGCAGGCGAGGAATGAGATAGATGAAGTGAAAAGGAAGCTCCTCAAAGCGAAGAGGAAGGCGAAGAAGACGGCGAAAGAAGAAGAAGGTGAGGACGAGGGAGACGAGGACCAGCAGCCTACGGAGAACAGGGACATGGATGCCCAAGATATCGAAGAAGAAGAAGCCGAGAAGAGGACCGATGACGCAGACTTCAGTGTCGTCACCAGGAGGAGAAAACGTGTGAGAGTTTCCTCCTCCGAAGAAGAAGAGGAACCATCCAGGCAGCCAAAGATGCCAGCTGCCACCAAGAACAGAGGTCCTAGAGCAACCAGGACCACCGAGGCCCCCATGGCAGGAACAGTAGTTCCGCCAATCAATATCGAGGGCACCGCTGATTGGTCATCCTTAAGCAGGATGATGAACAGCAAGGGGATCCAATTCTCCAAGGCGAGGACGGCGGGTAACAGTGTCAAGGTGTTCACAAATACACCAGCTGACTACCGTCAGCTAGTCGCACTGCTGGAATCCATCAAGCGGCCCTTCTTCACCTATCAACTGAAGGAGGACAGGATGGACCAGAGGGTCATTCGTGGGCTACCCAGGGAGATGTCAGTCAATGACATCAAAGAGGATCTAGTGAGCCAAGGCATCGCAGACGCCGAGGTTCAGCAGATGACCTCAAGGGCCTCCAAGAAGCCACTTCCGCTCTTCCTCGTCAAGACGAAGATGCCGAAAAAGCTTGCAGAGATCCAGAGGCCGGCCATGCTCACGGTCAGCTTCGAGAGGAAGAAAAAGTCTTCCGAGCCCAGCCAATGTTACCGCTGCCAGCGGTACGGGCACACACAGCGGAACTGCCGTCTCGCTGAACGGTGTGTTAAGTGTGGAGTGGACCACAACAGCACCAGCTGCAGTCTGCCAGCGCCGCCAACAGGGCAACGAAACGCCAAGTGTTGCCTCTGTGGAGAAGGCCACCCCGCCAACTACAAGGGATGTACTAAGGCCCCGAAGAAAGCTGCTTCTGCTCCCAAAGCAGTCCCCACCACAAATAGGACTTCTTACGCTCAAAAAGCGAAGAAACCTATGTCCACTTCTGCCCCAGCAGCCGCCACTGCTACTGGAACTACTGCGCAGAAGCAACACGGCGATGACAGACTGCTAGCAATGATGCAAGCCATCATAACCCGCCTGGATGCACTCGAGGCCAAGATGCAAGACAAGCATTAGACCCGAAATGACTACAGGGCAAAACGTAGAATTTCTACGCATTATCTCCTGGAACATCAACGGATTCAGGGCACGGAAACCAGAAATCCAGGAGATACCAGACCAGTACCAACCAGAGTTGATGGCCATCCAAGAAACGAAATTGGATGCTGCCCATAGTCTAACGTTCCCGCGGTACGAGACGTACCGCTACGACAGAAGAGGCAGAGGTGGAGGAGTCGCATTACTCGTCAAACGTACCTTGACGAGTCATGTCCTCGACGATGCCGCAGACATCAATGGGGACGGAATCACGGTCCAGGTCCATCACAACCACCGTCCCTACAGAATCACCTCCCTATATGTGCCACCAGGGGGGGCCCTAGACGAAGATGATATCGCTGACCTCCTGAGAGGCCCAGGAGCACGCATAGTCATCGGAGATCTAAACTGCAAATCTCCGGCATGGAACAACAACGTCGAAGACAGGAATGCAAGGCAGCTCCAAGAACACGTCGATGCCCTGGCGGGGGTCATCGTCGGTCCGGAGCAACCAACCTACATTCCATTCGGCCTCGGGCGACCTGCGGTGCTGGACATAGCCATCCTCCGCAACATCAGAGAGGAGTTCGAGATAGAGACCCTGGTGGAAGGATCGTCGGACCACAATCCGATTCTACTAACACTTGGCACAGGGTCTAGAACTCGAGATAGCTTGAGCACCAAACGGACGAACTGGAACCTGTACAAATCCAACGTCCAAAGGAACATCACTCAAATTTCAACCATCCGATCAGCGGAGGAACTGGACAACGCGGTAGTGGAGCTGGAGAATGCTGTCCTGCGAGCGCACGAGGACAGCACCCGCTCCGAGACTACGGCAGTTCCTAGACACCTAAATGGTCCAGCACCGCACCATATTAGGCACCTGATCAGGGAGAACAGAAGACTCAAGCGAGAACATCTCCAGCTGTTGACAGAGGAGTCGAGAGTTGCGCGAAACAGAGCATCGCTAGCTCTGAAGAACGCACTCGCGGAACTCCAAAACAGCAGATGGAATGCAGCCTGTGCAGAACTAGAGACCCAGGACGGTACGGCCTGGAATATGTAGCGAAAATTCCGTCGTCAGCGCACCACGATCCCCACTCTTCACGGCCAACGCGGCTTGGCCTACTCCAGTGAAGAAAAAGCCGAAGAATTCGCCGATTCGCTAGAATCCGAATGCAGACTCAATTACCATGAAGACGAGGACGACAACCACGAGGAGGCTGTGGAAGTCGCAGCCGAAAGCATGAGGAGTCGACCACCTGGCCAGGAGACGGATCACCCCTCCAGTCCAGAGGAAATCCGTCTGATCATCCGCAGGTTGAAGGTCAGAAAGGCGCCGGGAAGGGACGGCATCAACAATAGGATGCTGAAGAACCTTCCCACCAAAGGCATTGCTGCGCTCACCAACATCGTCAATGCCACTCTGAGACTTAACCACTTCCCGCGGCGGTGGCGGGAAGCCCAGGTTATAATGCTCACCAAGCCAGGCAAGGACCGGAAGTTGCCCCAGAACTACCGGCCCATCAGCCTGGTTTCCTCGATGGGCAAAGTAGTCGAAAAGGCTATCGCCGTTCGACTAGAGAAGCAGGCAGAAGAACTGCAACTTCTCCCCCCAGAGCAATTTGGCTTCGGATCCTCCCACAACACGGAACTCCAAGCGCTACGACTGACGGAAAACATCACCAGCGGCTTCAATCTCCAGGAGGCAACCGGTCTCGTCCTGCTGGACGTGGAACGAGCCTTCGACCGAGTTTGGCACGATGGACTCATCGCCAAAATGGAAGCCGCCGGAATCGATGCGAACATGTGCCAACTGATCCAGAGCTATCTAACACAAAGATGGTTCACGGTTAAGATTGGTATATGCCATTCAACAAGACGACAGCTGGAAGCAGGCGTGCCCCAGGGGTCAGCCTTAGCCCCCCTGCTCTACAACATCTATACTCACGATGTGCCGAAAACAGCTGACACAATGCTGGCCCTATATGCAGACGACACTGCTATAGCCGCCAAGCATAGACGACCCGAGATCATCCGTAGGAGGCTACAGGATGAACTGGACCACATCCAGGACTGGTGCGTGAAATGGAAAATCCGCATCAACGTCCAGAAGACGCAGGCAATCTTCATTCAACGAAGAAGGATTGCAAGACCTCTCGAAGCATCCATCTTCGACGAAGATATCCAGTGGAGCAACAAAGTCAAATATCTGGGGATCGTATTTGACAAGTCCCTCACCTGGAAAGCCCACATAGAAGCTGTCATCGCAAAGACCAGAGCAGCCATGGCTCAACTCTACCCATTACTGGGTAGACACAGCCGAATGCCGCTAGCGACCAAGCTATGGCTGATCAAGGCCATCGCCAGACCTCAGCTCGCTTACGCCTCCGCGGTCTGGGGGTACGCTGCCCCCAGCTACCGCACGCGACTTGCTGCTCTAGAGATGAACCTACTCCGGATCGCCACCAGTGCACCATCCTACGTAAGAAACTCAACCTTGCGTAGAGACCTGCATTGGGACACCATCCACGAGTACATGAGGAAAAAAGCGGAGAAGACCTTCGAGAAAGCTCAGGACCACCCGAACGAGCAGCTACGATTCCTCATGGACTACGATCCGGACGAGAGGCCTCGCAACCGCAGAACCAGGTACCCCAGACCAAGGTCCCAGTTGGCACCCGCTAACTGGAACCTCGACTAGGAGACTAGGAGAACTCGCGGTTGCTCCCCCCCCCCCCCACGGCGTGGATGCAGGACCAGGAACCACCGGAAGCAGGACCCACCGGGACCAGGACCAACCAGGACCAGGACCCGCCACGACCAGGACCCACCAGGACCAGGACCCTTCAGGACCAGGACCAGGAACAACATATTGGTAAGAGGACTTGAAACTCTTGATTTTTCGAAAACAAGAGTTTCAAGAGAAACTAGCAGACCTTCTATCGATGATCGCTTAACGACATCGATAGAATGTGCGAGGTAAAGGGAACCAACCCGGCGTTCCCAGAGACTGAAACACATGAGGAGACGTTGTAGCAGACCGCAGGTCACGCACAACACATGGCCTACCGAGACGCTGATGAGTCGGGCCACGCGGAGGTTTAGGGTTTAGTGGGTATTAGGTGATCTCCTCAAGACCCTGGAGCCCCACACACGCCGTAGCTCGGGCTATGGTATGGTGCGTAAATGCATTCCCCCCTCATTAAAAAAAAAAAATATGATTCCTTTATATTATGAACTGCGTGCGCTATAGGTACAGATGGATATTTATTACCGTTGTGTACCACGACCGCTTTTAAACTAAGCTTAGAGGAATCAATGAACAGGCGCCAATCATTTGGATCATGTTTCTGACCTAACGCGTCAAACAAATTGTTGACATAGAAGCAATATATCAACCCCCTTTCTTGACGGAAACAGTGTGTGAGGTCTTATTGCCGTTTTCGGTAAACAGTAATGTTAACATCACCGCGGAGAAGATTCCATCTTTTTATTAATCTTGATTCTCAAAGTTCTGACTGGGATTTTGACAGATTTAATTCTTGAACTAAGTCGTTAAGTTCGCCCTGTGTAATCAAGTGCGGCGCTGTTGAACATCCTGGCACGTAAACCGAAGGATCGGATATTTTTACGCTTTCTGTACCATCACTTTCAGAATCGGTGGATTGGATTCCACTTTTTCATCCAAAGACCAAGATTCTGGTGGAACTGGATCAGCAAGTTCATGCTTAACGGGCCGCAAAGCTGATGGTAAATTAAAATACTTAACAGTATGATTCGATTTTGATCCAATACCTTTAATATTTGTGAGGCAAAAGTAGCAATCACTAGTATGGTCTCTCGGTGCTCCAAACCATTGGTACCGCAAAGGATATTTCACGATTGTCGTCTCTTAACCAACCTGTTAACAACGTTACACAAGTCTTACAACATATATCAGTGGCCCATAGTTTATCTTGGTCGCCAACTTTAATTCCAAAATAAAGTTCGTATGCTTTCAACACAAGGGCAGTAAATGTACGTTTTTGGGATTTAAAAGTTAGCTCTCCGCAAACATAACAAATACTGTTCGCACTATTTACACAATTTCTAGGCATTGTACATTAAGCTAGTTTTAACAAAGACTAACAGTACTCAGAACATCTCAGTACTCTTCAAAACAGAAAACGTAACTGACTCGGCTGTTATTAGTCAACTAATAAACACAATATGCTCTCTAAACATAGAGCTCGCATGTAATGAACAGGAATAGACAGATCTTGACATTATATATGTGCATCATCGCATAAACGCCGAGAAATGCAGCAATATGAGATGTTACGTATTGTAATTCATAAAAGTATATGTTATCGAATATCTGCGGGTAATAGAAAAATTCTGTTTTCACATTTGATATAAGGGTCGCAAAATACATAAGATACACCCAAAAATTGTCATGTCACAAATCCTGTGTTAATCAGTGCCGTGCGTTGAGTCTGTCAGGCTCCTGCCTCCCCTCGTATCTCACGAACTTCTAACAGAACTGGCCAGTACGACCGCTCCTTAATTTTTCGAGTATGGAGATTGTGCAGTCAGTTCTACTAATCGTAGGCAGTTCAAAATCGGGATTACCAAGGTGTCCTTGGGCTACTTATGGCAGTCTCGGTGCATCGGTTCTGCCTACGTGACTGCACGAGTATAGAAAAAACCCTTGTAAGACTGAGAGATACATTCAGGTGTAGTATATCCCAATGGGAAGATGAATCAGATAACTTCTTATCTCGAGCCACCTCCTTTATCAACACCAAATTCTATACTGTGGGAGTGGAACTGTCCATGGTCAACGTGAAATTTTAAGTTTTCATTACCATTACCAACCTTGTAGCTAATTCAGGATGACCCAGATCGATGCATATCTAGTATGACGAGTTACAACCCTCAGCGTCTAGAAGGTTATGTCACTTTTTTTTCTGTACGTATTCATCAGCTCGTAAGGCCTGGTTATTCAATCGCAGTTTAATCGCAATTTTAATAGAAATTGGCAGTTTATTCTCAAAAAGCGTTTGTCAAAGTGAGGGTATAAATCCTAACGGTATGCTACCCACCACTGTGATCTGCTACTATGCACTTCCACGGTGAGATACATGGTGAACCACTGAGAGTAAGTGTACCGAATTTTGGAGGATCTCATATTTCGGGCAGGAGACACTGATAGAGGGCATTTTTTCTGTCCGAGAGTGGCTATGAATGCTTTTCTGTGTTAAAAAACTGTCAGGGTGCCCTAAAACGATAGTAAGCTTTATCCAGGAGGTCTACAGGTCAACTAGAAAGTCCGACTTATTCTTCTTGACACAGACACGCCCAACTTGCAAAGTAGTGGTATAAGCTTTTGGTACGCAAAGAGCAAGGGGCACTGGACGCCGCCGTAGAACCACAGACCGTGAAGATCGCCGCCTAAGATTATTGGCCTTAAGGGACCGTTTCTCCACTACCAGGTCCATTGCAAATGAATGGTTTGCAGAACACGGAAGACCTATTGGCATGCGAAGTGTTTACCGACGAATGAGAAGTTTTGGCTTGCTTTCATACCGGCCACACTGGGTCCTCCCTTTAACTCGAGAACACCGACGTAATCACCTTGAGTGGTGCAGACAACGGTCACTCTGGGATCAGGAATGGAACAGTATTGTCTTTAGTGACGAGTCTCGATTTTGTTTAGGCATGCACGATGGTCGTGCCAGGGTTAGAAGGCGACGTGGTGAAAGGAGGAATCCACAGTTTTTTGTTGAAAGACATGTTCATCACACTGTTGGAGTTATGGTTTGGGGTGCTATAGCTTATGGTTCCAGGTCACCATTAATCTTCATCCGAGGTAACATGAACGCGCAGCGTTATATCCACGAAGTTCTAGAACCCCATCTTTTACCCTATCTTGACACTCTGGCAGATCCAACTTTCCAACAAGATAATGCCCGACCACATGTTGCAAGAGTCACAATAGACTTCTTTCAACATAATGATGTCACATTGTTACCATGGCCACCAAGATCTCCCGACTTATCCCCAATTGAACACGTGTGGGATATGATGGGTAGGAGATTGCTCAATTTGCAACGTCCTCCTCAGACTCTAGAAGCACTTCGAGAGGAGTTGGTGGTTGCCTGGAATGAGATACCACAGGAGGACATTGACCACCAGATCAGAAGCATGCCTAGGCGCGTTGGAGAATGCGTAGCACATCAGGATGCATCCACACATTATTAAAGGTCAAAGGGCTTTAAAGCAGTGCAATCATTTTGAAATTTTTATCATTTACTTATTATACTTATACAAAATTTTATTAAAATAAAACCATTTAAACTGGGTGTTCGGATTTATATGTCACTTAGTATATATAAGGTGTTTCATTTAAAAAAAATGCAACGCTATTCGATACCACTGTTCTGTATTCAAAAAAATATTTTATATGATAAACTATCAGACCCTATAACTTTTATACAAGTATGCAACTTTTTCTTCTAGAAGGTCTACATTTTTATTCTTTACATAGCTGATCTGGACAAAGTGGTGAAATAGTGCAATATACAATTCTTTGCCGATGATTCTCAATTATACAATTTCAATACTGACAAAATTATAGTTACGGAATCTCAAATAAGTGAGGATTTAAATGCTATTGATAATTACGCAAAAAGTCATAACCTCCGTTTAAATCCTACGAATTCAAATTTATCATATTTTCTCACAAAAAATTGAACAAATATATTAAAAGATACACAAATATATCTCTGGATGGCGAAATTATTTAGATACATCCCAACTAGCAAAGTAGTGGTATAAGCTTTTGGTAAAAGAACCGTTCAGCCATAAAAGCTCTCTATTGTTGTTGCCTGAACACCAAAATGCTGGCTTAATGTTGTGTGGAATGCAAATTTGCTTTCTGCAACATATTTGCTCTAAAATGAGGTGTTTAAAATATTCTTGTAGCATAGTTATACAACACCTTATAGGGCAAAATTTTAACTGTTACGTTAACACAACTATTTTATATGGCATATTTGCACGTTAGTCAAAATGGTTGTGTTGTGGCATCCATGGTAACGTTTATAAAACAAACCCGAGCCTTGTTGTTTTGCTGTGCAATTCGCTACTTTAGCCAACAAATTGCTCCCAACGGAAGCACTTATACAACTGTTGTTTAGTAACTGTTTAAGGCTGTACATATGCTAAACATGTTGGTAAACAACTTCACCATAACCTAACTTTCAGCTGTCATATTTTTGTAAAATGCCATAATCAATGTTTTAAGACAAACAATGCATGCATATTGGTTCAAAAGGTTTTATCACCTGTTCAAACAGAAGATACAGATCTGGTACAAATTCTGGGTAAATCATTCAACTCAGTCGGTATTTTATTTCAGACATTTGACAAATTGTTGTATAATACCTGCAGGCAACACCAAAATATTCTAATAACCTAAAGACAACATGGACGACGCCATGATTGTACACAACCACCCGCCATATTGGGCAAACATTTATTCCTCTATTTAATATTAAATAATTATGTTTCAGTTCGAAATTACAGATATAAAGTGATAAACATCAGTGTAATTGTGTCTAAATATAGGATTTGTGGAAGATTTAACGCAGATAAGTTCAGGTTTCCATCTTAAAAATCTAGACATACTTTTGATCATTGTCAAAATATGAATAAAATACGAAGCCTGTAGAAATTGGGTAACTAATCTGCACGATAATCACAATAAAATTTGCTGCGCAAGTAATTCAATAGCCCTATATCACAGTGTAGAAGTTTATCATATACCTGTGTATGAAATTCACAATGCCCGATATATAAGTAAACAAGATGACTGTAATGTGTTAGTTATATATTCTTCACTTCGTCTATACAATACATAAGAAATAGTTTGGTTGCAATAAAGTCGAATCACGTAACAGAATAGTTGTATAGTTGCTAAAAACCGAATCTTGCAATGACGCAAATAAATGTCCTATAGCGGCTGCAAGAGGCTTACACTTTTGTTTTATAACTGTTACCTGCAGCCCTTATTTAACCTCTTAAATGACTGAAGTGTCCTATTAGGTGTGCCCATTCCGCTTGTATAGCTGTTCTAAGAGGGTTTTGCTACTGTTCTTAGAGTATACAATGCTGTTTAAGGAATACTGTATAGTCATTCTTGCAACTCTAATAGAAGTGATAATTGTTAGTTGGGCGGTGTGTCTCGGAGGACGCAAGAAACAAACTAAGCATTATGATACGTACAGAACATCATAAGTCAGACATAAAAGCAGCATTAATTAACCAGAGTTGCAGAAAAGGAATTTCGGGGCAACTGAGGCCTAAGCTGCCTGAAGCCGCAACACGTATTGCCTGCCGGATCAATAATAAAATGAATTCCAGACACGATGGACAGCAGCAGAGTAGCAGGCGGCAGCAGTGGCAAAAAACAGCCCTCTTGATTGCCACCTCGCACACCCTAATTAATCACATTCACACACGCAGAACTAGCCTGCCGACGCCCGCCGACGCGACGCACCCTTCCAATTTTTTCATCGCAAACAGGCTTCCTGTGACCGGCGACGCCAGAAATTGCGGGGAGGAGAGTAAGAGGAGGGGATGACGGAAAATTCGGGGTTTTGGTGCTATATGAATAGACCAAACATTATGGTTTCAACTAGAACCCACAACAGCTTTTTCGTAGATCTTACGGACTGTTCTCACCGAAAGCAACTGGCAGCCTGATCCCACTCATCACATGCGTTTGGATACAAGATTTTACACCAAGAAATCGGAAACACAACCCGGTGCAGTAGCTTCCGTTGCTAGTTGGTCTTTTACTCGTCGTTCTCTACCAGAGCTAGTAGGTTTTCAGTTGATAAAAGGTCTCAGCGGTGTATGCCGTTGTGACAATTGAATAAAAGCACTTCTTCAACAAGCTGTTATGTTCCTAGGAGTGATTCAGTTGAAAGCCCCTCAGAAGGACTGGAAGATGGTACAAAAAGTGTGACAAGCAAGTTAGTAGTGTAGTAGTGTAGTTCTTGCGGTTTCCGGCAGGTTTGAGTAAAACTATCGATAGGTATCACCTTTACTATCCATGATTATAATAATAATAATAATAATAATAATGCCTTTATTAGTTGCAGTGAGGCGAAGTTTAGCCAGACGGCTACTCTTACACTCAGCCCCACAACAGGAAAAAATAATACTTAAACACATAAACAAAATAATAGCATACCTTACTGTTTGGATCGATAGCCACTGTTGACTGCATTGTAATGCTTGACAGCATTATAGGTGTAACTTCTTTCAAAGACCGAGGTATTGTGAGGAGGCATGTTAAAATTAGCATTAAATCTAAGAGCTCTGGGAACAAAACTACCTCGGTGAACTAATTTGCTAGCGAGGTAAGCTGGTCTGTTAGATAATAGAACATTATGCGTGAAGACGGTCAAAAGATATAAAAATAACTTATCAATTCGCAACCAGTTGAGTTCTTTGATTTTATCTGAGACGCGACTAAACTTGCGCAATCCAAAAATAAACCTACAACAGCTGTTCTGAATTTTCTGGAGTTTCCTTTTGTGGACGTAGTCTAAACATGGGTAATAAAGAACAAGAGAGTAAGAAATGACAGACAGCACAAGACTTTCAGCGAGCTTTTTTCGGGTTTTAAAATTCAAAATGTATCGATTAGAATAGAGGAGTTTCAAACACATATACGTTACTCTAGATAAGAAAGAGACATGCCGATCGAATCTCATATTTAAGTCAAGGGTAACACCGAGATCCTTGGCGTAATCCACAAAAGGGATAAGTGTCTCATCCAAAAAAACACAAATCCTCTGCTTCATTTCACGGTAGGAGTTCTTCGAACAGTACAACATTGCAGTAGTTTTATTAGGATTGATCTTCAAGCAGTGCTTGTTAAGGTGGCTACAGAAACAACTGCAAGCTTGTCCAGCATGCTCATTCAAGCTTTTTGTACAAGTATGCTCAAATCGCCTTCGGCACCACACGTACAAGTATGCTTGATAAAAGGAGAGGTAGTTTAATGAAATATGTCGAGCTCGGACGACGATGCGCTCGCTTTGATCGCTTTTGTTCTTGTAAAGAACAAAAAATCCAAAATGAAAAGCGTGTGGTGTGGTGTAAAGAATGGTTGATGAAAAGGAAAACCTATTCTCACATTAACTTACTAAGTGAGCTGAAAATATATCCGCGTGACTGGCACAATTATCTTAGAATGGAGGAAGAGGCCTATTTGAACCTTTTGTCTCTTGTATCACCTTTGATTCAAAAGCAGGATACGATCATGAGAGAAGCCTTAACACCACATAAAAGATTAACGGCAACATTGCGATTTCTTGCAACCGGGAGGAGTTATGAAGACCTGAAGTATTCAACTATTATTTCACCACAAGCATTAAGTTATATAGTTCCTGAAACGTGCCATGTCATTTACAAGGTGTTAAGAAGCTGGTATTTGAAGGTGGGTAATAGGACTATTTAAACTCAGTTATTTATTATTTTTTTGACGAAAAGATTTACAAAAAGTAGGTACGTGTGTATAATAAACTATTACAAAATAACATTAAGCATCGCTAAAATTTGAAATAAGTATAGGACGCGATAGAATGATTGGAATTACCATTGGGGGTTACTGGAGAAAGAGTTTCATAATGTACCTGAGATTGAGGAAAAGTTGAGGGGAAATGGGAGTAATTGGTATTAGTTGTTGAGGTGAAGGACAATCTGTAGAATATGTATTGTTAGTTTCAACACAAATACGATGGGACGGAGTCAACTGACCCATTTCTGCCATGAATAATGTATCGTTAATCATTTTTTCTGCCAACAATCTCTGGATATTGTTTGTTATGTCTCTCATTTTCAGAGCGACGTTTTTCCCAAAAATGTCATGTCTATCTTCTTTTAACTTAGGTTTTTTAAAGTGGCCTTCAATTGCGTCCAACACAGAATCACTTTTGTCAATTTTGCGTTTAGGTGGTCGGGAAATGGTGCTTTTTTTTGGGGTGGATTGTGTGGCCTCAGTTGTTTGACAGCCAGTATCAACATGTGTTGTTGACTAATCCTCCTCAATGGGTTGGTCTAAACTTTCTATAGAATTTTCAGTTGGTTGGGCTTCAACTTCTTCCTGAAAATAATATTTATAAATACATTCAAGTGTCTTTTGAGTGTAACATACTTGCATACTATTTGGTAGATTACTATATGTTTTTACTGCATCAGTGACAGGGTCACTTGATCCTACATTGGTTCTAGTAGGAATCTGGTACAAATTACTATGTGATCTTGTTTCATAATCATGCACATCATGTGAGATCAGAATGTTAGTATTACACTTTTGTTGGCTATTTAAAATTTTGAATCTTTTTACATTGTTCTAATTCCAACAGCTTATCTAGTTTACAAACATTCAGTTCTGTCTATATATTATCCGTGTTGGCAAGTCGGACATAGTTGACCATATTATTTTCTACTTCGCGAAACTTGTATGATTTTGAGTCGTTTTCGCGGCTCTTGTAGTCTTCTAGTTTAGTTTGTTCATTATTTCCAACTAACAGAACACTTCAACATTCGTTTTTGTGAGCTCATGCTTTAGAAATATTTCATTTTCCGTCCCATAGCCTAAGTCGGTACTCTTGAGATTAAATTTCTTTTTTGACTTAAAAAGTTTATTTTAATTGAGACATTCTCAAATACCACTTTGACTGGATTATCCATTGCATTTCCTTTTTTCATTCGCAAAACAGTGTACTTTTGGTTAAGTGGAACATCAAGGTAGCTACCGATCTCGTTCATGGTTTTTGGTAGGTTTTTATCTTCCTTATAAGGAACTCCTTGAACAATCAGATTATTCTTGAGATCTGTTTTACCATCTTTGTTCAACTGCTTTTTAATACCATCTAATTCATTTTGTACAGTTTTATTAATTTTAACCTGCTCTTTCAAATAACGCACTATATTTTTGCGCCAAGGTGTAGTTTTTGCTTGGTGCTGAGGCATTTTTTTGGCTTCATCTTCAGCATTACAAAAGTAACAGAACCATTGCTGAGAAGATTTGCTCAGTTTCATACAAGTTCTTTGAGACATGGCCATACAGGTCCCATGCTTCCAAGCATTACATGTGTCACATGATCATAAGCATCTTGGTCAACAAGAACAGATTTGTTGGATATGTTACATATTTCTGCTGTAGTTTTCGGCATATTGGCAGCGTTGCGCCGACCTTCACCCCGAAATTTGCAGTCGTCAGCCGATTTAACTTATTTAAATCCACTGGTCTTGCTTTACCTTTTTATTCACATGTGCATACTACTTTAAGACAAGACTAGAACACGCTTTTTATTTTTAATTTCTCGATTTTCCAATAGAAACAACAACATGATCGAGCAAGAAAAACAGTAAACAACTCGCCCCGTTGTCAGCTATCATAACATATAAAGGGTGTCTCATAAATATTTTCTTATTTTATGCCATAAATAAAAATACTTAGAATATTTTTACAAAGATAAATTTATTACCAAACGAAAGCCTAAACATTAATTTTATTTATGGAAAAGAGTATCGGATAAATGAGCACCGTTCATGTTTTCACACTCTCTTAATCTCGAACTGAAGTTTTCGATCACTCTCCGAAGCATTGCTCGAGGAATGGCGTTTATTTCATCTGTTATTTTTTGCTTCAACTCTCTCAAATCTTGTGGCGGTGGGGTGTATACCTTACTCTTCAGGTATCCCCATAAGAAAAAATCTGCTGGTGTCAAATCGGGACTTCTCGGTGGCCAGTTAATGTCTCCTCTGCGACTGATGACCCTCTCTGGGAATAACTGATGAAGAGCATCCAAGGATTCATTCGTGACATGAGAAGTCGCTCCATCTTGCTGGAAAAACGTGTTTCTATTGTAGCCACCATGGTTCTGTATAGCTGGAGTTAAAAAAGTCCTAATCATGTGGCAGTAGCGCTCAGATGTTACAGTTTGAGCTTGGCCACGATTGTCTTCAAAAAAATACGGGCCAATGATTCCTTGCCCTGACATAGCAGCCCAGACGATAACTTTAGGCGAGTGTAATGGCGTCTCATGAAGATTTTGCGGGTTCTGCTCGGCCCAATATCGGCAGGTTTGTTTATTAACATGCCCGTTAATGTGAAAATTCGATTCATCAGAAAACCATATGTTGTTGTAACCGTTAAAATGCTCTCTCATTGTTCTACAGAACTCTAATCGATTAGCGGGATCTTGTGGTTTTAATTGTTGTGTAACAACAATCTTGTATGGGTGAAAATGCAAATCCTTGCGAATAATGCGATGAACAGTTGACTTATGCAAAGTTAGAGACGCTCCACGCAGTCTTAATGATTGCCGGGGATCCTCGTTAACGGACTGGCGCACACGTTCAATATTTTCGTTCGATCTTGCTGACCTTGGCCGTCCAGGCGGTTTACTAATACACGTGTTTCCAGTGCTCTCGAACTTTCTTACCCAATATTTAATTAAATTTGCGCTTGGGACATCTCTCATTCTTGCTATGTTATAATGATTTCTGTACAAACGACGTACAAGCACATAAGAATCCTTGTTTTTATAGAACTCGCGAACACAAAAAGCACGTTGCGGCCCTGTAAAACGCTCCATTGCAACTAAAATTTAACAATGTTGCCAAACGTTTGTCAACTGTCTCGTTTCTCCGGAGCATGCGTATTCCGCCAGAGGACTGATCTAAAAACGAAAATATTTCTGAGACACCCTTTATGATAACGGGCCATCTCAGAACACTTGCGTGACAGATTGTGATTGACTAGTGGGAGCTCAGAACGGTTTCGACATAGTTTCCTATAGAAACCCGAATGTAACTACTGCAAGGGGAATATCACACGATCAGTGTTTACTATGGTCCGTACCATTAGTTACTGATCATCCCATCATTATCATAGTATTTCTGCGTAGCCTCATACATCAACAATTACCGACATCCAAATATCAAATTTCATGATGAATAGCGACAAATCACAGTAAATGCTGATCGTGTAACTTTTGTACAGGGTGGACCATAAGTCCTTTGAAATTTCAAATTTGAATAAAATTTAACGGGTGAGCGTGAGCGGCGCGGGCGAGGTGGGGGCAGTATCTTCAGTGTCTGGGAATTCAGTCGCCATGGAGTGTTTCACTGGAGCGGATCGTGCTTTTTGTGTGCGCGCGTTTTATCAAAATAATGATTCGGCAACCATTGCGCGGCGTAAATATCGAGAATACCACAATTTACACAATTTTACAAAGTGTCCAACAGCTCAAACGATTAAGAACTGGGTTGCTAAGTTCGAAGAGACTGGTTCGACGTTAGATAAACAGCGGTGGGGTCGACCAAGGACAACTCGTATTGAAGAAAACATCAACATTGTGGCACAGTCTGTTCGTCAAAATCCTACCCAGTCTACTCGTAAGCGTTCCAGTGCACTAAACGTACCCAACAGCGGATTTTAAGGAAAGATTTACGTCTGCACGCTTACAAAATTCAGTTAGTGCAGGAATTAAAAGATAATGACGCTATTCAGAGACTAAACTTTGCGAATGAAATGTTGAATCGATTTTCTTCGCTCAATAATGTGTTGTTCTCGGACGAGGCTCACTTCCATTTAAACGGGCATGTAAATAAACAAAATTGCCGTTATTGGAGCCCCGAAAATCCAAGGCGTAAGCATCAGAAGCCCTTACACAGCCCTAAAGTTACAGTTTGGGCTGCTATGCCAGCGCATGGCATCGTAGGCCTTTATTTTTTTGAGGACGACAGAGATCGCGCATTAACTGTTACTTCGGAGCGGTATGTAGCAATGATAGAGGAGTTTTTGACACCAGCGTTGCAGAATTTTCCAGGCTATAATACGCAGACCTGGTTTCAACAGGACGGAGCAACTGCCCACACCTCCAACACTTCTATGCCCGTCGTCTGTCAACTTTTTTCCAGCAAAGTAATTTCTCGAAGAGGAGACATTTCCTGGCCACCACGTAGTCCAGATTTGACCCCAATGGACTTCTTTTTATGGGGCTACCTCAAGAGTAAAGTGTACGACACCACTCCGCGATCAGTTGATGTCCTGAAAGAAAATATCCGAAGAGAAATGGCAAGCATTACAGTGTTGACTTGCCGCGCAGTCATCGACAATTTTAGACGTCGTTTATATGAGTGCCGTGATCGTAATGGATTGCATTTAGACGATGTGATTTTTAAAACATAATTCCCATTCAATAAAGATGATAACAAAATATATAATTCTTCATAATGTAACTAGTTTGGTTTTATTCCTTTTTTTCCAGCTCAAAGGACTTATGGGCCACCCTGTATAAGATTAACTGTTACATAATTATTATTATCGAAGACGTAATAACTCTTCATCGAAATAAAGATGTGAATTATTGGGGTGGCCATCAATAATAATATATACTGTCCTAAACTTTGGGGACAACCATTTCTTTTTCTAACTGAAGCTCTGCTCATATTTAGCTTCGCTACAAATCCTTTGCTATGCAACTGAGAGTCATGGCCCAGATTTACTACCAGAAAGTCATTAATCCGTAGTATAAACAATGCTAGAACCAATATAATCATTGACTCTCTTGAATAAAAAAGAAGATCATCAGCTACGGAAGATTTCTTACGAAGTGGGGATGAAAAAAAAATAAGATAAAACTTGTGTAAGGGGATGGTGAAAAATTAAAGCTTACGCCTTTTGTTGGGTACTTCGACAAAATTTAAGCAAAGAGGACTCTTTATACTTTTTTAATTCTCTCTAGCTTTTAATGGACTTTGCCATCATCATCAGGAGCTGCAATTACAATGATAACAGTAGCAACAAAAGTGTAAAATGAATTTAAATTGACTCAACTTACAGTAGTATGTGAGGAAATTGTTACACCGTTTAACAATTTCTTACATAACATTCTGAAAATCACATCATCTGAAGTGATTTGGCAACGTTGGCACATTGATACACGCCCACAATTCGTTCCATCTTTCAACACAGACATTGACAACCTTCGGCCTTCTGTCAAAGGGTTCATCTCACTCATCATTCCATGACCACCATTTTGTGCAATCATCAAGTGGCTTCACGATGTAATGCTCTAATGTTCTTTAAATAATTTTTAATCTGTTTTTAACTTGTTCTTGTCATATTTTATATAATTTTGACCATTGTACCATCTATCCAGCTCTCACCATGTTACTGGACGTTTCCCTCATCCTATACGTAAACAACAATTAGCAACATCCTCACATACTACTGTAAGTTGAGTCAATTTAAATTCATTTTACACTTTTGTTGCTACTGTTATCATTGTAATTGCAGCTCCTGATGATGATGGCAAAGTCCATTGAAAGCTAGAGAGAATTAAAAGTACTTTGCTTAAATTTTGTCGAAGTACCCAACAAAAGGCGTAAGCTTTAATTTTTCACCTAACTGGTCTAGACGACAATGACCACGTCTCAAGTTATATATATATATATATATAGTTGAAATAACTGTTCAATGGATCCAATACATCGACATCGGAATACGTACGTTTTCCAGTAAGACCCTTTTCCGAATAGCGTATATAATATACGGCCAGAATAGCGGTGCTGTACTGGTAAAGAGTAAATGCACCGGAAAATAAGATGTAGCATTATCTGCGAATACATGGTCGTTCCGGGTATTTCCGGGTCAAAGTTCGCCCGTTACTGTTGTAATTGAGTTGTCTGTTGAACGCAGGGGGTAAGTGGGACTTTATGCCAGATAGGTTTTAGATATTAATGTTGTACAAAATAGATAAATACTTTGTCTGGTATGTGAAGGTAGGACAAGGTATGTTTTGTAATGTATAACTAATCTGTCAGTCTCTAAGAACAATCAAACAAATGTTCTAGGTAGAACCAGTTTTATTTCATGTCGCTTTCACCAACACTAATATTGCAACCTCAGAATGATTCCTCCAACCAAGCTGAGAACGCCCAAGCATTTTTCTCTCCAAATAGTGGTGTTTTTTTTCAAATGAAATCATATAGCGCTGCTACCATACCGAAGACGCAAAGCTGCCATCTTTCACCAGAATGGACCACTGCGAAAGTAAAAACAGCAAGCTGTCTGTTGGAATTTCGCCAGTGGTTGATTCTGGTGATAGATGGCACTTTGTGCCGTCTTATTTCCATACCCCTTATAGTCTGGATAGAGCAGAGTTGTTCAGTTTTTGCTGGTTGACTACCGAGACCAAGGTCACACCATGCTAAAGAGTTGCCAAATAGCACGAAAAGTTGTCCATGGTCCGCGGTCTGAGGCTGCACTACTATATGACTAGTTTGTTCTAGGGTTTCTGAAATTGTTTTTGTCCGTTTTTTGTTTGTGGTTATTTTTTGATGTAGTCAAATACATCCACTGGAAGGGTTGAAATTACTTAGAAAGCTAAAACTTATTTTTCCGACATTGTTAGACTTTCTAGCCTCTTTAGCGCTTGATCAAACAAATTATGGGGTAAATATTTTCCTACAACTGAATAAATATACTTGATTTCATTTTTTAACCGCAACTACAAAAGAGGTTGTTATGAGCGTAGCATCTATGCAAGCAAATCGCCTGATCTTGACTACTGACAAGACGGTCGATGTTCACTTTTGCTATAGTACTCCACGTCTTATGAGTATTAGCAGCACTATCTCAGATTCTACGACCTACCTGGGTATTCAGTTTCTGTAGAATTAGATTGGAAGCAACAAGTTGACAGTGTATAGGCCCTACCATGCTATACTGAAATTGAAGATAAATGTCTCTAAATCAACGCGGGCAGCAGCGGTGGCCGCAGTAGTAGACTCTTCGGTCTCCTGATCAGTCGCCGTGCGCTGTGCGGGTTCGAGTCCCGTCCCAGGAGAAATTTTTCTCTTGGCTATGGATGTTGTGATTGTCCGTAGGTGGTAAATGGTCTCTGACTGTCGAACGTGGAGGTACCACCCGGCGGATCTCGCAGGCGGAGCCAGAATGTGTGCATGTTGCATGCACACGTGTTCCCTCGCCAGAGTCCGTGTGGCGTTCCCCCTTTCCCCTGTATCCCCCTATAGCCCCACGGTACCCAATGGGTGTTTATGCCTTAGGCCTTCTTGGTAGTTGGAATATATAAAAAAAAAAAACGCTGATGGATGTATACTACGCAATGGTGTATTGGCATCCGTCGCATCACACCACCGTCTGGAGATAATCGTGCACCGCGTCCAGAGTGATTATTTTGCAGAGAAGTGTCGTAAAATTGATATTTAACATTAAAAGGTGAGAGTTATGTAAAGCAATATTCCAGCATAGTAACTTGTCAAAGCTCCGTTGTATATTATTTATAATTGCGCCCTCTACACCTTCAATCATATGAATCTGTTTCTCCAAAACAATGACTTCAACACAAACTACAATACTAGAGCAAAACATGACCTAAGTATACCTTCGCATACACTGTCAATGCGCGAGAAATCACCAGCCTACGCCGGCACCACGGTATTCAATACATTAATACCAAAATATATTAGATGCCCAAATAGGTTCAAGAAAGAGCTGAGGAATCTGTTAATAGAAAAATACTAATATTCAGTAGCTGAGTATCTTTCACCGTAAGAGTGATAAACAGTTCATAAAATTAAATAAGAAGCTAAAGCTGTGTACCTATTTTTTAGCGTTTCTGATACTTTTATCTGCGTACATTGTATCTTCTACTGTTATACTACTCAGTCCTCACATACCTTGTTTCGTTTATTTTTGTGTCTGCTTGTTTAGTGTGTATGCGTACGTGCGCGCATGAGTCCTTTGTCCTTTTTCCACTAATTATGTCTATTTTTATTTTAGTCGCTACTTTTTCGACGAATTTGTGTATTTATACTTAAATATATTTTCAAATTTTGATGACAACAATGTACTTATAGAAGTATATCTGAGGAGTTTTATATAATATCTGTGAGCCGAAGAAAATAAACCATCTATCTATCTATTGTCCATCTTTGTATCTGCTTGAGGCAATCTAGGACATGGAGAGTAGGAGCGACGTCAGCTTTTGTTAAAAATAAAATTAAACTTAAACTGTTCATGAATGAGCCGTGGGACTTAGTACTAGTTTTCTTTTTCTGGTGATACCTTGAATACTGCACGTTGGCAATTAATTGTCCATTTGTCTTTCAATGGCTATAGAACGACCAAAGTTTACTCTTCGAATTGTTTGAAAATGGTTGTAGGGTCCGGTACACTGTACTAATTTTCTATATTCCTTAACCATGACTGTAGTTTCCTGGCAGGATCGCGCATCTCCTCTATTTTCCCTTGTAAAGGTAATTTAGGTACCAAGATCTTTTGATATATATCCCAAGTACGAAAATCTAGGTTGCTTTACATGTTTCAGCAGCTGTCTTCCTACATTACACCTCTTTCAAACTCCTTCATTTGTGATGCGAGTTGTCCAGGGAATACGAGATAGTCGACGTAGTGTCCATAGTTAAAAAGCCTCAACGATATTCATAGTTCTTGCTTTGAGTGGCCAGGTCTTAACACCAGAAATACTATGGACCATATGTAACATTGTATTACACGTGTTCTGGTGTAGCAAATGTTCACATAGAAGTAGGTTCTTGAGCTTAAAAAAGGTTGTCTTTTCTTGGCCTGTTAGTCTGAAATTAAGCCAAGGTGTGTGAACTTCGCGATGCGTTTAATAATCCTTCCGTCAACTGTGATAGGAATATGTGTATTGGGTTAGCGGTATTTGATCACCAAGATTACTGTCTTATTGTTATACAGGGTGTTCCATAATTATTGCGACAAAATGATAGGGGTTGTAGAGGGCATAAAAATATGCAATTTTGCCTTATAAACCCCTGTTCGTAAATATGCCGTTTGAGCACTACAGTTAATTTTACCTTAAGAGCTCATAGGAGAAACAAAAAATTCACCAGCTGCAAAATGTTCGTCTAGCTCATTTCATGGTCTTGCCGGTTTGTAGAAAAAGCCTGCTGTGTTTACATTTTTGTTATCGTACATCCGTACCACCTTTTAAAAGTCCAAGCCATGGGTCCAGCAGACTATCTGCCGCGTCGACGTTTTTGTCGTTGGTGGCTGCAGCAGGAGTTGAGGCAACCAAACTTTGGTCGCTACGTTTTGTTCACTGACGAGTCCTGTTTTACAAAGGACGGTTATTTTAATAGCCGTAACAGTCACATTTGGGATGAAGAAAACCCTCATGCCATAGCCATCCATAGAGACCAACATCAGTTTTCAATTAACATCTGGTGCGGCATTGTGGACGAGCATATCATCGGGCCATATCTGCTTCCACCACGTTTGGATGGGCATGCTTATGGTCGATCCTTACAGCATGTGCTACCGGAACTATTAGAAAATGTGCCACTGAATATAAGAGCCAACATGTGGTTTCAACACCATGGCGGTCCAGCCCACTTTTCTTTACAAGTGCGGCAGTTTTTGGACGACAAATTTCCAAATAGGTGGATAGGCCGAGGTGGCCCTGTGCCTTGGCCTGCGCGGTCACTTGAAATGACTCCACTGGATTATTTTATCTGGAGCTATCTGAAAGCTTTAGTGTACGAAACTCCTGTTCCCAACCAACAAGAGCTACTGGGAAGAGTGATGGCCGCGTCCGCACATGTTTAGGACATACCGGGGGTATGCCACAGAGTTCGCCGATCATTGAACAATCGTGCACAGGTGTGTACTGAGCAAGGTGGAGGACACTTTGAGCAATTACTGTAGGTAAGCTGTTTCAAGAAACTGATCTTTTTTTTTGCTGCAGCCCAAACGGCATGTTTCCGAACAGGGGTTTATAAGGAAAAATTGTTCATTTTCATGCCCTCTACAACCCCTATCATTTTGTCGCAATAATTATGGAACACCCTGTATATTGATTCGTAACCCTCAATGTTTACCGGTTTCGTTAATTTTATTTAAGAATATTTATTAGTAATAGCATTGTAGTGTCGTCTACATAACGGACATTATTTAATGGGATGCCTGTTATCTTGTTTTTAATTCTAAGTGGATATTTTTTTAACATGAAGACCTTATTGAATAAAACGGGTGACATTATATATCCGTGATGGACTCCTTTCAATATGCCAAAGGTGACTGTTTGTTGCTGATACGGCTTTCTTAGACTGGTTCCAATACAGTTCGTTTATTATTCTGATACGTTCATCACCCAATTTCTTTCGATTCATGATCAGTTCGAGAATAACTATGTTCAGCACACGTTAACCCTTCTAAGAAAAAAATTAGCTCCGAACATGTATACCAAAAAATTAAATGACTACCCCCTTCCACCGAGAGAAACTTCTACGGGCGCACATGATCGTTGCGCGTGGATGACGATATTGACTTTTACAGCGTACGGCCCACAACGACATGGACACGACTGCCGACTGCGACGCACGGTCCATCATCCGAACCCCGGCGCACGCATCGTCACATGACTGTTGGAGATATTTGTATGTTCTAAGAGTAAATGTACTGGGACATCTATGATAAGTGAAGTATGCCTGATAAGTTCGTAGAAATACTGGGGCTAGAGGCGTATAGAAACACTTACGTCTAAAAATTGAGATATATACAAAATGTAACAGATTTTCATACAACTAACTCAACCAACTTTCTGTTAGGCTCACAGACGGAATTCCACTAAAAAGTTACTACAGATACACTGATAATCTTCATCTTGGCCAAGTCTTTAACAAATCGAAGTGGTGAAACAAAAACCTAATTTTATGCTGATTTTAACATATGAATTACCCTTGCTAAGCGGTAGACTTAAAAGGAGCGGTGTAACCGTGCATTAATAAATTAAATAAAATATTTTGTTCTAAATAGGACTGCCAGTCAGCATCTTGACGCAGGAACGTTTAGCAGCTCAAAGCCGGTCCTTTCGGCGGCTTTAGACTCAACTCCAACACTGGATATACCTGCTGCCGACACTGACATTATTTTGGGCACGTGGGTGACAAATGTCCTTCAGTCCTTAAAACTGCATTAACTGCGTCGCCGTTATCCGCTCTATAAAATTTTACTGGTACGTTTTTGGTTTCCAGCTTAATGGAACTATTCCCGTTTATGTCTCTATAACGTATGTCCACAAATTGATTGTCAGATCATCCCTATTTCTTCATCGATTCCAGGTATCCCCTTCCAATCGTAACCCTTTTACGACGAATCGTTATCTCATATGGAACAACTCTGATCTTATTCCACGTTATCAAGTTGCACCAGAGCCGTTTTCAGGCGACGATGCCTTTCACTTACTTGTTATTCACAGAAAAAATGAGACCACTATCACAGATCTTGCGACAAATCTGTATTGCGACATCGTAACGCATTGCTCTACAAATACGCATTAAGTCTTTTTTTTTGAACGAAGCTAGGTTGTCTCCTAGGAAACTCTTTTCTCGATCCAAAAAAACTTTCGGACGGAGACAGCGACACAAGTTCAAGAATGGCAACGAAGCCGGGTACCATTAGCACGAGTCTAGTGCAACAGCACTCATGCAGAAAATCTGTCACTGACACATTTTTACTGTGGAATATTCAAATTCAAATAAGTATGTTAAGAAGTATTGGGCGTTCACTTACAATTTCCATCCAACCAGCAATTTGGCCAAGCAGGTAAATCCCTTAAAGGTAATAGAAGACAGATTCCATTTTCCCTTTACTGAAAATTATTGGTTCTTAAAGATGATACGAAACCTTTCATTCGCGAAATAAAAAAGGTCCAAGTTAGTTATTTTTGAATATACAGGATGATTTATCTAAACATGCCAAATCCTGAATGTCACATATCTCAGAGACCATTTAACCGATTTTGTTGAAATTTGGGGGTAACGTACACAAGTAGATATACGGTAAAAAAGCAGGATCCTAATCGTTTTGTCTTCACTCTTTTGATTTTTATCAAAACGTCTTTTAAAGGTGCTAGTTAATTAGGTAAATAGATTGGTTGCACTTCCTATAGTTTTTTAGTTAAATATTTTCATTCATTCAAATATCTCATTTTTAACATGTGACACGAACGCAACATTTCAAGGCTCCTCGTCTTGGTTTCATCAATTTTTTTTCAAACTGATTCTTGAAAGTGATGTTTTAGGATCTCAAAATTCCATGTAAGCTAAACTCTGAATTTATTATTATGTTGCCGGAAAAGAGCAATATATGATACCAAAAAGGGGAAAATTGATGATATGCACTTGGTTTTAGTAACGTCTTAATGACTCAATCCTAACAACTGATATTGTACAACAACATGGGCATAAAAGGTAAACGGAACTAAATGTGCAATTTCTCTAAATTTTTCCTTCCAGACCAAGTTAAAATCTACAAAATCTAGTTATGCGGTGTACCATTATGTAACTAAATCTAACGCAGGGTGGTGGGGAGAGCATGCAGCTATGCTGATAATGTAGAGCCGGACCTGTATATCGGGTTTTTGTACGTTTTCATCATTCTCTTGAATTGGCCTGGAGAGTCAAATTCAGTGCATTCGCATAGAGTTCGTTACCCTAAAGCAGGACTCCTGTTGTTGTATAACATCAGTTGGTAAAGTAAAATCATTAAAAATTACTGAAAAAGCTAGATAGGTGATTTTTGCTCTTATTATATTGTAGGATGTAGCACTTAATAATATACAAACCAATAAAAAATTCGACCCTAGAATTTTGAGTTCTCAAAACATCTTGACTTCAATTTTAGTCATGTGAAACTAAGTTGATAACCCCTAAGGTTTTGAGTTTTCTGTCACATAAGCTGTCAAAAATAACGTATTAGTATAAATAAAAAACTAAAAGTGGCACAATTAATCTATTTCATTAATTAATTAGCACGATCCATTGGCCTCTTTTTTGTACATAGTCAAATATTTCCATATTCAGTTAAAAGGGTTTGATTTTGATAACAGAACAAAAAAGTGAAGAAATACGAGTTCAGCCCTGGATTTTCTGAGGGTTCAGCTAGATTTACGTTACTCCCAAATGCATCAAATTCCAACAAAGTTGGTTCGATAGTGCGAGAGGTATGTGATATTAAAGATTTGTCGCATTCAGATATACCCGTGAAACCTGAACTTAGAACAGCAGGGGTAAACGTCAAAAAACCGACAAAATTTTATCTTGCAGTATGCAGATAGTTCATTCCACGTTTGCCCGCTCTGACAGATCAGAGCGCCGTCAAAAGCGTCCATCGATCGATGAATGACTCAACGACATGATATGCATTGTTGATTGCTTGTTGGTTGCAGTCTGTAGTATATATCTTTGAGAAGATGTGAAAGGAAAGAAGTTGGATTATAATGTATATTCGTCTGCATGTGTATAACATCAGTGGTGTTTGCTATCTGAGAAAATTATTGCTGAATATGCTGCCAACAAAGTGAATATATCTATCAGCTGTGCCCGACGAGTTAGTTATATGTTGTCCTTTCTGAAGAGAGGTAAGACAACTACTAGGCCCTACAAGACTATCCGTAGAGAAATGTTTCCCGAAATCGGCGATTAACACTTAAAAAAATGCAAACGAAAATTGGAATATTGACGCCCTGACGTTCGAAATAGCTCCGTCCGTACCACACACTAGACATAAGTTTTGGCAGCTGACCTTGTTATCTTTATCACCTAGATTGCGGTGTTTCCGGGTCACCGAACGTTCTTGCTACCTTTGTTATTTTGTTAGAATGTTATGAAAAAGAAGCTTTGAATAACTTGATGAATAACCATTAAAGAAGAATTGACGTAATAATGCTTTCCAAATAGCTAAATGTGATTTCGATAAATATTTCCATTGTTCGTGCAAGAACAAACAAAACAAGACTGGTGGTGTTTATGTTTTATGAACATTTGTATTTTTACAAATTGTTGTCAAATTTTTAATCATTTGTATCTCGTGTCCGCAATTTGCATACAAACATAAAACAATTATTTATATTGTAGATATGAGATGTATACATTAATAGCTGAAGCATCGTGACGTTTAGGCAACACGTTCAGCGACAAAATTAATTCACAACAAGTGTACTACAGCTAGTGCTAAGTTGACATCTAGTAGACTAACATACATTACAAAAAATCTACAAGACAAAAGAAAACAACAAAAAATGTTAATTTTCAAGATACGTAATACCCGTGTTGCGGGGGTATTATAGGTTCATTCCACGGTTGTTCGCTAAGATCGCTGTTCGCTGACATTTAAGCAATACGTGTAGCGATAAAACGAGCTCGCAACAAGTGTACAACAGTTTGTGCAAGGTAAAGCCTACGTTATGTCGTAAAAACCTAAGAAATGACAAGGAAGAACGATAGAATGTCACTTTTCAGGATACGTAATACATGTGCCGGTTCATACTATTTACAACTTCACTATGTCCATTTAAGTATATAGTTATAAGCATAACAGGGGTTGGACTTTCGCATGCTTATTCTTGCACATGCACTGCTCTGACCTGGTTGGTATCTTCTGGAGGAATATGCTTATCAACGACAAAACTCTGATGAGACCGGACCTGATTCAGGAACTTATGTGTGGGCTTATCTGCACGATGTCCCTTCCTAGGACTGTTAAATTAGCTAGGCTCCTGATTTCCAATCGAATACATTGACTCCAAATATTTTTAGGGTACCGCCTTTCCCGTTATTTGAAAGAACTAATCATCACGCGAAATAAGATTTGTTTGAAAAGTCAATTATTTTGCCATGCCGCCCTGACAAGCATAATGATAAAACGTGTCAAACATTGTCCCATTTGGTCTTATGGGGTTATTTGCGGATATTCGTATCAAACGTAATTCGCTCGTATGTCGAGATTTTATGAGGGTTTCTGTTATAAAATGAAGATTACTGTTATTAAAGAGCTTACAGGGCAGCTTGATCGTCAAAGGAGTTAACCAGCTGACCTTTCACCCTCTCATCTGGAGTTGAAGGTCATATCCTTACCGTAATGCATCTGCACGATTTTTTTTCAGAATACAAAAGTAACAAAATTGTGGCACTATGAACATCGATAATTGTTCAACTATACGTGCGTTGGCGGATATAAAATATAACATGCATAATAATGAGACAAAGTTAACCATGCTTTGATTTGTGGTTAAAGAGCATAATCGCATAGAGGATTAATGCTATTTGTTGGCATTCCAACGTATTACTCGTGTTTGCTCTCAATTTGGAATACTGAAAAAAATAACATACTATATCTTTCGATGAATTCTGTCACTGTTGTTCCTGAAAAAAGTCCTAAAACATCTTAGATGAGCTCTTGAAAGAAAGTTGAGACCATTCCACAATTTTCCAATTCTCGTAGCAATATATCTATACAAATGCTCCAAATGTAGATTGTATGTAATATGTATCAAAACACAAAACTGGCATCAAGCAGCTTGGCCTTATACTTCCTGCGCCATCGATATTTCAAAGAAATGAGTCAAGTCATCGCGGGTTATCAGAGCGGTCCGTGGGACCTTAGCTCTTGAGTCACAGAGTCAGTTTGTAAGTCTGTCAGGTCTGGTAACCCAGAAACCAGACAATTTTAAAAGAAATGAGATGAGTGAAATTGTTTCAAACGGCGAAGGCGAATCGTGATTAGGTAGGTACAATTAGGTACGATGAACCTTCGACCTCTGCATATCAAACTACATAAAGCAAACCTATCATATTTCTGTTTCTGTTATTATGCATAGTATCACAGAGATCAGGAGGTTCTTAATAATAGAACGACTTTCACTTACACCAAATATGCACCAATTTACAACCACTTTCCGCAAACCACTTTTGACCTACAATTTTTATCACCTGCAAACGAGCAGGGATCTCTCAAACGTTGTAACACTATGTTCCAGCGACTTTACTTCCGCCTCCTCTGAATCAACTTTTAAAATCCACGACTACCTAAACGATGGAAGTATTAACTTCGCGATAATATTCGGACTTCGGTTCACAAACTTTCTGTTGCTTAAAGATGTCCGCATCACACATGTCTGGGTCTGCCATTTATGTCGGTTTGTCAGGCCGTCTCTGCTGTGTATTATTGCGGCATAAGTACAGAATCAATCTTCTTGACGAAATATTCGGAGTAACACAAATTAAAAGTTGGATGAAACGAAACGAAATGGGTGGTAAATTTAATGAACATGAAATTCAGAAAAATATATGTGTAGATATAAAAACAGTTAAGTTATCATTTACAAAAGAATCGCAGAATGCTAAAGTAGTACGTACTTCTTATATCCAAATATTGCTATGTGGTGGTTTTGTAAACGCATATGAAGATTTGCCTGGGTAGACCAAGTAGTAAATCCTATTCAAAATGAGAATACAATGTGAATGAGAATTAAATAAAGATATTGCCTCTTCCAATTAATTTTACATAGAAAACAAATCAAAACGAATATGAATCTCCTGGTTGTTAAACCTAAGGAAATGGTTTCAGAATGTCCACGCTGGACTGATCTGACAATAAAATAAAAATAGCCATGCTAGTAGCTGATGTTCGGAACGAATAGGCACCGCAAAGGCACTTAAGCTTTTTATCTCACTTCTCCTCTTCAAGGTGCAAACGACTCTCAATACTGCGAGCTACGCATATTCAACTGCTCTATCTCCCTCCTTTCATCTACCCTGCTTTCCCTTCATGCGTCCCTTTATCGCAAGCTTGCCAGGAATGTCGACAGAGCTCTCGGCAATCCTCTCCACGAAACAATTGAACAATATAATTTAAGACGAGATTGGATTCGGCTATAATCGATGGGGTCCTAGATTGAAGAAGGTCGGTTGCCTCCGTGACTTTTGATTGATGGCAAGGCGCATCAACGTTACCATGATGACACACGCCGATTCTATCGAGAAACTAGTCGTAAATCACCCAAACTATTTTCTCGTGCTCCATTAGGCGATTTCTGACACTTTTGCAACGGCAGTACTGCATATTGATGGGAAGCTGACAAGGAAGGAAAAATGGAATTGTAAGTACAGAATGTTCTAAGTCTAGCTCCAGGAGAAGGCAAATAATGGTTTAGGAAAGACAGAGTAACAAAAAGTGTGGGACTTAGGAAATAGTAACAAAATTGATCATGCTATAATGTTTTTTTATATCGAAGCAGCCGCGCAGGCAGAAGCCTGAATGCCGGAACACCGCGGCTGCTATGATGATCCCAAAGAAATTTTATCAATATGATTTTTGAACTGCCTAAGGTTAATAGAACTGGGAAAAGCTTCCTCTTGTAGACTGTTCCACAATCTCGACACCCTCGGGACAAAGGAGCGGTCGTATCGGCCGGTTCTGGATGTACGAAGTTCGACACGGTTAGGATGGGACGCCAAAGTCAGGCGGGTCTGTCTGGCAGGCACATCGCGCGACGGCATCATAGAAGAGAGCTCTGAGGAGCAAAGCCCGTTGGTATAACGGTAGAAAAGAGCCAGATCGCCGACAGCCCGCCGGTGCGAAAGAGTCCCGAGGCTGTCTGTTAGAGAAAAGTCATCGATCAGGTCCTCGGTGATCTGGACTCCGACCAGCCGAAATGAATGGCTCTTTGGCAGAACTGGACCATCCATCGAAACCGGATGATCGCAGGGACGCTTTTTGTTCGTCAAAGTACGGTACTGCGTTTTGGACGCATTGAACTGTACAAGATTGTTGCGTCCCCAAGCAGTGATAGCCTCGAGGTCTCTTGTCAGAGAGGAAGTCATCGCTAGTCTTCTTTTTTCCAATTCAGCGGCAGAGATCGGCTTGTCACTCTGAATTCCTTCATGTAGAGTGCTGTCATCAGCGAAGCTGTGGATTGTGTTGATCGTGAAGGAAAATAGGTCGTTGATATGTAAGAGAAACAGTGTCGGAGCCAAGTGCAATCCCTGGGGAACACCCGCTTTGACATTGTGGGATGAATAGGAGAACCCGTCAATTACGACGGAAATCTTGCGGTCAGAGATAAAGTCAGCCACCCAGCTGCAAACCTTTTCTGGGACGCCATAGGATGGAAGTTTGCTTAAGAGGGCAGCGTGCCACGGCTGATCGAACGCGTTCGTGATGTCAAGAATAACGACATGGGCCTCACCATAAGACTGGTTGAGTTTACTCCACAATTGAGTGACGTAAGCTAGGAGGTCCCCTGTGGATCGTTGGTGCCGGAAACCATACTGCATGTCGCTAATCAAGCCGTGACGTTCGAGGTATTCCAAAAGTTTGCGATTTATGCACGTCTCGATCACCTTACTTAAAACATAAAGCAGAGCTATAGGCCTGTAGTTGTAAGGGTCGGTCTTAGATCCCTTTTTGGGGATGGGTTGGACATGAGCAAATTTCCAGTTTTCTAAGAAGGTGCCGGATTCATAAGATATCTGGAAGAGATGGGAAGGAACTGGAGCAAGCTCCGCTGCACACCTCTTTAGTACAATGGCAGGGATCAAGTCCGGACTAGAAGCTTTGTTGATGTCGAGCGACAAGAGCACTCGTCTTACGGTCTTATGCCTGAATATTACCTCCCGCATAGTGTAGGGAACCCTTTGAATTGACGGCACATGGGCATTGGGGGGACGTCCATGGTGGAGTTGGCCCTCAAAGATCTTGGCTAGCACTTCCGCCTTGGCCTTTGAGTTGAATACAATAGCTCCATCCTGACACGTAAGTGGTGGAAGGCTAGTGTGTGAGAAGTTCTTTTCAATCTGCTTGGCCAGCGCCCAGAAAGACCGACTGCCATTGCGCTGCGACATTACCCTGTGCCTAACTTTTATATAGTGCTGGTTTTTGGCATTGCGAACCGGTGCTTTATATTTGTTTCTGGACTCAACGTCGGCTTGTCTGCTCTCTACAGTGGGGTTTTGTAAAAAGGTTCTGTGTGCCTTGATCTTCTGCTGGCGAGCAGCGGCAGACGATTTGTTAAACAAGCCGTTGGACTTTGGTACATTCCGACGTGGATAATTTCGGTTATCGAAGAACAGACAGCCGACGCATCCACGTCAGTGAAACAGACATCTTGCCAAGAAAAGCTAGAGAAGAAATCTCGGAGCCCCTCCCAGTTGGAATGTCCGTAATGCCAAGTTTTGCGGCCTGTACGAGTTTCTGCTGCCACAGCGGGTTCTGACCGAAACCTAACCTCCACAACACCGTGGTCTGAGTTACCCAGGGGGGACAGTACAGCAGTGCTGTAAGGGACAGGATGCGCGGTCAGAAAGTGATCCAGCAGGCTACTGGCGGGAGAAAAAAGTAGGGCTCGTCACCAGCTGAGTCAGCACTTGGGTAAGAGCGAACGCTTCGACTGCACGACCTGCTGCATTGGTCTTGTTTGAGCCCAACCAAAGCTCATGTAGGGGAATTGAAATCACCGAGAAGAACTACCTCTGAAGCGGGATGATTGATGTTCAGGAAGTCGATCTGGACGGCGAGGTATTCGAGCAGGTCATCCCAGTTATGGTCCGAGGGAGAGGGATAAAGGCAGCAAATAAATTTGGGTATGTTTTGGAGTTGAGGCGAATGTCCTTCCGGTCTGATTCCAAAGAAACATCTCTGGAGCAGGAAAGACTGCTGCGGACAAAAGCCACAACTCCCCCGTTCTTTCTCAGATTGGAGTGCACCTCGTAGTTTGTGAAGTTAAGATAGTTAATCGGTGCAGACTCTGAGATTTTTGTCTCCGCCAAGGAAAGCACGGCGGGACGATCGGATTGCAGGTAGTGATGAACAGCATCACTGTTGCTGTTGATTCCGCAGATGTTCGAAAAACAAATTTTATCTTCGATGTTCTTCCCTCGAGCCCACCCTCCACCCGGACATTCCGAGAGTGGAGTGACTTTACGTCCGGAGTTCTTAGTGCTCGAGGGATCGATCATCATTAATTTCTTTGTTTTGGAGGATAACCGACTGCATAGCTTAGGTGTGGAAACATGCGGACACTTATAAGACACCCTGGGAAAAGCTAGCGGGTGGTACTGCCTCGGTCGACTGGTCCTTGTCTACCATCTTCTTTTTACGTGTTAGTGATGTTAAATATACCTAAAGTGGCCCGTTGGCGGACTTCTGCCGCCACCCGGCAGTCGGTACTGAGGTATTCCTTAACGCGTGGACAATCACTTGAACGGGAAGAAGTTGTATACTGGATACAACAACTTCCGGAATAAGCATTTGCCACGGCCCCACTCAGTAGGGTACCGAAGGAGTACAGGCAGCTAATGCTTAAAACCTAGTAGAAGATAAAACAATGAAAATATCGTTGCTAGGTAGCCCAATTAACAGCTTAGCCTCTTTACTAAAACACGCCGTTCAACTAATGACCTCCATGATCACATAAACAAACAGCTCAAATTCATGACGTCCTAACTTTTTTATTTTTTACACTCATTTGCTTTATTGTATTAATACGAGTTCTTGATTGTAGTCACGCTATGTCTTGTCCAAGATAAGAAACAGATGAAGATTTTACCACCAACTTTGCTTCTTCCTTTCATAACTTTTTCAATTCCTCTATGAAGTCAAAACGTTTCTCATGAATTTGTACAGACATCTGTTGCCTTTCTGTGATAGGTTTATATATTTTTAAACCGTCGTTGCTTCTGTTTATCTACAGCGGCGAAGAAAATGTAAATTGTTTGCCCTTCCCTTTTGAAATACAGTGCAAAATATGCCTGAATCCTGCTCCCACACATATAAACATTATCTGGGAGAAATATTCGACCCGGAAACGACTAGAAAGTGTAAGTATATCTGAAGAGTACAATAATGCTGATTCAAATCTGTAAATTATATTTTGCTCCTAAAGAACAATCGTCGCTAGAATTTTCAGAAGCACAAAATTGGACGATAAGAGTGACACGACTCTTGCGTTTAAAGGGTATAGCCTGAAATTATTATACAGCGTGTTCTTAAATTTAGTCAAAAGTTTTCATTTTCTTTTCCATTGTAGTTAAACGGTATCAGTGGCGATTAAAAAAATTTAAACCCAACCATTTCTGTACAATATGGTGGAAAACTTACGGAAACTAAAAAAAAGTTATGAAATAAGGGAGACAAAAAACAAAAACTGTAAATATTATAGAGAAAATGCGGTTCTTAATAATTTTGGTCTGATTGGCAACTCGATTCATAGCACAGAGTGACTCAAAGCTGGAGTAGCGAAACATCATTTGAGTACAACAAGTCAAACTGTGGCCACTAAAATCTACACATTTTACCTACCTAGTGCTGGAGAAATCAATGAAATCGAGGTAAAAGTAAAAAAGACATGACGTTGCAAATTTGATAAAGATTTTGCTTCTTGCGCTCATTTTGAACCTCAGAGTATTTTACACGATACTTCATTAGGTATTGACTACGCAGATCCACACAGTGCAGTGCGATGTGTGCTGGGGGTGCCCACTATATTTCCGTACAATTATTATAAGTAATATCAAGTCAGAAATAAATCACTTGACATCCTGTCATAATATGCTAAAATGATATTATCAAATTTATGGAAACGAGTAACCTGACAATAATCCTGCAGGAGACAAAAATTATGGATAATTGAAAGGTATTTTATAAAATCCACTTTTTTCTCCGAAAAGGCCAGTGGCGTAGAACATGTTTCCCATTAGGGTCCAGGTACCCCTGTTTCTTTGTCCCTGCTCGGGATCTGTATCTCGATAGGGGAGCATCTTTTAACCCTTACTTATAGGAACTGTTATGTTATTGTTTGCTGTCCTTTCTACCCTGGAAATATTGGCACGCCTTTCTGAAACACACTGTATAGCATATTTAGTTTATGAAGCTTAGGGGCTTCAGCGTTGACCCTTCGACATCATTTGCGGCTGGAATTCATAAAAATATGTTACAAAGGAGCATTGTAAGCCTTCCTAGAAGCAGTCCATGAAACGGCCAAACAGGATAGACCTATTTCCAACGACAAACATTACGAGTATAGCCGAACGCGCTTGTAGATGGCGCTATTACGAGTAAGAATCCGGTCGTGAAGGGTTTTTTTATGGAGGCGTTAACGGTTTAAGCTTCCGGGTTGAGGGTGATGTGATACCACCACCACTCGTTGGATTTGTCTTCAACGGGATCGTGAAATTTTGCATATAAATTCTCTAAGCGTCCTCCGAGGGTTGCGATAAGATAATAGCTATTTATGTGTAAAGAGCGGAAAGCACCTTGTAACCGTTCCCATCGAGCATGAAATATTAGTCTTGGGGTCACATACCATTTACAAAGTGATTTTCTCGTTGATAAAATTAAGTTGGAGTTGAAAGATATTCACGTACTTTGGTAATAAACACAAGCGTGAGGAAAAACAGTTAATGTAGTATCTGAAACTTATCCTGCGGTTGTCGACAGAAACAGTTCTATGACGAAAACTTACAAGGTGTAATTCTGTGAAGAAGGGAATAGAATTACTGACAGGAAGTGCATTCTTTAACATTGATAGAAGGCTCGCTCCCATGATTATTTTCAGGAGAAAAGGTGCGGGGGAGTCGCTGTCGGCCATCAGAACCGGGAGACGCTAAGCAAGATACGTGATCATAAAGACACACCAAGGAACTAACAATTGGTTGAAATTTGGTTTTTCCTCGTTTCTAGCAATTACGTTTGCACAACGATATAGGAAATAAGTAATCAAAGTGACTAACTATATAATGTGCGAAGCTTGATTTTCCCAAAGAAAACTGTACACTGCGCAAGCCAATCCTAAACTCAGTCGTTAATCGCTCTTGCTCACACACACATATTGGATGATACAGAAGCGTTGTTATTGTTCTCTTTCTAAAAATACTACAACGAATTTATCACAGACCGTCTACATTGTAGTTGTATCTTCAAACATTGCTATGTTTTGTATCGAAAACAAACAGAAGGTGAACTCAAATCATATGCCCATGACAGGCAAGTTGTCATACTGACAGTGACAAGCATCAATGAAGAAGACACATACGTTAAAGAGAAGGTACTTAAGGAGGTGGGGCAAAACAGAAAGAAGTATTTCAAACTTCCGCACAGAGAGGCCGACTACATACAGGTGTGGACTCGGTTGATAAGTCTGTTATTGGTATCTGAAATAGGGTGATCTTTTTGAATGGAATACTCTACATTGTATTGCAGATTTCGATAGGCCATTTCAAATCAAACAGTTTGCTTTAACATACTATAGAAATGTATTTTCAAATCGTTGAGATATTGAGAAATTTATCAAAAAAACTCAACTTTGACAACTGGCATTTCCTATTATAGACAAGAGCTCTGAACTTTCCCTCGGAAAAAAGTTATGATTCCATATTATCTCTGAATCCACAAACTTTTTCAGTTCCTTTGATAGTTCGTACAGGGTGGTCAAGAAAGCAAACGTTTTCTCGAAATTTCCACATTCTGATCCTGATTCTGAGTTTCCTTTTCACAAGATTTTGATATAAGACTTATGGAGGATTGACTTAAAGCTAAACTTTTTTGTATATCAGATATCAATTTAAATGGAAAATATCAAAAGAATTGGCCACAACAGATAGAACTGATATAATTTCATTATAAATGAATTATATCCAACCTTTAAACAGACATATCATCACAACAAAAACAACAGCATACATGATTTAGGGTCAATTTCACCAACAGTCCGTTATTCTCCACCTATAGGGTAACAGACCGACAGATACAGCGAATGAGCTTCAAGTTGCAATCAACAAATTTTAGCAACCGATAGCTATGAAATGTTGAAAACAAAATACTGTCCAAGTATGAGATGACAACTTGTTATTGCAACATCACCAGCTTATTGAATATTAAGAAATTACATATAATTGAGTCAAAGTTTTAAGAAATGCTTGATTTTTGAATTAAATTCATGTTTTAATTACTATTGTTGATTTTTTATTGATGTTTATATCATATTCCTCAATTGATATGTGATACTGGGTGTTTTTTCCTATAAACCTCTTGCAGATAGCCATTACGCATCTACTTGATGACAGGCTCTACCAAAAAATATTGCTCGTTTCCAAACATTCATTCATTTACTTGCCGTTCATCAGAACCATTATGACACCTTAGATTGATATTCCCACAAAACAATTTAGGTTTATTGAAATCCATACATCCACAAAGTTGAATATTTTTCGTTTTTCAGGAACTGAACAAACATCACTATCACTATATTCACAGCGATTAAGAAATTCCCAAATATATGCCTTAAAGCTACCAGTAAACCTAAAACCTGCAAATAAACTACAAATTTGTCATATTTTTCTTTTTTCACGAGTACACACTCTAGGTTATATTTAAATTAGACATTATTTGAATACAGCTGATTTTATTGCATTCCAAGGAGTGACACATGTGTGGGATCTGTCAACTCTTGGTACCAGTCACAAAACATACTCTGAAGGTTTAATTCCATGCTATTCAATCACAACACGGTGACTTGTGTGGTTGTTAGCGGCCATTTTGTGAGGGTACGACAGGGTTGCCAGATTGTGCATTAATATCCCGTTTCACCCTCCTGGTCCCAGTGGAGTAAGTTCCGCCAACTGTTGAAATATACTCTACTATGCTTTATAAGATTATTCGTGACATTTTTCTCAAAATCATTGCACAACACTTGAAAAAATGCAAATGAAAATTTAAAATTATTTCCATGACGCCGCAAAATAGATCCGTCGGTACCTTGGTTTATACATCTTGACAGTAAGGATGTTCGATCGGATCCTATATTTAGAAGTATCAATACATTTCACGAGTATCGTCATCTTTTGATCCGGACTGTGTCAGAAAGAGTGACTTCCATTTGGCTGCGACATACCGCGGTGACTCTAGCAACAACGGCCAGCCAGCAACAAACGATAGTCCCTCTTCTCACCAGCGGCCGCGTCGCGCTGGACACCATCGCGCGTCGCTACAGCCGCGAAGCCGGCGCAGCGTAAGCAGGCGGTGCGGCACCGTCTTCCCATGTAAAACGGTGTTATAGTATCTACACAAAATTATATACAATGTGTGTTGTCAGTGTTATCACACTATCTATCACATTCCGTGGCCGGGGCATATTAAGCCTACCAGAGGGAGTGAAAGTTACCTATACGAAACTCACATGGAAATTTGAAAATTAAAATTCTCAATTTTTTTTCAAATCAACACCACTTTTTCTTCACGAAAATCAATGCTACAATGTATCCTTCATATCCGGGATCGATTACATCTCGTGGCCGGGGCATATTAAGCCTACCAGATGGAGCGAAAGTTACCTATACGAAAAGCACATGGAAATTTGAAAATTAAAATACTCAATTTTTCTTCAAATCAACACCACTTTTTTTTCACGAAAATCAATTTTACAATGTATCCTTCATATCCGGGATCGATTACATCTCGTGGCCGGGGCATATTAAGCCTACCAGAGGGAGCGAAAGTTACCTATACGAAACGAACATGGAAATTTGAAAATTAAAGATCTCAATTTTTTTTCAAATCAACACCACTTTTTTTTTCACGAAAATCAATTCTACAATGCATCCTTCATATCCGGGATCGATTACATCTCGTGGCCGGGGCATATGAAGCCTACCAGAGGGAGCGAAAGTTACCTATACGAAACGCACATGGAAATTTGAAAATTAAAATACTCAATTTTTCTTCAAATTAACACCACTTTTTTTTCACGAAAATCAATTTTACAATGTATCCTTCATATCCGGGATCGATTACATCTCGTGGCCGGGGCATATTAAACCTACCAGATGGAGCGAAAGTTACCTATACGAAAAGCACATGGAAATTTGAAAATTAAAATACTCAATTTTTCTTCAAATCAACACCACTTTTTTTTCACGAAAATCAATTTTACAATGTATCCTTCATATCCGGGATCGATTACATCTCGTGGCCGGGGCATATTAAGCCTACCAGAGGGAGCGAAAGTTACCTATACGAAACGAACATGGAAACTTGAAAATTAAAATTCTCAATTTTTTTTCAAATCAACACCACTTTTTTTTCACGAAAATTAATTCTACAATGCATCCTTTATATCCGGGATCGATTACATCTCGTGGCCGGGGCATATTAAGCCTACCAGAGGGAGCGAAAGTTACCTATACGAAACGCACATGGAAATTTGAAAATTAAAATACTCAATTTTTTTTCAAATCAACACCACTTTTTTTTCACGAAAATCAATGCTACAATGTATCCTTCATATCCGGGATCGATTACATCTCGTGGCCGGGGCATATTAAGCCTACCAGAGGGAGCGAAAGTTACCTATACGAAACGAACATGGAAATTTGAAAATTAAAATTCTCAATATTTTTTCAAATCAACACCACTTTTTTTTCACGAAAATCAATTCTACAATGCATCCTTCATATCCGGGATCGATTACATCTCGTGGCCGGGGCATATTAAGCCTGCCAGAGGGAGCGAAAGTTACCTATACGAAACGCACATGGAAATTTGAAAATTAAAATACTCAATTTTTCTTCCAATCAACACCACTTTTTTTTCACGAAAATCAATTCTACAATGCATCCTTCATATCCGGGATCGATTACATCTCGTGGCCGGGGCATATTAAGCCTACCAGAGGGAGCGAAAGTTACCTATACGAAACGAACATGGAAATTTGAAAATTAAAATTCTCATTTTTTTTTCAAATCAACACCACTTTTTTTTCACGAACATCAATGCTACAATGTATCCTTCATATCCGGGATCGATTACATCTCGTGGCCGGGGCATATTAAGCCTACCAGAGGGAGCGAAAGTTACCTATACGAAACGAACATGGAAATTTGAAAATTAAAATTCTCAATTTTTTTTCAAATCAACACCACTTTTTTTTCACGAAAATCAATTCTACAATGCATCCTTCATATCCGGGATCGATTACATCTCGTGGCCGGGGCATATTAAGCCTGCCAGAGGGAGCGAAAGTTACCTATACGAAACGCACATGGAAATTTGAAAATTAAAATACTCAATTTTTCTTCCAATCAACACCACTTTTTTTTCACGAAAATCAATTTTACAATGTATCCTTCATATCCGGGATCGATTACATCTCGTGGCCGGGGCATATTAAGCCTACCAGAGGGAGCGAAAGTTACCTATATGAAACGCACATGGAAATTTGAAAATTAAAATACTCAATTTTTCTTCAAATCAACACCACTTTTTTTTCACGAAAATCAATTCTACAATGCATCCTTCATATCCGGGATCGATTACATCTCGTGGCCGGGGCATATTAAGCCTACCAGAGGGAGCGAAAGTTACCTATACGAAACGCACATGGAAATTTGAAAATTAAAATTCTCAATTTTTTTTCAAATCAACACCACTTTTTTTTCACGAAAATTAATTCTACAATGCATCCTTCATATCCGGGATCGATTACATCTCGTGGCCGGGGCATATTAAGCCTACCAGAGGGAGCGAAAGTTACCTATACGAAACGCACATGGAAATCTGAAAATTAAAATACTCAATTTTTTTCAAATCAACACCACTTTTTTTTCACGAAAATCAATGCTACAATGTATCCTTCATATCCGGGATCGATTACATCTCGTGGCCGGGGCATATTAAGCCTACCAGAGGGAGCGAAAGTTACCTATACGAAACGCACATGGAAATTTGAAAATTAAAATACTCAATTTTTCTTCAAATCAACACCACTTTTTTTTCACGAAAATCAATTTTACAATGTATCCTTCATATCCGGGATCGATTACATCTTGTGGCCGGGGCATATTAAGCCTACCAGAGGGAGCGAAAGTTACCTATACGAAACGCACATGGAAATTTGAAAATTAAAATTCTCAATTTTTTTTCAAATCAACACCACTTTTTCTTCACGAAAATCAATGCTACAATGTATCCTTCATATCCGGGATCGATTACATCTCGTGGCCGGGGCATATTAAGCCTACCAGATGGAGCGAAAGTTACCTATACGAAAAGCACATGGAAATTTGAAAATTAAAATACTCAATTTTTCTTCAAATCAACACCACTTTTTTTTCACGAAAATCAATTTTACAATGTATCCTTCATATCCGGGATCGATTACATCTCGTGGCCGGGGCATATTAAGCCTACCAGAGGGAGCGAAAGTTACCTATACGAAACGCACATGGAAATTTGAAAATTAAAATTCTCAATTTTTCTTCAAATCAAAACCACTTTTTTTTCAGGAAAATCAATTTTACAATGTATCCTTCATATCCGGGATCGATTACATCTCGTGGCCGGGGCATATTAAGCCTACCAGAGGGAGCGAAAGTTACCTATACGAAACGCACATGGAAATTTGAAAATTAAAATACTCAATTTTTCTTCAAATTAACACCACTTTTTTTTCACGAAAATCAATTTTACAATGTATCCTTCATATCCGGGATCGATTACATCTCGTGGCCGGAGCATATTAAGCCTACCAGAGGGAGCGAAAGTTACCTATACGAAACGAACATGGAAATTTGAAAATTAAAGTTCTCAATTTTTTTTCAAATCAACACCACTTTTTTTTCACGAAAATCAATTCTACAATGCATCCTTCATATCCGGGATCGATTACATCTCGTGGCCGGGGCATATTAAGCCAACCAGATGGAGCGAAAGTTACCTATACGAAAAGCACATGGAAATTTGAAAATTAAAATACTCAATTTTTCTTCAAATCAACACCACTTTTTTTTCACGAAAATCAATTTTACAATGTATCCTTCATATCCGGGATCGATTACATCTCGTGGCCGGGGCATATTAAGCCTACCAGAGGGAGCGAAAGTTACCTATACGAAACGAACATGGAAATTTAAAAATTAAAATTCTCAATTTTTTTTCAAATCAACACCACTTTTTTTTCACGAAAATTAATTCTACAATGCATCCTTTATATCCGGGATCGATTACATCTCGTGGCCGGGGCATATTAAGCCTACCAGAGGGAGCGAAAGTTACCTATACGAAACGCACATGGAAATTTGAAAATTAAAATACTCAATTTTTTTTCAAATCAACACCACTTTTTTTTCACGAAAATCAATGCTACAATGTATCCTTCATATCCGAGATCGATTACATCTCGTGGCCGGGGCATATTAAGCCTACCAGAGGGAGCGAAAGTTACCTATACGAAACGAACATGGAAATTTGAAAATTAAAATTCTCAATATTTTTTCAAATCAACACCACTTTTTTTTCACGAAAATCAATTCTACAATGCATCCTTCATATCCGGGATCGATTACATCTCGTGGCCGGGGCATATTAAGCCTGCCAGAGGGAGCGAAAGTTACCTATACGAAACGCACATGGAAATTTGAAAATTAAAATACTCAATTTTTCTTCCAATCAACACCACTTTTTTTTCACGAAAATCAATTCTACAATGCATCCTTCATATCCGGGATCGATTACATCTCGTGGCCGGGGCATATTAAGCCTACCAGAGGGAGCGAAAGTTACCTATACGAAACGAACATGGAAATTTGAAAATTAAAATTCTCAATTTTTTTTCAAATCAACACCACTTTTTTTTCACGAAAATCAATGCTACAATGTATCCTTCATATCCGGGATCGATTACATCTCGTGGCCGGGGCATATTAAGCCTACCAGAGGGAGCGAAAGTTACCTATACGAAACGAACATGGAAATTTGAAAATTAAAATTCTCAATTTTTTTTCAAATCAACACCACTTTTTTTTCACGAAAATCAATTCTACAATGCATCCTTCATATCCGGGATCGATTACATCTCGTGGCCGGGGCATATTAAGCCTGCCAGAGGGAGCGAAAGTTACCTATACGAAACGCACATGGAAATTTGAAAATTAAAATACTCAATTTTTCTTCCAATCAACACCACTTTTTTTTCACGAAAATCAATTTTACAATGTATCCTTCATATCCGGGATCGATTACATCTCGTGGCCGGCATACCAGAGGGAGCGAAAGTTACCTATATGAAACGCACATGGAAATTTGAAAATTAAAATACTCAATTTTTCTTCAAATCAACACCACTTTTTTTTCACGAAAATCAATTCTACAATGCATCCTTCATATCCGGGATCGATTACATCTCGTGGCCGGGGCATATTAAGCCTACCAGAGGGAGCGAAAGTTACCTATACGAAACGCACATGGAAATTTGAAAATTAAAATACTCAATTTTTTTCAAATCAACACCACTTTTTTTTCACGAAAATCAATGCTACAATGTATCCTTCATATCCGGGATCGATTACATCTCGTGGCCGGGGCATATTAAGCCTACCAGAGGGAGCGAAAGTTACCTATACGAAACGCACATGGAAATTTGAAAATTAAAATACTCAATTTTTCTTCAAATCAACACCACTTTTTTTTCACGAAAATCAATTTTACAATGTATCCTTCATATCCGGGATCGATTACATCTCGTGGCCGGGGCATATTAAGCCTACCAGAGGGAGCGAAAGTTACCTATACGAAACGCACATGGAAATTTGAAAATTAAAATTCTCAATTTTTTTTTCAAATCAACACCACTTTTTCTTCACGAAAATCAATGCTACAATGTATCCTTCATATCCGGGATCGATTACATCTCGTGGCCGGGGCATATTAAGCCTACCAGATGGAGCGAAAGTTACCTATACGAAAAGCACATGGAAATTTGAAAATTAAAATACTCAATTTTTCTTCAAATCAACACCACTTTTTTTTCACGAAAATCAATTTTACAATGTATCCTTCATATCCGGGATCGATTACATCTCGTGGCCGGGGCATATTAAGCCTACCAGAGGGAGCGAAAGTTACCTATATGAAACGCACATGGAAATTTGAAAATTAAAATACTCAATTTTTCTTCAAATCAACACCACTTTTTTTTCACGAAAATCAATTCTACAATGCATCCTTCATATCCGGGATCGATTACATCTCGTGGCCGGGGCATATTAAGCCTACCAGAGGGAGCGAAAGTTACCTATACGAAACGCACATGGAAATTTGAAAATTAAAATACTCAATTTTTTTTCAAATCAACACCACTTTTTTTTCACGAAAATCAATTCTACAATGCATCCTTCATATCCGGGATCGATTACATCTCGTGGCCGGGGCATATTAAGCCTGCCAGAGGGAGCGAAAGTTACCTATACGAAACGCACATGGAAATTTGAAAATTAAAATACTCAATTTTTCTTCCAATCAACACCACTTTTTTTTCACGAAAATCAATTTTACAATGTATCCTTCATATCCGGGATCGATTACATCTCGTGGCCGGGGCATATTAAGCCTACCAGAGGGAGCGAAAGTTACCTATATGAAACGCACATGGAAATTTGAAAATTAAAATACTCAATTTTTCTTCAAATCAACACCACTTTTTTTTCACGAAAATCAATTCTACAATGCATCCTTCATATCCGGGATCGATTACATCTCGTGGCCGGGGCATATTAAGCCTGCCAGAGGGAGCGAAAGTTACCTATACGAAACGCACATGGAAATTTGAAAATTAAAATACTCAATTTTTCTTCCAATCAACACCACTTTTTTTTCACGAAAATCAATTCTACAATGCATCCTTCATATCCGGGATCGATTACATCTCGTGGCCGGGGCATATTAAGCCTGCCAGAGGGAGCGAAAGTTACCTATACGAAACGCACATGGAAATTTGAAAATTAAAATACTCAATTTTTCTTCCAATCAACACCACTTTTTTTTCACGAAAATCAATTTTACAGTGTATCCTTCATATCCGGGATCGATTACATCTCGTGGCCGGGGCATATTAAGCCTACCAGAGGGAGCGAAAGTTACCTATATGAAACGCACATGGAAATTTGAAAATTAAAATACTCAATTTTTCTTCAAATCAACACCACTTTTTTTTCACGAAAATCAATTCTACAATGCATCCTTCATATCCGGGATCGATTACATCTCGTGGCCGGGGCATATTAAGCCTGCCAGAGGGAGCGAAAGTTACCTATACGAAACGCACATGGAAATTTGAAAATTAAAATACTCAATTTTTCTTCCAATCAACACCACTTTTTTTTCACGAAAATCAATTCTACAATGCATCCTTCATATCCGGGATCGATTACATCTCGTGGCCGGGGCATATTAAGCCTACCAGAGGGAGCGAAAGTTACCTATACGAAACGCACATGGAAATTTGAAAATTAAAATTCTCAATTTTTTTTCAAATCAACACCACTTTTTTTTCACGAAAATTAATTCTACAATGCATCCTTCATATCCGGGATCGATTACATCTCGTGGCCGGGGCATATTAAGCCTACCAGAGGGAGCGAAAGTTACCTATACGAAACGCACATGGAAATTTGAAAATTAAAATACTCAATTTTTTTTCAAATCAACACCACTTTTTTTTCACGAAAATCAATGCTAAAATGTATCCTTCATATCCGGGATCGATTACATCTCGTGGCCGGGGCATATTAAGCCTACCAGAGGGAGCGAAAGTTACCTATACGAAACGCACATGGAAATTTGAAAATTAAAATACTCAATTTTTCTTCAAATCAACACCACTTTTTTTTCACGAAAATCAATTTTACAATGTATCCTTCATATCTGGGATCGATTACATCTCGTGGCCGGGGCATATTAAGCCTACCAGAGGGAGCGAAAGTTACCTATACGAAACGCACATGGAAATTTGAAAATTAAAATTCTCAATTTTTTTTCAAATCAACACCACTTTTTTTTCACGAAAATTAATTCTACAATGCATCCTTCATATCCGGGATCGATTACATCTCGCGGCCGGGGCATATTAAGCCTACCAAAGGGAGCGAAAGTTACCTATACGAAACGCACATGGAAATTGAAAATTAAAATACTCAATTTTTTTTAAATCAACACCACTTTTTTTTCACGAAAATCAATGCTACAATGTATCCTTCATATCCGGGATCGATTACATCTCGTGGCCGGGGCATATTAAGCCTACCAGATGGAGCGAAAGTTACCTATACGAAAAGCACATGGAAATTTGAAAATTAAAATACTCAATTTTTCTTCAAATCAACACCACTTTTTTTTCACGAAAATCAATTTTACAATGTATCCTTCATATCTGGGATCGATTACATCTCGTGGCCGGGGCATATTAAGCCTACCAGAGGGAGCGAAAGTTACCTATACGAAACGCACATGGAAATTTGAAAATTAAAATTCTCAATTTTTTTTCAAATCAACACCACTTTTTTTTCACGAAAATTAATTCTACAATGCATCCTTCATATCCGGGATCGATTACATCTCGTGGCCGGGGCATATTAAGCCTGCCAGAGGGAGCGAAAGTTACCTATACGAAACGCACATGGAAATTTGAAAATTAAAATACTCAATTTTTCTTCCAATCAACACCACTTTTTTTTCACGAAAATCAATTTTACAATGTATCCTTCATATCCGGGATCGATTACATCTCGTGGCCGGGGCATATTAAGCCTACCAGAGGGAGCGAAAGTTACCTATATGAAACGCACATGGAAATTTGAAAATTAAAATACTCAATTTTTCTTCAAATCAACACCACTTTTTTTTCACGAAAATCAATTCTACAATGCATCCTTCATATCCGGGATCGATTACATCTCGTGGCCGGGGCATATTAAGCCTACCAGAGGGAGCGAAAGTTACCTATACGAAACGCACATGGAAATTTGAAAATTAAAATACTCAATTTTTCTTCCAATCAACACCACTTTTTTTTCACGAAAATCAATTCTACAATGCATCCTTCATATCCGGGATCGATTACATCTCGTGGCCGGGGCATATTAAGCCTGCCAGAGGGAGCGAAAGTTACCTATACGAAACGCACATGGAAATTTGAAAATTAAAATACTCAATTTTTCTTCCAATCAACACCACTTTTTTTTCACGAAAATCAATTTTACAATGTATCCTCCATATCCGGGATCGATTACATCTCGTGGCCGGGGCATATTAAGCCTACCAGAGGGAGCGAAAGTTACCTATATGAAACGCACATGGAAATTTGAAAATTAAAATACTCAATTTTTCTTCAAATCAACACCACTTTTTTTTCACGAAAATCAATTCTACAATGCATCCTTCATATCCGGGATCGATTACATCTCGTGGCCGGGGCATATTAAGCCTGCCAGAGGGAGCGAAAGTTACCTATACGAAACGCACATGGAAATTTGAAAATTAAAATACTCAATTTTTCTTCCAATCAACACCACTTTTTTTTCACGAAAATCAATTCTACAATGCATCCTTCATATCCGGGATCGATTACATCTCGTGGCCGGGGCATATTAAGCCTACCAGAGGGAGCGAAAGTTACCTATACGAAACGCACATGGAAATTTGAAAATTAAAATTCTCAATTTTTTTTCAAATCAACACCACTTTTTTTTCACGAAAATTAATTCTACAATGCATCCTTCATATCCGGGATCGATTACATCTCGTGGCCGGGGCATATTAAGCCTACCAGAGGGAGCGAAAGTTACCTATACGAAACGCACATGGAAATTTGAAAATTAAAATACTCAATTTTTTTCAAATCAACACCACTTTTTTTTCACGAAAATCAATGCTAAAATGTATCCTTCATATCCGGGATCGATTACATCTCGTGGCCGGGGCATATTAAGCCTACCAGAGGGAGCGAAAGTTACCTATACGAAACGCACATGGTAATTTGAAAATTAAAATACTCAATTTTTCTTCAAATCAACACCACTTTTTCTTCACGAAAATCAATGCTACAGTGTATCCTTCATATCCGGGATCGATTACATCTCGTGGCCGGGGCATATTAAGCCTACCAGATGGAGCGAAAGTTACCTATACGAAAAGCACATGGAAATTTGAAAATTAAAATACTCAATTTTTCTTCAAATCAACACCACTTTTTTTTCACGAAAATCAATTTTACAATGTATCCTTCATATCTGGGATCGATTACATCTCGTGGCCGGGGCATATTAAGCCTACCAGAGGGAGCGAAAGTTACCTATACGAAACGCACATGGAAATTTGAAAATTAAAATTCTCATCCTTCATATCCGGGATCGATTACATCTCGCGGCCGGGGCATATTAAGCCTACCAAAGGGAGCGAAAGTTACCTATACGAAACGCACATGGAAAATTGAAAATTAAAATACTCAATTTTTTTTCAAATCAACACCACTTTTTTTTCACGAAAATCAATGCTACAATGTATCCTTCATATCCGGGATCGATTACATCTCGTGGCTGGGGCATATTAAGCCTACCAGATGGAGCGAAAGTTACCTATACGAAACTCACATGGAAATTTGAAAATTAAAATTCTCATCCTTCATATCCGGGATCGATTACATCTCGCGGCCGGGGCATATTAAGCCTACCAAAGGGAGCGAAAGTTACCTATACGAAACGCACATGGAAATTTGAAAATTAAAATACTCAATTTTTCTTCAAATCAACACCACTGTTTCTTCACGAAAATCAATGCTACAGTGTATCCTTCATATCCGGGATCGATTACATCTCGTGGCTGGGGCATATTAAGCCTACCAGATGGAGCGAAAGTTACCTATACGAAACTCACATGGAAATTTGAAAATTAAAATTCTCAATTTTTTTTCAAATCAACACCACTTTTTCTTCACGAAAATCAATGCTACAATGTATCCTTCATATCCGGGATCGATTACATCTCGTGGCCGGGGCATATTAAGCCTACCAGAGGGAGCGAAAGTTACCTATACGAAACGCACATGGAAATTTGAAAATTAAAATACTCAATTTTTCTTCAAATTAACACCACTTTTTTTTCACGAAAATCAATTTTACAATGTATCCTTCATATCCGGGATCGATTACATCTCGTGGCCGGGGCATATTAAGCCTACCAGATGGAGCGAAAGTTACCTATACGAAAAGCACATGGAAATTTGAAAATTAAAATACTCAATTTTTCTTCAAATCAACACCACTTTTTTTTCACGAAAATCAATTTTACAATGTATCCTTCATATCCGGGATCGATTACATCTCGTGGCCGGGGCATATTAAGCCTACCAGAGGGAGCGAAAGTTACCTATACGAAACGAACATGGAAACTTGAAAATTAAAATTCTCAATTTTTTTTCAAATCAACACCACTTTTTTTTCACGAAAATTAATTCTACAATGCATCCTTCATATCCGGGATCGATTACATCTCGTGGCCGGGGCATATTAAGCCTACCAGAGGGAGCGAAAGTTACCTATACGAAACGCACATGGAAATTTGAAAATTAAAATACTCAATTTTTTTTCAAATCAACACCACTTTTTTTTCACGAAAATCAATGCTACAATGTATCCTTCATATCCGGGATCGATTACATCTCGTGGCCGGGGCATATTAAGCCTACCAGAGGGAGCGAAAGTTACCTATACGAAACGCACATGGAAATTTGAAAATTAAAATACTCAATTTTTCTTCAAATCAACACCACTTTTTCTTCACGAAAATCAATTTTACAATGTATCCTTCATATCCGGGATCGATTACATCTCGTGGCCGGGGCATATTAAGCCTACCAGAGGGAGCGAAAGTTACCTATATGAAACGCACATGGAAATTTGAAAATTAAAATACTCAATTTTTCTTCAAATCAACACCACTTTTTTTTCACGAAAATCAATTTTACAATGTATCCTTCATATCCGGGATCGATTACATCTCGTGGCCGGGGCATATTAAGCCTACCAGAGGGAGCGAAAGTTACCTATACGAAACGCACATGGAAATTTGAAAATTAAAATTCTCAATTTTTTTTCAAATCAACACCACTTTTTTTTCACGAAAATCAACACAATCTATTTAGCTAATAAGTTAGCGCTATTCATTGGCATTTATGTACCCTGTCAAAGATTTCAATATCAAGCTAAAAAGTGTTGATTTGGTCAAAAGCAAAACAGTGAAAAAACATAGCCCGGCCCTGCATTTTTTAACCGTCCGTCCACCTGTACGTAACTTCTATTTTAACGAAATCGGTTTAATAGTGCCTGGGATATGCGATCTTAAAGGTTTGGCGTGTTTAAATAAATCAGCCTGTATATCCCACAAACTTCAAGAAAAACTTTTTCATTTTAAGATAAGGGTCAAGGTCCATACTACCTACCGTTTCACCATGCCTCCCAGTATTAGAACAGATCGAGGGGCTCCCTTCCCCACTTGTCTATACTTGTTATTGAGAGAGATTTGAATAATATTATAGTAGGGAGACAGTTATTACAGAGAATCGATGGAAAATATAAAGCACTGGCAACGGCGCGCCTCTTCCTTTGCGCTGTACGGCATTCCCCGCCAGCCACGCGTAGCATTCTTCGGCTAAAATGAATCATCTTCAGTGTTGCCGGTTAGCCAGTAACTACTGACATTTGCTTGGAATCTGGGAACGTGCAAGTATTATTACAAGGAAAGCGTACTTGTAAGAAATTTTCCAGTAGTACCGATACCCTTGTGCAATTTTCTGTTTTTTCTACATAGTGTCATGCGGTGCGGTCGTCTCGTCACGTGATTTTCGAATTCAATACTGTTAAACTGATTTACGTTGCTTAAGCTGCTAAACATAACATATTTGAATAAATGCAAATTTATGATTAAAAAAACAAAAAAGGTACAAAACATGTATTTTGATAATTAATTAGCACTTTTCATTGCTTTATTTTGTACATATTCAATCATTTCAATATTCAGCTTAAGAGGTGTTGATTTCGATACAAAACAAAAAAGTGAGAAAAACCGAGTTCGGTCCGTCTACTTTTACATTACTTTTACATGTAGGTAAGCATGCAATCCTGCGAAATTTCAACGGAACTACGCCTAAGATATGCGATATTCAATATAATAATATTGGTGTGCTAAGCTATCGGTAAAGACTGAGTTAAGAATTTGACTCGGTAGAAGAAGCCACTCAAGGTTTTGTTTGTCTACTGTCTGAATAGAGATTCACATGTACTGTTGTGTGCTATAAATTATACTGGCAAAAAGTGGGATGCTCTACATAAAGACAGGTCGCAGGACGAAGTGTTTTAACTGCCCTGATTACTCATTGCCGACGGTCTGTTTAATAACTGGTCAGATCCCAAACAGAGATTGAGGGATGAATTTTTCTGTGGTTGGTCAAATATTTGGTATTCAATAGACAAGCCAAAAACGAAGGTTGGGCAAACAATAAATTATAATTCATCAGTTCATTGTTATAATAAGGTACAAAAATCTGCAATCGAAGTTGCACGTACCTCCTTAATCTTCTGGCCTCCCAAAATACTGAACTGCAACGTCGCATTAGCGCCTAAGGTGGTTAAGCAAGTAGTGGCGAAATGATATGGACTACAGAAGAGTAGCGTCACTCCGTCGTTGAAACAGCGAGGTGTCTGAAATTATATTGTGATATACCAAATCCTACATGCAGTTAAACTGTGATGTCTGTTATAGCAGCTAGTCAGGAGGAAGGTAAATATCCAGGAATGAAGGTCACCTGAAGGTAGTTGACCGCAAAACACCGGATTGTTTTACGTGTTGCGAAACTAGCAGGAAGTGGGGTGCTAATATTTCGATTCTCCGCTAATGATGTAAAAGCGACTATTGTTATTCTAACATATTTGGAATTTGAGACATCGTCGCTTAAGTTGTAACACCACTTAACGCAAAGAATAACTTATGTATTTGCTTAAAAAAGCCACCGTGAATGCCGGAATGTCATCAGTAGGCACTATTAGCTTATGAGGTTTCATTTGCGACTAGACAAACATTATAAGATCATTCGATAGTGACTCCAAAGGGTTCTTTTATGCTCTCCTAAAAAGTTGTTAGTTTAAAGTTACATCGTGCTGGAACTCTTTATTGAACAACTAAATTTTTGTGATTCATGACTGGGTAGTACCAAAAAGAAGAAAATACGATACAAGTTTGTTATTTAGTTTTGCATTCTACGTTAATGATTATTGCCAAAGTAGATCGTTCAAGTATATTGCGAGAAAATAGATGTGATGTTCCATTTCTTTATTTAATTTTATACTCTTCAGTCTACATTATTCATGTTCCCTGAAAAATAAATATGAACATATAAAAAACAAAGTGATTGTTTTCATCTACACTGAAAAAGCTTTTAGAATGTAAGCACACAGTTTGGAAAATATGCTTTCTTTTCTGGTTACTAAGTTTAGCGCTCTTACACTCATTTTCAAACTTGTGACCGAACAATAATCCATCAATACTCCATTCCAACCTCTGTTAGAATCAGTATAGTAGTTACTGATATTGCACAATGCCAAGGAAACCAGAACGACAGGTGGGTTATCGCCAATGGGTGGAACGCTAAATCACTCTATTTTTCAAGCCTATTTTCCAGAAAATGCTATTTATCATATATCGTCTAGACAGAAAAAATAATAATATGTATTACCCTGTATAAAATCAATTACTCTATGACATGCCAAACTGCCAAACTAGGCATTACTCTGTTGAAATCAATAAAATTAAAAGTAGGAAACCCATTCAGGTGAACCATCCGCCTGTAACCTTTCTTTCCTTTATTGGATATCTTGGTCGCCTCCAGGCAGTAAGTCATAAACCTACTGTATACCGGCATGTGTGTGGGTGTATCTATCCAGTTGAAGGGTGGATGTAAAGCTGGACATACACGCTAAAAATATGGATATCCAGATTCATGATTCCGCCACAATATGATCTGTATGAATATTTTGGTGGACAAATCATAATCAACTGTCTCCACCCACACTCCGCCGATACACGACGCGAATTAGTACCTAAAATCTCCCAGCGTTTGAGAAGCTTCATTCCATCCAGGGCCTTTGATTTCTTACCTTTCGTCTTTCACTCATACTCAATTGGTCTATCAAATGCTCAAGATGATGATTCCATTATTACCAACGGCAGATAATGATATATCAATTTTCCTATTTTTAAATCTTCAGAACACAACACTTAAAAATACGAAATATACACACTCCTTAAAGTGTTTTGAAGGGTGCTCCATGTAAAATTTCTCTAAGAATTCTAGTTGCTACGCTCAAAACTCTTATTGTTATTGTAACCTGTTTATCGCATGTCCTTTCGGTAAACATTACCGCGTATGTTTAGCTTTTGCTTAGAGTGATCCATCAGACGGCGGTAAAGGACATGAAAGAAATAAACCGGCAATAAATTATACTCGATAAAAGAGGGACGCACTACCTAAAGACAGGTCGCAGGACGACCTGTTTCTGCTCCCCTGATTACTCATTGCCGACGGTCGGTTTAATAACTGGTCAGTCAGATTCCCAAACAGAGATTGAGAGATGAATTTTTCTATGGTAGGTCAAATATATTTGGTATTCAATAGACAAGACAAAAATTGAAATGATTATGGAGTATATATACAGGTATACATATATATATATACCTGTATTATATATCGAAGCAGTCGCGCAGGCACAAGCCTAAATGCCGAAACACCGCGGCTGCTATGATGGTCCCAAAGAAATTTTGTTAATGCGATTTTTGAACTGACTAAGGGTAGTAGAACTGGGAAAAGCTTCCTCTTGTAGATTGTTCCACAGTCTCAAAACTCTCGGGACAAAGGGGCGGTCGTATCGCCCAGTTCTGGATGAACGAAGCTCGACACGGTTAGGATGGGACGTCATAGTTAGGCGGGTCTATCTGGCAGGCACATCGCGCGGCGGCATCATGGAAGAGAGCTCCGAGGAGCAAAGTCCGTTGGTGTAGCGGCAGAAAAGAAGTAGATCGCCGAAGGCCCGCCGGTGCATAGTGTATAGTATAAAATAATAAAAACAAACAGTCAATTCCATGCAATTAAAACAAAAATAATATAAATATAATAAATCAATCTAGAATTCTCAAAAAAAACAGTTTCTCTATAAATCCATAAACAAAAGTAACAGATAAACAAACACATTCTTATAAAAATCTAATACGGGCCACGTAGCAGTCTGAAAAAATGACATATTGTTATTCAAAATAGATTTCCAGTATACAGTGAAAATGTTTCTGTAATATACGAGTACCTACCTCCGTCCTATTCCCCCAAGTTGGGAATATCATTTCAAAGCGAAGTCTCACTAACAAGTTTTTCAAAAAGCTTTCTGAAAACAGTTTAGCTACAGTTTGCTTGCAGTGATAAAAAGCACAACAGGAAAATGAACAAAAAATCAGGCCGAATTTTTTTCTTAGGATGGGATTGGAGGTAATAATAGCCAGCCTTCTAAATGCTAAATCCACTAAAGGTAAGAGTCAAATAGAAAAATATCACTTTTTTTCTAGCTACTGTCAATCTCTTTGTGAGCGAAAAACACAAAATACAGAGTTTGTCTTTGAGGTGCCGCGCCGCCGACTGCATTAGCGTACCCGCTGGTTGTTCCACTTCCACATTCATAAGAAAAAATTACATAATTACTTAATGCCTATTGAAATTTAAAATATTATTTTTTTTCTCAAATGTCTGGTAGCATTTTATGACTAAAAACGGGATGATTTCTTTAATTAATGCATCAAGTTGTAAATTTAATCAAGAAGGACTTATTTATTTCTTATTTGCTTCGTCGCCGACGCTGGTTGGATGCAAACCCAATGATATTAGAAAGTATGGCGGAACTCTTTGAGCTAGACCCACAGACCCCACGCCTCTGTTCCTATTCTGGTATGGGCACACCGGCGTATTCAAGGGAGGGATTTGGGGCTCCTCGGAGTTTCCCTTCCCGAAGCGTAACAGCTCATTAGGCTTCTTCTACATATTACAGCATGTTATACCTTCTGTGAAGTATGCTACCTGGACTAAGCGAGTCCCCCCCCCCCGCTGTGCAGTTTTCTATCTCCACGACCCTGGATCCTGAGCCTCCTCCCAGATCTTTTTCTGGATAACACCACTGATTGAGCAGTATCTCAATCTGCAGGAAACGATTACTATCGCGAAATCAACCACAACAGTGGCTCCTACAAATCACTTTTATAGGCACCTTTAAAATTTCCGTCATCGGTCTAAACTAGGAAGTCACATATGAATAAATTTAATGAATCATAACTGATCATAATTGTTTGTATTAGCATTGGATTTCTGCTTAAAGTGGCTGAACCTACCAGTATGTCTACAAAGTAAGTAGCATGTAGACCAGAATGCAGTTTTGTATAGACACGGAAAGTGGTTAAACTGGTGAAATACTTTTTAGAGCTAATGAAATTAGTTGCAAGAAGGATAAATAGCCAGCGCTAATTTCGTAAATGAAACGTTTTTCATATTTACATTTTAGAAGAGAATGTTCAGTTTCCAAACGTTAGGTAGCCCAGCACTTACGGCTTGTCTATTCAATACCAAAGATCCAACCTACCATATCAGAATTAATCAAACAACCTGCTTCTGCCTGAATATTGAAATTTGAAGGAAATATTTTGTTTTTGAAAAGCCTGGATATATATTACAAATATACAACTCAATCAAGCCACGCGCCTCTATAGAATGCGGTTCCTTTTATCTATAATTTATTGCTCGGACATTACCTTCCAGTATCAGTAATGCTTTTTAGACTGTCTTCGGCCCTAATACAACGTTGCAGTTTAGTATTTTGGGAGGCCAGAAGATGAAGGAGGTATGTGCAACTTCGATTGCAGATTTTTGTACCTAGTGAGTGGTTCAATAAAAATTCAAATAATTATGAAGTATATATAATATAGTATAAAATAATAAAATAAAACAGTCAATTCCATGCAATTAAAACAAAAATAATATCCTTTAAAATACAAACAAGTAATAAATCAATCTAGGATTCTCAAAAAAAAACTGTTTCTGTATAAATCCATAAACAGAAGTAACAAATAAACGAAAACATTCTTACAGAAATCTAATACGGGCCAGGTAGCAGTCTGAAAAAATTACATATTGCTATTCAAAATAGATTTCCGGTATACAGTGAAAATGTTTCTATACTATAGACTGAAAAAAATCTCCGTCCCATTCACCCAAGTTGGGAACATCATTTCAAGGCGAAGCTTGACTAAGTAAGTTTTCCAAGAAGCTTTGTGAAAACAATTTAGCTACAGTTTGCTTTCGGTGACAAAAAGCACAACAGGAAAATGAACAAAAAATCAGGCCGAATTTTTTTCTTAGGATGCCATTAGAGGTAATAATAGCCAGCCTTCAAAATGCTAAGTCCACTAAATGAGGAGTTAAATAGAAAAATACAACCTTTTTTCTAGCTACTGTCAATTTCTTTGTGAGCCGAAAACACAAAATACAGCTTTTGTGTTTGAGGTGCCGCGCCCCGGACAGCATGGATTACACATAACACCTATTGAAATTTAAAATATTATTTTGTTTCTCAAGTGTCTGGTAATATTTCATGACTAGACAGGATAATTTCTTTGATTAATGCATTAATTTGTAAATTGAATCAAGGACTTATTCATTTCTTATTTACTTCGTCGCCGCCGCTGGAGGGGTGCAATCCCAATGATATTAGAAAGAAGTGCGGAACTCTTTGAGCTTGGCCCACAGACCCCACGCCTATTCTGGTATGGGCACACGGGCGTATTCATGGGAGGGCTTTCGGGCTCCTCGGAGTCTCGCCTCCCGAAGCGCAACAGCTCATTACGCTTCTTCTACATATAGCATGTTATGCTATATCTTCTGTGAAGTGTACCTACCTGGACTAAGCGAGTCCCCTCCTACTATGCAGTTTTCTATCTCCAAGACACCCCTCCCCTCCGAGACGGAATTTTCATGACCCTGGATCCTGACCCTACCCCCAGATCTTTTTCTGGATAACACCACTGGTTGAGCAGTATCTCAATCTACAAGAAACAATTACTATCTCTAGGCAGGATCTCGTAGCCGGAGCCAGAAGGTGTGCATGTTGCATGCACACGTGTTCCCTCGCCAGAGTCCGTGTGCCGTTCCCCCTTTCCCCTGTATCCCCCTATAACCCAATGGGTGTTTAGGCCTTAGGCCTTCGTGGTAGTTGGAGTATAAAAAAAAATCAACCACAACAGTGGCTCCTACAAATCACTTTTATGAGCACATTTAACATTTCCGTCATCGGACTAAACTAGGAAGTCACAGATGAATAATATTAGCAAATCATAACTGATCGTAATTGTTTGTATTAGCATTGGGAGGATTAGTGGAAAAGCAAAAATTCTACATACTTGGATTTCTGCATAAAGTGGCTGAATCTACCAGTATGTTTACAAAGTAAGAAGCATGTAGACCAAAATGTAGTTTTGTATAGACACAGAGAATGGTTAAGCTAACTACTGGTAAAACACTTTTCAGGGCTAATGAAATTAGTTGCACGAAGAATAAATAGCCAGCGTTAATTTCGTAAAGTAAACGGTTCTCATATTTACATGTTAGATGTGAATGTTCAGTTTTCTATACTACAACTATTTAAAACTGTAATGACTCATACGCGTGATCAACACGTGATCAGAGCTCGATCCCGGCTTCCTTCCAGTACAGCCGTATAGCGTACGACATATGTCGTTTCTGTGGCTTTGCGGTGGTCAACAGCACAGACAGAGATGGAAATAATGGCTGATTGTTCTCCGCCGGTAGAACCAATGAAATCAAAGACGCGCCTCGACCGGCAGACTCATAGGCGTCGGCAACGCATTGGAACGTGTTTCGTTGAGCGATCGCATATTGTGTGTTTTTATAAGAATTGTTGTGTGATTGTTATTGTTGTGGTTACTGTTTTGGTTATACTTAACCATGGAGAGTACAACTGGCACGAGTGGAAGTACTGAAAGCCAGGGAACAAGTAGACGGCTTCGTAAAGCACTGAAGAGGGACGCGAAAGAAATCGTGCTCAACGTGTTCAATTATCTGAACAGAACTATGTCGCAGGGAGCATTCGCGCGTTGTGAAAGTATGACAGGCGTTCCAGAGTGGACCATTCGCAGGGTGGTGCATGAAAAGAAGAAAACTGGAGCTACTACTGATCCAAAGTTTAATTTGAAGGGACGAAAGGCCGTTAAATTGGATGACGATAGCAAAATGGCGTTAAGGCGAACCGTACATTCATTCTTCTTTAGGAATGAGATACCAACCCTCAAGGCTGTACATGCAGCGATCAAGGAAAATGAAATTATACCCCAAATGAGCGTCGAGGTAATGAGGAAATCCCTGCACGAAATTAATTTTCGTTACGAAACGCGTAATCGGAAGTCAGTATTGATAGAGAGACCTGAAATAGTCGCCTGGCGTCGAAAATACCTACGCGAAATGATTGAATATAGGCGACAAAGCAGAAAAATCTATTATTCGGACGAGACATGGGTAAATGCAGGTCACACAGCTAAAAAAACCTGGATAGACAAAAACGTAGTGAATAACCGACAAGCAAGCATTGAAGGTTTGTCAACAGGCCAATAGAGCTCATTTGGGCTCAAGTGAAGGGTTATAATGCGCGCCATAACACAACCTTCAAATTACCAGACGTTAAGGTTTTACTTGAGACTTCCATACAGCTAGTAACGCCCGAAGCTTGGCAGAATGCTATCCGTCATGTTGTGAAGGAAGAAACAAAAATGTGGCAGCTTGACCACCACATCGACACCATCATAGAGCCAGTTATGGTCAATTTCAACGAGAAAAGCGATAGCGACAGTTTATTACTGTCAGATGTAAGTGGAAGCGACGATGAATAAAGGTAATTCCCAAATTTTTCACTTACAATATGTTTCAAACCACTCTTTATTAAGCATGTGACAAATCTAGTTCACCCATGTTAAACATTCATACCCCGCCTATGAACAGCCGACTACTGGTAGTTAAGTGATGTTCACGTGAACATCGATGAGTCATTACAGTTTTAGATAGTTATAGTATAGTTAACTACGGCTTGTTTATTCAATACCAAACATCCAACCTACCATACCAGAATTAATCAAACAACCTGCTTATCCCTGAATATTGAAATCTGAAAAATATTTTCCTTTTCAAAAGCCTGGAGATATATTACAAATAAAGATGTAGTCTGCTTTGAAAATCATACCATATTGGGAATTTAATTAAGCCTGCACCTCATCAACAGCAATAGCCCACCGCCACTGGAGACAACTCAACCAAGCCACGCGCCTCTATAGAATGCGGATCCTTTTATCTATAATTTATTGCTCCGACATAACCCTCCACTATCAGTAAGGCTTTTTATTCCGTCTTCCGCCCTAATACAACCTTGCAATTCAGTATTTTGGGAGGCCAGCAGATAAAATTTCCATGTGCCTTTCGTATAGGTAACTTTGGCTCCCTCTGGTAGGCTTAATATGCCCCGGCCACGAGATGTAATCGATCCCGGATATGAAGGATACATTGTAAAATTGATGTTCGTGAAAAAAAAGTGTTGTTGATTTGAAGAAAAATTGAGTATTTTAATTTTCAAATTTCCATGTGCTTTTCGTATAGGTAACTTTCGCTCCATCTGGTAGGCTTAATATGCCCCGGCCACGAGATGTAATCGATCCCGGATATGAAGGATACATTGTAAAATTGATTTTCGTGAAAAAAAAAGTGGTGTTGATTTGAAGAAAAATTGAGTATTTTAATTTTCAAATTTCCATGTGCGTTTCGTATAGGTAACTTTCGCTCCCTCTGGTAGGCTTAATATGCCCCGGCCACGAGATGTAATCGATCCCGGATATGAAGGATACATTGTAAAATTGATTTTCGTGAAAAAAAAGTGGTGTTGATTTGAAGAAAAATTGAGTATTTTAATTTTCAAATTTCCATGTGCTTTTCGTATAGGTAACTTTCGCTCCATCTGGTAGGCTTAATATGCCCCGGCCACGAGATGTAATCGATCCCGGATATGAAGGATACATTGTAAAATTGATTTTCGTGAAAAAAAAAGTGGTGTTGATTTGAAGAAAAATTGAGTATTTTAATTTTCAAATTTCCATGTGCGTTTCGTATAGGTAACTTTCGCTCCCTCTGGTAGGCTTAATATGCCCCGGCCACGAGATGTAATCGATCCCGGATATGAAGGATACATTGTAAAATTGATTTTCGTGAAAAAAAAGTGGTGTTGATTTGAAGAAAAATTGAGTATTTTAATTTTCAAATTTCCATGTGCGTTTCGTATAGGTAACTTTCGCTCCCTCTGGTAGGCTTAATATGCCCCGGCCACGAGATGTAATCGATCCCGGATATGAAGGATACATTGTAAAATTGATTTTCGTGAAAAAAAAGTGGTGTTGATTTGAAGAAAAATTGAGTATTTTAATTTTCAAATTTCCATGTGCGTTTCGTATAGGTAACTTTCGCTCCATCTGGTAGGCTTAATATGCCCCGGCCACGAGATGTAATCGATCCCGGATATGAAGGATACATTGTAAAATTGATTTTCGTGAAAAAAAAGTGGTGTTGATTTGAAGAAAAATTGAGTATTTTAATTTTCAAATTTCCATGTGCGTTTCGTATAGGTAACTTTCGCTCCCTCTGGTAGGCTTAATATGCCCCGGCCACGAGATGTAATCGATCCCGGATATGAAGGATGCATTGTAGAATTGATTTTCGTGAAAAAAAAGTGGTGTTGATTTGAAAAAAAATTGAGAATTTTAATTTTCAAATTTCCATGTTCGTTTCGTATAGGTAACTTTCGCTCCCTCTGGTAGGCTTAATATGCCCCGGCCACGAGATGTAATCGATCCCGGATATGAAGGATACATTGTAAAATTGATTTTCGTGAAAAAAAAGTGGTGTTGATTTGAAGAAAAATTGAGTATTTTAATTTTCAAATTTCCATGTGCTTTTCGTATAGGTAACTTTCGCTCCCTCTGGTAGGCTTAATATGCCCCGGCCACGAGATGTAATCGATCCCGGATATGAAGGATACATTGTAGCATTGATTTTCGTGAAAAAAAGTGGTGTTGATTTGAAAAAAAATTGAGTATTTTAATTTTCAAATTTCCATGTGCGTTTCGTATAGGTAACTTTCGCTCCCTCTGGTAGGCTTAATATGCCCCGGCCACGAGATGTAATCGATCCCGGATATGAAGGATGCATTGTAGAATTAATTTTCGTGAAAAAAAAGTGGTGTTGATTTGAAAAAAAATTGAGAATTTTAATTTTCAAATTTCCATGTGCGTTTCGTATAGGTAACTTTCGCTCCCTCTGGTAGGCTTAATATGCCCCGGCCACGAGATGTAATCGATCCCGGATATGAAGGATGCATTGTAGAATTGATTTTCGTGAAAAAAAGTGGTGTTGATTTGAAAAAAAATTGAGTATTTTAATTTTCAAATTTCCATGTGCGTTTCATATAGGTAACTTTCGCTCCCTCTGGTAGGCTTAATATGCCCCGGCCACGAGATGTAATCGATCCCGGATATGAAGGATACATTGTAAAATTGATTTTCGTGAAAAAAAAGTGGTGTTGATTGGAAGAAAAATTGAGTATTTTAATTTTCAAATTTCCATGTGCGTTTCGTATAGGTAACTTTCGCTCCCTCTGGCAGGCTTAATATGCCCCGGCCACGAGATGTAATCGATCCCGGATATGAAGGATGCATTGTAGAATTGATTTTCGTGAAAAAAAAGTGGTGTTGATTTGAAAAAAAATTTAGAATTTTAATTTTAAAATTTCCATGTTCGTTTCGTATAGGTAACTTTCGCTCCCTCTGGTAGGCTTAATATGCCCCGGCCACGAGATGTAATCGATCCCGGATATGAAGGATACATTGTAAAATTGATTTTCGTGAAAAAAAAGTGGTGTTGATTTGAAGAAAAATTGAGTATTTTAATTTTCAAATTTCCATGTGCTTTTCGTATAGGTAACTTTCGCTCCATCTGGTAGGCTTAATATGCCCCGGCCACGAGATGTAATCGATCCCGGATATGAAGGATGCATTGTAGAATTGATTTTCGTGAAAAAAAAGTGGTGTTGATTTGAAAAAAAATTGAGAATTTTAATTTTCAAGTTTCCATGTTCGTTTCGTATAGGTAACTTTCGCTCCCTCTGGTAGGCTTAATATGCCCCGGCCACGAGATGTAATCGATCCCGGATATGAAGGATACATTGTAAAATTGATTTTCGTGAAAAAAAAGTGGTGTTGATTTGAAGAAAAATTGAGTATTTTAATTTTCAAATTTCAATGTGCTTTTCGTATAGGTAACTTTCGCTCCATCTGGTAGGCTTAATATGCCCCGGCCACGAGATGTAATCGATCCCGGATATGAAGGATACATTGTAAAATTGATTTTCGTGAAAAAAAAGTGGTGTTAATTTGAAGAAAAATTGAGTATTTTAATTTTCAAATTTCCATGTGCGTTTCGTATAGGTAACTTTCGCTCCCTCTGGTAGGCTTAATATGCCCCGGCCACGAGATGTAATCGATCCCGGATATGAAGGATGCATTGTAGAATTGATTTTCGTGAAAAAAAAGTGGTGTTGATTTGAAGAAAAATTGAGTATTTTAATTTTCAAATTTCCATGTGCTTTTCGTATAGGTAACTTTCGCTCCATCTGGTAGGCTTAATATGCCCCGGCCACGAGATGTAATCGATCCCGGATATGAAGGATACATTGTAGCATTGATTTTCGTGAAGAAAAAGTGGTGTTGATTTGAAAAAAAATTGAGAATTTTAATTTTCAAATTTCCATGTGAGTTTCGTATAGGTAACTTTCACTCCCTCTGGTAGGCTTAATATGCCCCGGCCACGGAATGTGATAGATAGTGTGATAACACTGACAACACACATTGTATATAATTTTGTGTAGATACTATAACACCGTTTTACATGGGAAGACGGTGCCGCACCGCCTGCTTACTCTGCGCCGGCTTCGCGGCTGTAGCGACGCGCGATGGTGTCCAGCGCGACGCGGCCGCTGGTGAGAAGAGGGACTATCGTTTGTTGCTGGCTGGCCGTTGTTGCTAGAGTCACCGCGGTCTGCGACATTACCCTGCTAAATCAGACATATCTTTCATCATTTTTAAAGAAATTGTACAAAATCTTCAAATTTGTGAAGTTAGCGAGTTTCACTTCATACGTTCTCACCAGACATGCCAAAATCATCAGTTGCTGCCGTGATATTCATCCCGACCACTGCATCCCCACGGCTGGGCGACCTGTATGTTAAATTTGAATTGATAGGGCAGCGGGTTATGCTATAAATCATATGTCACAGTGTTTGTGCACTGATTGCAACGGTTAGATGATACAAAACTATTTTCATAAATAGGAGATCTTTCCCATTCCAGATCGAACAATCCACCAAAGATGCTTATGATCATGATACCTAGTAAATTTACATGAGAAATCCTCTGTATGTAGGTATATAAGAGCTTTCTTATATTTGTTCATCAATTTGATGATACAATACATCTGCTACAAATGATCATAATCAGGATAGTAAACTACGACGAAGGTCCACTGTATGTAAGAATTTTCAGATACTTCATTTGCAATTTGACAACAGACCATGACGGTGTTCACATTTTTCAAATATTCTTCAATAAGTGTTAACAGTCGAGCTTCAACTATCATTAGTACAATGTTTGTATTCCTACTTTAAATTCAAAATCAGCAAATGTAAAAGATTCGTGTCGCACCCTACATCACGGGACGTGATCGTCGTTAGACTTGGCAGCCCTGCGAGTGACAGATAGATAACCCCACCATTATGCATCACGGAGATGTAGGGATTGACACGTCTTACACATATTATCTGTGATTTAGAATGGAGAGGACAATGTTTTTATTGCTTTGAAGAAATTCATTAACCCGTAAAGTAATAAATGATTACTATTAAGATGTCAAGGAAGATGAGGAATTGGATGGAACGTATTTTATATTCTATTTTCTTGCAAAATACAGACAAATCCGCACTATTCAACAGGTATGTAATGATAACAGTATATTGAACTTAAATTCGAGATTGCCATGCATTAATAAACGTCCAAAGCTGCTGCCAAATTTAACAGTTAGAAAATCGACCTATTATTTGCTGCATTCCCATTGGCTTTTGGGGATAACTGATTGTTAAATGTAAATTTATAACACAAATCAAAATACATGAAAGTTGACCTGTTTTCTCTGTACAAAAGCATCATGTTGGAATCAAGAAGTGGTCTTCTTTATAATACAGTCGAATTTTCACGATTTTATTCAATATTTTAATAGAAATCACTGATATTCTGAGACCTTTGACAGCTTCTGTCAAATTGCATTTCGATAAGGTATTTTCCCATTGGTCCATAATATTAATGTTGGTGAAATCGGCCCTTAGAGTCTAAAGTAAAGTACAGAAAATTGACTTCTTGCTAAAACTAAAGGCTGAGAAAGTGATGGATGGAATTACTTGTACTGGCTCAGTTAAATACGCGAAGCATTATTAGCCGTTACTGAAGATACAATTAGAACATACCCAGTATCATCAAGGAAAATCAGTACATTGCTCTCTTTATTTTGAGTGATGTTGCAATATTTTTCATTTATCTTGATGACCGGCTTACAAAGAGGTTAGCTGTAACTCAAAAACCAGTCGCATAAATCACTATAGACCTGACATCAAAAAAAGCTTATTAAAAGGGAATCAGCAAACGTGTAAATATACAGGGTGATTTATTTGAAAATTCTGAGACATAGTTCATCTTGCGTTCTTGACCACCCTGCATACAGTATCCAATCAACTGAAAAGTAGATAGGTAGAAAGTGCTGTAGCTGTTACAGTTGCGACGGTGCGAGTTGTCAAGGTTGGGTGCCTTTTTTTATAGATTGTCCAATATTTCAACAATTTGAAAATAAAACCTTAGAGTATGTTACATCAAATAGCGTCGCTTGGAAGTGATTATCCAAATCTGCAATAAAATGCAGGGCATGTTACTTAAAAGATGTATATTTGGGTCACCACATAGTTATAACCACCCTGAAGAGACAAAAATATCTTCAAATTCAGGAGCATACTGTTGGCTACAACTTTTTTATTAACACGTTAACACGCATCATATTGGTGCACACTGTGTTTTATGCAATAGGGACACAGATATAATGTACTTAAACATGGCGTACAGTAGGTTGGGTCCTTGGGACATAAAATAGCTTGGCTCAGAAGCAGATTTCAAAAATTTACCGCTGGTCGGTAAAGTGTTAAACATTTTTAGATGGTTGTATGATAACGCAGTTATCGGCCGAGTCCGCACTAAGAACTCACCCTGTATGTATGTATGAGGATAGTGGATGTATGGAAGTTATTTCTTTTTTTTACTGTGACTTACCAAAACCCATGAAAAAACCTATACATATGAGTGTATATGGGATAAGAACAACGGGGATAACGCACACGTTTGGTATGATTACTTAGCGAATGAGTGAGGGGTTTCAGTGAATATGCCGCATTCTTAGAGAATCTGACGTGAAAGGCCATACTATCGAGCCTTTCTGCTTAAACTTGTCCGTCGTCAGTGAGTCAAGTAATCGATACTCCTTCATGTCAAGCAGCACTGACGCGAATCCCAGAGATATTTTCTTTCAGCAATGTACACAAGTTGTTTTATCATCAACACGGGAGAACGGATATTACGTGCAGTAGCTGGATGTATAGCCTGCACGTATGTCGTGTTATTGATGTTGAATGGCCTATCAAACTTTCTCTGAAGTACATTAAAGTTATGGTCTTCGCGCACAGGGAAATATAAATTTTTGAGCTGATGCACTTCGTGTCCCATGTCAGCGTTCTACCATGTACTTTCTTTCTAACGTAATAATCAATACATGGACATCATGGTGCATATTTTTAGAGTTTGTTGATTTAATAGAATAGAGTATGTAATAAAGTGGCATCCATTACGTTGGCTCAGTTCTTTCTGCTATAAGGATGTCAACTTCTTAATCCGACATTTGAACTACCTACTTGAGGTCTGCACCTTAGGAACAAAAGAACGGATGTACTAAGTCAGACGGAGATGGGCAGGTTCAGCGCGCGGGGGCATCGTGAAGGAGAGCTCGAAGGACCAAACCCCGTTGCTACAGTGGTAGAAGGCAACAAGATCACCGACTGCTAGTAGTTGCGAAAGGGTCACGAGATTATCCGCTAGACAAGTGTCAACCATCAATTGGACACCAGCCCTCTGAGCAGCATCAAGTATAAACAATACAGCACCCCAAACATGTGAGCAGTTCTTAAGGTTAGGTCTTATCTGCGCCTTATACACACTGAGGAGGTTATTCGAAGAAAAGTACTTCTTAGTCCTAAACAAACGGCCAAGCTTTTTCCCAGCAGTTGTTCGATTGAGGAGATGTGTTCGTGCCAAGTCATGTCCTTGGTGATCTGGACTCCGACTAGTCGAAATAATTTGCTCTGAGACAGAACTTGACCATCCATCAAAACCAGAACAGCGATAGGACAGTTCTTGTTAGACAAGGTAGAAAACTATATTTTGGAATCATTAAACTGTAGAGATTGTTGCGTTCCAGAGCAGCGAAACCTTCCAGATCTCTAGACAGAAATCTATACTGGTCCTCTTCTCATCAGCTCATCAGCTAGGTGTAGAGTGCTATCAACAGCAAAGCTGTGGATGGGATTTATTGTCCAGAAGGGGCGGTCTTTGATACGTGAAGGGTGTTGCAACCATTGGGACCAAGACCGATCCCTGGGGAACACCGCTGTTAATAATGTGAGATAAAGAGGAGCACCCGTCTACTGCGAAAGGTACCTTGTGGCCGGAAGGAAAGTTAGTCATTAATGTGAAGAGCTTCTTTAGGAGTCTATAGGATCGAAGCTTGCGTAAGAAGACGTCGAGGCACAGCTGCTCGAAAGATTTCACGTTATCAAGAGCAACACAGTCGTGCAACGTAAGCTAGAGGGTTTCCCGTTGATCGCTGGTGCCGAAAACCATACTGCCGATATTCAAGACGTGATGTTCCAGACACCCGAGAAGCTGCCTATTTATGCAATTCCAGTCCTCCATCACCTTGCTGATAACAGAAAGCAGGGATTCAGAGAGTTGTAGTCATTTTCAGAAAATTTGTTGGAGATGAGAATTGTTTGCTAGGGGTTATAGGTGATGAAGGGTTGTAAATGCTGCACCTTTTTCGTCTGTTATACATTTTATGATCCAGAAGCTTCTATAAACCTATCAGACAAATAAAAACACTGGTAAGTTCAAATCACGCCAATTGAATATTATGTTTACCGCTACACGTGTTGAGTTCCGTGTAATCCGACGACACAGTAAACAGTAAATTGACGACTCGCCTTGGTTCCAAAAGTATGTATAAGCATACCTCCGTGTGCGCCCTATATTTTACCACGGTGTGCTGGAAGTTCCAGCAGCGATGTTACAAATACACATTGCGTTTACTCCTAGTGTCATAAGCTTTAACATTGTAATTGCATCCTAGAATATCAATGCATGTTATATCACCGGTAAGGTAGCAACAAGAAATACAGCGTGTAAACGTTATGATAGTCATTATTTAAATGGGTGGTAGAGGAGGTTAAAGGAAGCAAAAGGTTTCATATAACATGAGGGTCAAAAGGGCAAGTTTTTTAGAGAAAAGCGACTATAAAGTAAAATAAAATCTGACGACGCCGCAATGACAGACGCAAATTACGACGGAACGCAGTGTAAATAAAGGAGTTTGTTATTTTTGGCTCTTAGGTATTATTTCATTATTTGATAATATGCTCGTAAAATGCAAACAATTAAAAAACGGACTTACCACTAACTGAATCAGCGCTTCACCTGGTGTGTGAAAGTTTATTGAACGTATTAAAAAATCCATTTATAAATAGGGAACACAATTTTTATACATACATTGTTTTTCTTTTTAAAACCCACACTTTTTTGTACCTAAAGAAGGTGTTCAAAATGTCGTCCTCCAGTTTCCACCCAAGCTTTATTACGACGAACCCAGTTTCTTCTTACTCTACGTCCTCGAAGTTGTCCATTTATTATTTCAGCCGCATTAATTTTTTTTCGCGAAGTTGTGCTTCAGTTGTTATTGGACCAGCCCATAAACCATCCCATTAAGTTCTCCCCAATGCCAGAAAGCCATCGGATTGAGGTCAGGAGATCTTGCTGGCCATTTTAGAGGGTCAGGAGCATTTCGACCGATCGAGCGATTTGGATAATGTTCATTCAAATACTGAATGACGCCTCTAAAAATGTGTGGTGGTGCCCCGTCATTATGTCTCCGTTGTAATAGCATGTTGTCTAAAAGGGTCAATTACCTGATCGTCAAGAATACCCGCCCAAATATTTATTGTAAAACGTTGTTGGAAATGACCTTCACGAAAGGCATGAGGATTTTCTTGGGCCAACGTCTGAGTATTATGAAAATTTAATATCCCGTGTCGCGTAAAAGTACATTCGTCCATCGCTAGAATGTTTTTGAAAAAATCCGGCTTTTCGATGTTTTTGTGTAAAAACCACTGACAGAATGTTAGTCTGCGAGGATAGTCTTCTGGTCACAAGGCCTGCACTCGTTTTACATGGTAGGGATAAAGCAAATTTTGCGATAGTCCTACGCTGCGGCCTAATTCCCGAGTGCTGATATCTGCATTGATTTCCACGATATTTAAAATTTGTTCCTCCTGCTCTACAGCAATCTGTCTTTCACGAGTGCGGATATTAGTGGGCTGAATACTTCCTGTATCTCGAAGTGTTTGGTACATTTACACAAATGTCCTTCTGTCTGGGTGTACCCGTTGGCGAAATCTGTCGCGATAAATTTGAGCTGCAAGATTTGAATTCTGAAGTAAACTAACAACACGCCGGCGAACTCTTGATTCGAGAACAGTGTAAACAAACACGACGACGTACGCGAACAAAAACAAAATACGCCCGATGCCCGATAACTAACCACTGTTACCGTTTCCGATCGATTGATTGCCGGTTCGATAACGACGCGCTGTTGTTATGTGTGTTTTAAATATATAATTTAATGAAATTCACTTACTTACTGACTACAAATTTTGGCTGAACTTAGAAAAATTTATTGCCATTTATTTGTTAATTACCCAATTTAAAAACGTTTTAGATTAGATTATAAAAATTAGTACGATTGTGGTGAGTGTGGTCGATATAAAGCACCTAAAGTTGTAAACTATAAAGCCATTTAGACAAAAATCTATTGACTTTTGGACCATGGGTCATATGAACTTTTTGACTTGTTTTGATCCCCCTATTACCCATTTCAATAATGACTACCATAACGTTTACACCCTGTATATTATCAAGTGCCGTCTCGTTAAAAATATGCACCTGTCAGATATGACATTCACATATTGCCCATACATTTGTCATTGAAATGGAAATGTGATAGGCTTATTCATTTCTAGTTTGACACGTAGAACTGCAGAGTTTCACCATATAGCAATAAACATCTTTATTGTATAGCAATTCGTGCACATACCTCCTTGATTGATTATAGTTTATATGGCTTTAGGTTGGAACATAAGTAGGACACATAAAAATACAGATGACAAAACTGCCTGAGATGTACAGGATTAACATGATTGACTATATCTTACTCTCTACGCAGGTGGGTGAGGAAGTATTGTAATCGCGAAATATTTATAAAGTGAGATATTGTGTTTTTTTGATGTTATATGACAAGTACATCACGAAAAACCATGTCGCTCATTTCCGTCGTATGTATTTCTGTCTGTCCGCTAATCTATGGAAAATCTCGGCGGAGAAAAAGCAAGAACGAAAAAAATTAAAACCGCTCTAACTTAGTCTATTTGATAATTCAGGAGGTCCTGATCACTTTAGATAAAAAATTTTGGGGTAAAAATTTGGGAAATGGGGGTTGTAGGTGTGCTGGAGGATATATGAAAATTTGTTGATCTTAGTATATTTATACGTTCCCAGCACAGATAATTCTATGCACCTATTAGCGACATTTCACAAAACATAGAAGTTAGATAAATATTTCGATCCGCGTGCACCTGCTATCTAAGCTCACTGCCCGGCAAATTGATCCAGCTGACTAATCTGTCAGTACTGCAGGGTAAAAACCAAACCATTTTTGAAATGGAGGATAACTCGCAGCGGCGATGCCTCACTAGGCGGCGCCGCCCTAGGCGTCACCGTACAGGCGTGAAAAGGCAAAACGTTGTCAGATGGACGTTAACTTCCGGCAGGGTAGGAAAAGAATGTCTATGGACTAATTGAGTATTTGTTTGATTTTGTCAGGGAAATCACTCGTGACTGCTTTCGTAAATCTGTTCGCTTGCGTCACTGTTTACATTGCCAGTGTGAAAAATGCCATAGCTTGGTTATTTGCATTGGGTGGAAACCAAAGAGTCACCCTACTTGACTCCCATTTTTCTCTGAACCCTTTTATGGCCTCGGCCTCGGAAATCACCCAAGACCGCTCCCATAAATCTGGTCGTACGCATCATCGCTGACATCACCGATGTGAAAAATGCCATAGCTTTGTCATCCCCCGAAATATTACTGGGAAGCGACGCCCCGGTAATCTTCTTCCTTTTATATTTGGAATTCTCCTTTCGGTTCGTTGTGGATCGTGGAACAGCGTTTTGTGACACTAACATCAAAGATGCGGGGTATGTCTTTGATAAATCGTTCGGATTCGATTCATTTAACCGTGTTTGCGCAGGTGGCCATATTTTTTGCGCTAAAAACTACGTCACTTTTTCATATCTTCAGATGATAATTTTTAATTTCTAGTTGTAACATCTGGACGTTAACGCGTATGTAAGCAACATGCAGGTAAGCTGTCCTGATTTGTTGAAATTACATTATTCTCCCATTGAGTCTAGACTTAGTTATGATATTTGCTTGTGGAGCAGCTCATCCCACGCAAATGAAGTGTTTGTACCTCTAAAGAAAGATCATAAAAAATATTAGCAAATGTATCGAGTTGTTTAAAAACTTTAGAGTACTGACATAGACTTCTTTGCATGTACTGGCAATAGAAACTTATGTATTGACGAATAGGCACACTGTGCACAGTGATATTCACATGTACACTTCAGAGTAAAAAGTCACTTATATCTATCTATTTTCAACTATAGATGCAGCCAAGTCTCACCAAATTATTTAGGAGTAAAATTTTTCAGTAATCTACCAGATAAGATACAGCCAGAAATGAACGTCAGACAAATTTTGAGAAGGTTTCTGATTGATCAGTGTTTTTATAGTGTTGAAGAGTCTTTTTCCTGTAGGCATTTTGAATGTGGAATGTTGCCTTTCCAAAATAACCAAAGACGACATTGAAGTAGATTTTTTACTTTGTCCATTTTCTTGTGTGTACCACTTTCAAAATGCAGTATGTAGCAAACTTCATGACACACACACACACACACCTAAACACATATTTTCGAAAATTTTCCTAACCAGGACAATGACACTATCAAGAGCGAATACCTGATCACCATCGTCCAGTCTGGGAGAAGTCCTGGCAACAGTGTCTTTTATTCTTTCTCAGTTAATATTACTCTAAGACCTATGTTGTTCTCCCATATCTGTTCACTTCTTGGGGAATTTCTGGATTCCATATGGAGTCGGCGAGGAGTTTCTGGGGGTAAGTACAATTGAGACTTCTGATCGCTTTGTTGAAAACTCCCTATGCGGAATCAAGGCTTAAACTAATTTAACCGAAAGCCGTTTGCCATAAGAAAACTGCGGATTTTTTGTTGGTATTATTAAGAAGGCTATTTATTTATTAGATTATTAGATAATTATTTTTAGCCTCAATGCTCTAAATGCTCCGGTTACTGGAGTATAACTGTTTTTTCGGGTTTATGCTGAATTTCCTGAAATTGGGCATACCTAAAGATCGTTATAACTTTCTTGTTCGGCCGGATAAGAACACAAAGTGAACACTCTTGAGTTATGCAATGCATGCTCAATTAGGTCAAGTGAATAGTTAGTAGAAACAATCCTAAAACTTATGATATTGCCAAGGAGTGAGGAGTGAATAAAATCTTTAAAAATTGAAATACGACTACAAATAACTGTACCCTTTTGGAACCAGTTCAATTCACATACGAGTACATTGCGGTTAAAATGGTTAGGTCAACGCTTTGTTTAGGATGTTCACATTTTTATTCAACTGTAGTTGCACAACAATAAACAGGTGGGCCTAGAAGTACCTCATAGTTATGCACTTTGAAAAGCTTTTTCGCATTTTTCGTTATCAGTCGTCCAGTTTTGAAATTATCCTACCTACATATCTAGTACAGAAAGTGCGATGAGGTACGGTTAAGTTCTAAAAACTATGCATATATAGAGCAAAGACAAGTGCCGACACATTTAGATATGAACAAAGTACAGACGAACATTTTGGTGTTTTAAACTGAAGCTGTGGCATAAAAACTGTGGGAAATCAAGAGAAAATCATTGTACGCTCTACATGAATTTTGTTTCACGTCAGTCCATTTAGAGAAGTTTTTGTCTAAATATTTGGCGTAGACTTCTAAAATTCTCGTCTGCTACAGGTAAATATCGAGTCAAATGTGAGAGTTGATAATAAACAGAACCTATTTTAAAGTGACTACTGAGAAGGTAGCTCCAGAGCATCGATTCATTATGCATATCATCTGAAAAGAGTACGATTGGTGCCATCAAAACAAAGATAAGATCATGGTTCCTCAATTTTTAACCAGATACAACTTGTACTGCACTACTGTTACTCAATGTTTTATTATGCTAAGCTATCTGCAGCTCTATACATGCATGGTTGTTTGCTTGCCCCAAATATTTCCAACGCAATTTTTCCCATGCATCTACTTCTCACGTCGTTGTTCGAACAAGAAGGGGTAAGCCTCAAGGAAGAAAAAATCTGCAATGTAGCAGAAGCAGAAAACTTGATCCAGTCACTGTAGATATTTTTTTTCCTCCCAGAATCAAAATATCAATTAGCCAGAGCGATTACCGCTGGGGTCCAGTTGATGTTAGCAGCGTGGGTTCAAATCCTGTCACAAGAGAGTTCTCCTTTTAACTATAGATGTTATGATTGTCTTTAAGAGATAGGCGGTTGCTCATCTCGACCGTGGAGGTAACAACCGACGAATCTCTGAGGTAGGTCAAGAATGTGTACATGTCATCTGCATACGTGTGCCTAACGAATTAATTCTTTTTCCGATTAAGGTTCCCGGATGACTGATTCATGTAATTTGACAGGTGGTGGCACAGGGAGTCCACTTACGGGTTGAATATTTTTAATAAGCAGGCATCATCATGCTAGTGTTACCATTTATGCTACCTACGTTCACCGGCTGTACGACATTTATAGGGTAATTCACAAAATACTACAGTTTAATATATCTAATATAGACTAAACTAATTCATCACAAATAGATGAAGCTAGCCGCAAAGGGTTAAGTGAACATACCTTAGTCAAGTGTTGACTCCATTTGAGCCTATTTAATATACGTCGTATATGATCCATTCGTTTGAAATTTGGGAATTTTGAGAACCAACTTACGTAGTTACTGTAGGACCTCACAGTCATATACATAAATTAGGAGAATATGAACCAACAAAAGATTCTTAATATTTCATTGCTGTTAGAGGGGATTATCATGAGACATGTACCCAAATCTTGAAATCCTTGTAGTGATGGGTGGGGCATCTGGCAGATTGTGGTAGGATAGTCCTGAAATCTCAAAAAAAAAACACTTCTGAACAGGGACTCACGTTTTTAGCTCTAAGGTCAGGAGGCATTTTCAAAGTAAGGGGGGGCTAATTTTGGCGCACCTACGTTGAAAATATTTTTACCAAGATGCCACGCCACGCACAGTGGTTTCGCCGAATACCGAATATACGTATATGCCTGGTTGAATCGTCGAATATTTGCTCCCCGATTATCTAGCGCTGGTTCCCATTAATAAGGCGAGACAAAGGAAACAAAATATCAATGAAATTATAAAACAATTGCCTATCTTCGAGGAAGCAGCTCCAGAAAATACGTAAAAATGGATTTCATTAAAAATTCGGTATAATAAAGGAAGTAGTCGCTAGCACATTCCGCGATTACTCGCTACTGTCAGCGCCATCTATGTAGACATGGCTCAACGACCATGTTTACGAGACACTCACTTTTCTAGCTAGCATGCTTTGTTTTTCGCAAGCTGTCGATATTGAATACATGTGAACAAGATGTGGCGAAAGAAATAATGATGTAGGATCAAATATTATGTTCGCATCTGGATGATTGTGTGTATTGATCTGAATATCTATAGAATCAGTGACATTGGATCACTGATACATATGCTATGTGAGAAAATTATTATTGAATATGCTGCCCACGAAGTATACCTCTTAGCTACTCTTCATTATTAAACTTCTCTCCGAGTTATCGTACGGTTCACCTCACTATACTTTAGACAGTTTGTCTGTAGCCTATAGCATACGTTAGTTGTGATATTCGTCACCAACGAGAGATTTTCTTTGTTCAGTTCTCGTAATAATCAAGATGATCAGATTAGGTATGCGTAATCGATTTCTTGCTTTTCACATATCTCAAGCAATTGTATTTAATTCAGGAAACCAACGAGATCGTCATCAACATGGCTAGTCGTCACTGCGCACTGGAGTGTTTTCTTCCAGCTATAGCATCAAACTCACAGTTTATGCCATATGAGCTATAAGTTACCTCTTAAGCAGATGTTGCATCACATCATAGCCAAACCATAGAGCTCGTGTTCTGATTTTCAGAGGACACGCATAGCCACTAACAGTTTTTTTTACACCGAAGCAGCCGCATAGGCAGAAGCCTAAACGCCAGGCCACCGCGACTCTCAAAGAAGCTTTGTTAATCCTACTTTTGAACTGAGTAAGGTTAGTAGAACTGGGGAAAGCCTCTTCTTGTAGATAGTTTCACAATCTCGACACCCTAAGGACAAACGAGCGGTCGTGTCGGTCAGTTCTGGATGTTCGAAGTTACACGGTTAGGATTGGAGGCAGAGTCAGGTGGGTCTGTCTGTCAGGCACATCGTGCGGCGACATCACGGAGGAGTGCTCTTTGCTCCTTGGTGTGAATATGGATTGGATTTCATTTAGGTCAAAGGTGATATTTTTTGGAAAACCTACATAATCATTAATAATCATACGGAACTTATTAAGTAACATAACAATGATCCGGATATGGGTCCTAAGAAAACTTGTGATAGGTTGCTGTGAAGAAATGCTAAACAGAATAATATTGGGTATTCGCCGAACAGTTCGCTATATTTGGAATTCTAAGGGAGTGGGCGAATAGGCCAGATACCGGATATTAACCGACTATTCGTAGCATCTCTAATTCTAATATCAATATTTCACGGACTAGAGAATGACCACCTCTGACAGCATGCTGAATTGACTGGACCAAAAAATTTCCAAGCGAATTATAAAGTAGAACATTTTCCGGTCCATAAATAAAAGTAGAACGAAAAAGATTTACCCGCGCAGTTTTGCATATTATATGAGGTGGAGCATACGCGAGGTGCACATTTCCACTCGTATATGTCCGGGTTTTTACAGTCCAGAAATGTGGAATGAAAGCGTAAAAACATTCCCCCTGTGCCATACTTTGAATGCCTTCCGGTTTAGACTAATCAACTTGATGAGACGGCTGGTTTTTGTAGCACTGACGCTATTGCCGCTGCGGACAATTCTTCTTCAGGTCAAGACTGAAAATAAACAGGGCCGGAACCTCGCACTCATGGGAGAGATTTCACAGCCTGATTTTTTTTACAATAACTTTTGTAGGATGCCCCTTAAGATGAACAAGATGTTGCAAATTTATTTGAACAAATTACAAAAAATCGTTTCTTCAGGATCCAGGTAAGGTTTTTGTAAATTCTATATCATTCTGAACAAGAAAATGGCATCAAGTTGGTTGACTGTACTTCACACGAAACGCCCTTATCAGTTCATAGAGGAATATGTGAATAGGTATAACATGTCCATACAATCAGTTCATAGACATTTTTCCCAACCCTTTCGGTAGTTCATCTGACACATCTCCCCGATAACTCGGGCAGATGTGGCACCGTGGTAGCGCACCCAGACCATGGAAACCACTATGCTGATGCGCAGCAGATATGCGTGTGACGTCATAAAAGAACAGTTATTACTGTCAGCGAACGACGCCAGCAGCAGCCGCGGCCGATAGCTTTGCGATTCGCCTCCCGAGAGGATATATTCTGTTTTCAGGGCTAATGTCCAGAGAGATCTGACGTGTAGAATATGTCTTACAGGTGCGTACAATTTCCGGTGTAGAAGCATATAAATGTAACATCATCAAAATATTGAGAAAACCCTCCCCACCTCCAGTCTCTGCATTTTTTTTCAAAAATAACCAGGATTCTTCGAAACGTCAAAAACGAAGTTTTAGCGATTTGAATTTTCGTTTTAGGCCTTTTTCTCTGCCGCCGGCTTATGAAAACGAAGCATTTGCGTCATTGGCATTGTAGTGGTAGTGTGTAAAAATTTCATTGACATCCCAGCGGTACTTCTCAAGTTGTAAGATTAGCGGATAGACCGACAAACAAAAAGACGGACGAGAATAAATGACGTGGCCTTTTGTGGTGTACATACCTTACAACATCCAAGAAACATATCTCATTTTCAAAATTTTCCGCGATTATAATACTTCTCCGCCAGTGGGCGTGAGAAGTAAAACGCACTTGGAAATTTTCCTACAGAGTTGACTGTTCTCATGTTATAAGTGATTTAGTACCGGAAAAATCATAAGAATAGCCATTGTCTGTGTGCTTGGAAACTATGTAGAAGTTTACCATGATTGAGGTGCCACGTGCCAAACATGAAACTAAAACTCTTTCCTATAAGACAGATAAGTAGTTTAGGAGCCTTGGGTTATTTTTGACTATTGTCGTTTAAACATGAATGACGCTTTACGGGCCGTGCGCCGCCCCATAACGATAGCGTGTTCTAATATTCCGCACTAAAATGAACTAAGCTTAAAATACTCTTCAGGTTGTAGATGAGCTCTGAAATTTAATTGAAAAACTTGTCAACCTGCAAATTAATATTTTTCACTGAATTTCAATTTATTAGAGATGAATATTTTTAGCGATTTTCAAACTTTAAATCGCTAATAACTCGAAAACAGTAAACTTCAGAGAAAAGTGACTTGCAAACTTTTTTATAAATCATGGTCAAAAACATTTAAAGGAATTTGCATCACATTACCACTCGGCAACCTTTTAATCCATGTTTCTGGGCAAACTTTATTAAAACAAAATCGATTTGGAAAATTTTTCCACGAAAGCGAGGTTTTCGCGTCATGTAAACAAATTTAGCGATATTTTTTTTTAGGTGGAAGAGCGCTCAATTCTGAGGAATGCTGAAGAATCCTGCAAACTTTAAAACAGTTAAAGAACTGAGATTAGTTACATCAGTACTCTGAAGGGTAGATGGATTTTCGACAGACCAGTAGGAAGTGCAAGCAGACAAAACTAGAAGACCTGCTAACTTTGATTGTCTTGCATTAGTGTGATAGAACTAGAACCTACTGAATTGAGAAGGAAATTTATCAAGAAATTGGGTTGAGAGTGCGCCTATTATCCTAGAAGGGAAAGCACTGTATTCGTGGGAAAATTTACTGGGCGCGCAACCAGGTGCAAAGCTGATAAAACAAATGCCCCCGACGAAATTTTTTTTTATGTTTCTTGGATAGATCTGAACAGAAAGGGGCCTCAATCAGTTTGCTCCAAAGTTGTCCATTTTTGAAGACTGCAAACCCCTAAAAATGCCCATCCACTACCTAAATAACTAGGTTAAAAATTTCAATTTTTCAGCTCGGCAATAATAGTTTTAACCTACCCAAACAAGTTTCCGATTGTGCCTAGTTCCTTTTGAGACATTTCTATTCAATTGGGCCACATGCGCGTTTCTCGAGTGTTCGGACGATTTCTATATTGCCTACTTATATCTAAGAATAATAATGAGAAATGTATGATTGCGTGATAACTTTTCCATTATCAAAAGAAGTATGGTGGGCAAACAAGCTACATGTGAAGGGAGGTGCGTGTGCACTCCACTACGCGGTACTTATCTACTGTAAGCTAGTATTTACACTTAGCAATTATGGAGTCTCAGAAAAAGCAGAGCCAATGAGACCAGTGTTAAATCCTAGGGGAGAGCCCCGGTTTAGGGGTCTCTTGTTGTTAATTGCAGCATGGTAATATCCTTTCTAGTCTGGTATGTTTTTATTTGTGAAATATAAGTGGAGTGTTTAATTATGATATAAAAAATTTGATGCATCTCTTGACAGTCGTGGCGTCGTTGTTTCTCCGGTCGCGCTTGCGCAGTCGTGACGGTATTGGAACAGTGGCGTACGGCGGATGACCATTGGCGTAACACTTGTAAAGAGACAACTTGTCATGTAGTTGTCTCTTTTGGATATCTCAACTGTTGATATAGCATTGGAAATAAATAATATAATAATAAACGCAATGATTAGAGTGATTGATTGAGATATCGAAATCCAATAAATCGGATTCGGTGATCATGAGAGTTATTATAAAAAACCTTTTTTCGCTATAAGCTGAAGAAATCACTATTAACTGACCGCATTGCAGTGTCCCACTGAAGGTGACCTTTCTCCTTGGGTTAGTAACAATAAGATAAAACATCAAGGTAAATAATCATATCATTCAAAATTATATCATGCTAACTTCTTTGTCAGTTTGAATGTCAAAATTTTGTATTCCAAATACTTGAAAACAAGTGAAAGATTTCTAATGTTAAGTACAGCTTGCACATTTTTAGCGATTTTAATAGCCGAGAAAGGAAATCAAAACAAAACCAAGAAACCTCTGAAATTGAAATGGTTCGTTAATTTGACGTCAGGCCGTAAGATGTTCCAAAGTATGTGTTAACTGGGTATGAAACGTTATGATCGTTAACTTTGTATATGTAAGGGTGAAAATAGCACTATCATATGATGATATTCAATTCATATAAGATCCTGCACGTGCCTTGTTTGAGAAGTAGTGTTGGTGCCATTCATTATATCCCTCACCGTTACCTCTAGCGCCCATCTGAGAATATAAAAGTACTCAACTAAGAATGGCATATATACTATTACAGACCCCTTTGAAAGGACTTGTAATATCCCTTTTCTCAGTATAGGTATGTAATGTGCTATTATCTTGCGAGAAAACTTTTTATTGCGCCTGTTATGTTTTCCACTTGTGTTCATAAGCAGCAAAATCATCCACATCGGCACTTCCAACATTCAGTGGGGTGCTATGTATATTTACCCATCCGACTTCGTATTCCATCTTTATGACTTAATGAATTTCTGCGAGCATATTAGGTAAAGCATCGACTAAAATAAACACTTTGCAGGGTCTATAAATTTTGAATTAGCACTTAAATGAAGCAAATTTGCCGTTTAAGGGTATTGCGCTACTGACGTTTACAAACTACTTGCCGGGCACCGTCTAACTTCTGGCTTGGAGAGGCTTACAATTAATGCAAAATTAGAGTGGAGTGGTTGTATTGTTTGCAATTATATACTGAAAAGTGCTTCACGAATAAGGAAGGGAGCAACTTATTCTAGAAGGCGTACTTTATCCTAAAGCAGTTTGTCAATATGAACTATGGAAATAGCAGTAAGAAAAACCTGTATACACATTTGTCGCGGAATATTGTTGTTTCTGGACTCTTTTCTCTGAACTAGCTCATTTCGTTCATCTCTCTTCAGTGAGTCGTTCGTACGGAGTCGTTCATTTGAACGATAGGATTACCAAACGGCCTCGAAGCTGCCTATAGTAACGACTCACTGAGTCAGAGAATATACAATTATACATCATACTATGAAAATGAAATGAAGGGTTAGGGGTTGCCGATGTTATTTATTTTATTTGAGTATTAATATTTTTGATTGAAATTCAATGTAACGAATGTATTCTGTCTTCCGAAAAAAAGGGATATGTGGTCCGGTTTTGAGGAATTACCGAATTCTGAATCAAAATGCAATTTTTGCTCTCAAATCCCATGATTTCCACGTATAATTTAATGAGACATCTCAAAACAAAACAACCGGGTTCCCTAGATCTAGATAGTTGTCAGTTCGCAGTTCAGTTGCTGCATACTGCAGACACGCTTGGCACAATTGAACGAGTCATATGTAACATAAGAGTCGTTTCATCATCACTCACTTAGACGACTCGTTCGCGAACGACACATGACTAGCTCTAATATCTTGAGGTTTAGGCCAAGTACAAGTGAACATGAAGCGAATCACGGTTAGTAAGAATTATGGCAGTCATCTCTCTAACCCTGTCACTCTGTAGTCCCATAATAAGGATGCCGCACCTGTATTATGTCAAATTAACCGCTATGATAGAGATCTAGCCACCGTACTTGTGTACTAGCTAGTCACTAACCTATGGCTTGCGTGCTCGCTACGAACGCCACCTTTGGAGGAATAGCATAACGACCTATATAGAGCTTATGCTATAGAAGCCATGAATGGACTAGTGACATGTCCGAGGTAGATGTTACATCACTCATTATAACTAGTAGCGGCACTTCAATGAATTTCTACGCAGTGTAACATATCATCATTTTTAGTCAATTATACTGTACCAGCTATAGGTATTCCTCTCACATTTCTGCACAACTTATACTTAACAACCAATACTTTTTAAAATATGTGGAGAATAGCGAAAACCTATCATGTCTATAAGAATGGAGACAAAAATAATATTACTATATACTATATAGGCCTGTGTCAATTGTTCCTATGCTTGAAAAGATCTTTGAGATAATTCTACACAGTCACATTTATTCGGAAATTAATAATCAGCTTCCGCTTTATTATTCAAATTCAAATTAAAAATATTTATTTCGTCATGAATAAACATCATAAACAAAGAAAATTTTACATATAGGGCAATGACGAAAAGGGACAGTCTCTCAATTATAAAACCGATACATTGGACCCTTTAATACAAAGAGTCCATGCGAGAAAGCCCTGAACACCCTAAAAGTCCTTAAACAAAATAAAAAATAAATCAATAAAGAGGCAAATGAAGAGGCGGTGAAACACAAAAAGGCAAAAATGAAGAAAGAACCCCCGGGAGCTGGCAACGGACGCGAAGGGCAAATATATACAACCTGTCAGCGACTAGGAATGTAAAAACAATATTTTTGCTCACACAAACGCTGCTAAAGTAGCTGGTGACTCTGTAACAACGTTTTTGTCAGTTTTGAGAAGGTTTTTGACGATGAGCTTTTATCTGAAGTTCGTAAATTATTCCATAAGTGAACCGCCACATAGGCAAGCGATGGTCGGAAGGAACGCGTTTTATGCCTAGGTACGATAAAATTGAGATTTCTGCTTCTCTGGGGACCAGGCAAAGGCACAAATCTTTCTCTTAAATGGGGCGGTTGACTTGTTTTTATAACCCTATAGATAAAAGAATGCATGTGATATCTTCTGCGATTCGTCATGTTTAATATGTTGTAGTTATTCAGATAAGGAGTGATATGGTTTCGATATGGAATTCCAAACGCAACTATTTTGTATGCATTTTTTGGTTCGCGACGATAGCGAATCACCATAGTTGACATGTCCATAGTCAAAAAGTGATAAAATTAAGGTATTACGCAAATAATATTTTGGTTTGGCTGATAAATGTTTTTTTATTTGTTTATATTTTTAGTCGCATGTAAGCTAAATTTGTTATGTTTTTTATATGACTGCCGATCATGTCAGATATGTAGATTGAAAATAGCAAAGGAGATCAAATTGAAGCTTGAGGAACTCCTCTTTTTATAGGTTTAAAATCGGTTTTGTAAATAGCAGAATCATTTGCTAACATAACATAGTTTGAACGGTTGCTTGAGTATGTTTTTATTAGATCTACGGAGTTCTGCGAAAACCCCTGGTAATGTATCTTAGCTAGTAACATTTCATGATTCAGACTGTCGAACGCTTTACTAAAATCGAGAAGAACCATGTACATACTATTTTTTTGTTCTTGATGATGTCTGATATCATCTAAGATATTAACTAATGATGTACTTGTGCTAAAGTTATTCCAAAAACCGGAGTGACTATCGGGTATGATATCGTTTGTGTCATAAAAAAATCTAATTTGATCATAAATATGCCTTTCTAAAATTTTGGCTGTAGCGGGTAATATGCTAATAGGCCTTATGTCTGTAAATTCTTTAGGTTCTGCTATTTTTGGTAAGGGTTTAACAATAGCTTTTTTCCATATTTCTGGAAATAATGGCATTTGATGAGATATTAGTTACAATTTTGATTAGACTCGCCCTGTCTAACAGTTGGAAGCTAAGAGAATCGTTAATATTTACATTGTTTTTGTAAAAATTTATTAATTTTTGGGAAGCAGTATCTGGTAAATTGTTGGTCTGCTGGAAGTAATTATGTATGTCATTTACATTTTGTAAGTGTTTGGGTATAGTTGAGTGAGTTTTCTTACATGTTATGTTGAGCTTTTTGGTAGTGTCCCAAAATTCCTTACCTTTCTTTGTTGAGAATAAGTTAAAGAATGTATTTTTTCACGGATAATTGCATGCTTTGTATAGTTCCTTAGTTGTTTATAATATTCAAAATGAGCCTGTGATTTTGATTTTTGAAATTTTTTATGAGCTTTATCTCTTAGTCTGATTAAAATTCTTATGTTTTGAGTTGTCCAGGGTACATAAGGTTTTTCGGTTATTTGTTTTGTGATTTATTTATTTTTGACTTTCGAAAGGTTGAGTAAATTAAGTTATGATCTGAGAGATTTTGTGGCAAAATTGAATCTTGTTGGCTCACTGATCCCTTGTGATAAGTTAAAACTATGAATTATATTTTTGAGGCGATTTGTGTATGCAGAATTATTTAAAATATTAATATTTAGATCTCCTATCAGTAATAAATAATCATATTTGAGACTGACAAAACCGAAAAAATTCTATACATATGTTTTCTGCACAGTTAATTTCCACATTTACCTTTGAATATTTCAACCCGCTTTTTATGCATAAAGCTACCCCTCCTCTGCCAAAGATCTGGTATCACTAATTTACTAATAGTTACCCAATACATATCAGAAGCTCTTGATGATAGTAGCCAGGCAGGCGTAGTACGAGTATATACGGATTTCGCTGAAGCTTTTGATAACATTGATCATAGCGATTTGGTTGACAAATTAATAGATTTTGGATTTTCTGATGAGGCTGTGAAGTTGATGACATCATTCTTAACAGATAGAAAACAATTTGTCTCGTATAATGGCTTTAGGTATCCGGAGTTCCGCTGCGATCAAACTTGGGATTGTTACTTTTTATAATCTTTATAAATGATTTGTTGGTTGCTTTAGCAGTAGAAAAACTTGGTTTTGCTGATGATTTAAAATTATATCGTACAATATCTAACGTCACTGATTGCTTGGAACTTCAGAGCCAGCTTGACTTGATCCAGAACTGGTGTAACGATAACAAATTAATACTGAATGTGGCTAAGTGTAAGGTAATGAGTTTCACAAGAAAGAGATAATTTATAAATTTTAGATACAATATTGATTGATAGAACCTGATAAGATGAACCGGAGGATTTGGGTGTTATTTTCTATTGTAAGTTACCTTCTTCTAAACATATTGAGAAAACTGTATGCAAAGCATTGAGAGCATATGAGTTTTTGAATTGTATGAGCTCTGACAATATCAGTGCTATTAAAATACTTTATATACATTAGATCCAAACTTTATATGGAATCCATATTATGAGTTGTATAAGATTTGTGTTAGGCGAAATCAGTGAAATTTTTTTTAATTTCATTCCTCTACAGTTGAGGGCATGAATGCCGAAAGCGCAATCAATGATTATGAAGTATGTAATTGATTTGAAATACCTAGTTTAGAGCATAGAAGACACTTTACAGACGTGTTGTTTTTATTTGAGCTGTGGCATAAGTTTGTTAATTTTTTTTAATATTCTGGGCTATGCCTCCATATTCATCTCGGCGTAATGCGATATTTAAGTTACCTACAGCTGAGACTAATATGTTAGGCTGTGTTATGTGTGATGGATTAAGCTGTATCTCCAGCCGTTGTGATATATTTTTAGGTTCACTGAATGAGTTTATCAAAAACAGATTACGGAACTAATTTTGAATTCTGGTTTTTGGAGTAATAATCTGCATCTGTGTACACGGTATTATTATTATAATATAATTATTCCTTCAGTTTTTACATTATTTAGTCTTATCAACGCTTAATAACACAAAAGGGCATGGTAATTCAATTGTTACATTATCCTGTAAATGAGAAACCGTTGGATAATAAATAAATTATTATTGTTATTATTACAGTTTACCTTAAGGGTCGCCATTTAGTAAATTGTTACTTGGGCATTTACTCCCATAGTTTAATACCTTATTTGTTTGATCATGAACTTTACCCTGTCCAATATCTGTTGCTTTGTATTGCAAGGTATGGCGGCCATTACTTTGCTTACCTCAGCATTTCCAATGACGTATTACTTCCAGTACATTTTCCAACAAGTTACCACAGGGGTATTATGTAAAAAACCTACAAAACTTCAAAAAAAAAACGAAAAAATGTCATATTGCTTGTAGTTTTTAGAGTGGAAATAGTTCATTCCACGTTTGACCGCTATGATCGCTGTTCGCTGACGTTTAAACAGCACGTACAGCTACAAAACGAGTTCACAACTATTCGTAGTGTACAACAGCTTGTGCTAAGTTAACATCTTGCAGAAGAACCTTGTTATGTCACAAAAAACCTAGGAAATGTCATAAAAAAGAATAAACTTCACCTTTCAAGTTACGTAATACCCACGCCGATAATATTTATACAGTGTGTTCGTACAATATTACAAGTATTGTTAGTTCTTAGTGCGTTTGCGTTTGTTTTCAGATTGCCAGCTCTATCTCTACATCTTTGTATTCGCGCATACATTTGCTTTGACGTTTTTTCATTCGCTATACAGATAAAAATAATCTTTGTGTTAAAGGACAAACCCGCTATAAATTAGCAGTAAGATACAACAAATCATGCCCTAAATGGAAACGAATTAAAAGTAATTTATTGCAGGAGCGTCTTATCTTCTCAATTTAATAGGATTTCATTATAATGGGGTGTTGTGTTTGTGGAACCAGAATTTTGGCCGCACAAGACAGAATTATAAGAGTGCACTGTTTCAGAAGAAGACAAGCGGGTGCGAGAGGGTAGGATCGTAATTGGAAATAAATTCAGTCAAGTAAGAACTTGGCTCCGATTCAATTGAGGACTGGAAGTGCTTCTCATATCAGAGGTACAGAGTACGAGAATAATAGAGGTACACGGGTATTGGGAAATCATATAACGACGTACAGTATTAACTTTTCATGCTGTTTTAATAAAACACGAATATAGCTTAGGACTCTAGTACGTCATGCCGTAATGATTTTGTTCCGAGTGAGCTAATAATAAAAGACGCCGGCTGTATCTCGGCAACTAGCGGATCTAAATAGGACAAAGAGAAACAGGGTATTTTCTGAACTGTTTACATTTCAAGGACAACTGAGACGAAATATGAGATGTAATTGAAGAAAGAATATTTCTTCATTTATAAGGCGACAGCTGGCGAAAAAGTAAAATGTCTTAGAATTTTGTCATGTTGGTAAATTTTACATTTTTTATAGAATTTTTTCGTCCTATTTCTTAATATATCTCCATAACAAATAAATATATCGATTTTGTCATTTTATAGAACTTTTTATGCAATTTCTGATCAAAATAAAAAATCATTTCATTGTATTTGAAATTTGCTGAAAAATAAAAAAAAACGCTGACACATCCACAAAGCACCATCTAGTCACCACAAACTGAACGGGTTAGACAAGCTTGAGAATTCTTTAGAAGAGCAGATGAATACTCTGTCAAACGAAAGATCATAAAATTCATTCAACCCTTTCCTTACCCTAAACCAACCAGAATATGAAAAAATGACTTAAAAATTTTTGAAAGTTGGGAAGTCAGTACGATAATGATAATAACTATTATAAAAGTGTATTATAATATAATTTTTAATGAGTATGTTAATGAGTTTTTGCAAACTAATGGCGTTTAAGCTTTTGAGATTCGAATGACGACACCTAGGAGTCATTTTAGGAAGCTGAAAATGATAGTTATAGCCCAGTACATTTTTGTTTCACCACAAATGGTCAAAGTTGAGGAAACAATATCAGAAGGTTATAAATCTCAAAACAGTCCTTATTTTGTCGTGGTTGCGTTTGTATGCTATCTAGAAGTATTTTATAGAAAAAATGAACAAAGTATAACCTCATTTGTACGTGCAGCTAAAGACCACAGATGGAAAGGTTCGATTTTTTAAATTTAAGAAAGAATTCAATATCAAAAAAACGCTTACACCTTTATATAGGTAAGTTTCTGTTATTTGGGAGTTCAGTTCAAAGCCTACTTTCTCCATAAGTTTTTCGTGGTACCTAATGGACACTACTAACAGACTGTGCTCTGTAACAATTCTAGCGCTCATAATAGTTGTTTGATGTACCTGTACCATGCGTAAATAGAATAAAGGGTTCCTTCTGGAACTTCAAAAGTGCGCTTTTCTTCCCGTGTTCAAAACCTTGGGAATATGAGAGTTAATTGTCATTCTCATGGGATTGATTGCTTCATTTGGTAATAAAAAAATGTTAAAAAATGCCAAAACATATATTTTTCACGGTAAATAGGATACCTCGTATCCATAGCGTTTCTTAAAGTAAATGCAATGGGCCCAGAAAACGACTGGAGTCATAAAGTGTCATCACATGACTCTGTAATGATTCATCCATTCTAAAAATAAAGATTCACAGTATTTCAGAGTAAAATTTCTGACAATCTACATTCCATGACTGTCTACGGTATCGCATTGCCCAGTGATCCGCACGTACCTCTGCTTAGGTACACGTCGATTGACTTGTGTTTCAATATATCAGTATACCGTATAGCTGCTTACGGGCATATACTCAACTGCATGGTCATTATATAATAATATGTACACGATATCTTTGACATTATCCTACCCTAGGAATAAATTTGCCTTTAACAACATTTAAGTTGGTTGGTAGCTGGTGCAGTGGACTAATTGGTTAGTTCGGCTCCACGGAATGGAGGAAGTGCGGGTTCGGATCCCGCAGGTGCCCATTTTTTTGAATATCTCAAGTTGTGGCTTACTAAAAATACTTGCTGTTGAGGATGCGCAAATCCGAAATTTAGTCCAACTCATAAAAATAATCTGCATTTCATTTTTTTAGGATTCTTTAGCGTCCGGTTCATAGTAACGGAGATAGGAGAAAAACCATAGCAACGTATTTGTTTCAATAACATAATCTCAAAAAATGTGTGAAACATGTGGTAGGTGTCAATAGAATGCTCAAAGTTGTACCTACTGGAGTTCTAACCGTTAACATGGATAGGTATATGATGAACATGACTGGTACATGGGACTCAAGGCAATCTGGTATGGAGTATTTCATAATTCCAAAAGCAATTACAGATGCACACTTGTACAACCGCTAAGTTGGCACAACGTGATCACCCAGACCTAAGATATCGCGGAGTTAGTCGAAACCACGGACGACTGTATATGGAAGTTGCTAAAGCCCCACTCAAAACAGTCCCAAATGAGTTTACTCTTACCAGATTACTTGTTGGCTTGTGCTGAAATTGTATAGGGCGCCGGCGATGATTCCGGAACTCGCCGCTTTACAGAATTCCGGGGGATTTTCTTAATGCAGTAAATAGACTAGGTAGCAAAGTTATTAAATTCGTCATCAGATTTCCTACCATAATTATTTAATAAGGATTAAAAAAATACACGAGTTGAACTTTTGCGAATGTATGTTTCGTCTTCAGTATGGGTCAGTATGCGTCAACGATGATGTGTGGCTGTCAGTGCTGCTAGCCAGATATCCTGGAACACGTCAAAGATGCAAAAACGCCGTCGAGATGGCATCATCTAAAGGAGCGATGTTGGGATCTTATTTGGCTTAGCAAAGTGTCGTCCGGAGCGAAGCCAAGAAAGTCAATCAAGTTTCACACTCTGTAAACATCACTAGCAATTTGACTATTGAGAATACCTTAGTTCGGTCCTGCAACTTGTCCTTAAAGTATACTATCCTGTATGTCTGACTATTGATCCTTTGGTGTGCATCGACTTGTTTGGCAAAAAAATAATCCATGGAGTTGATAGAATCTCTAACATCATGCATTGGTCTTAAAAAATAGTATATGGGCTTATATATATATATAATCGTGTGGCTGACAGAACGTCATTGGATTTCGAGCCAAATTAATGCTTGTAGTCAAATCTATCCCGTATCGGGATCACGTTAGAAGGGTGCAGCGGAAAAGCAGTGATGATAGTATTTACGTCTTTTTATTTGTAACAACGTGTGATATGTTCATACTAAGTCTACTCTACAACTAAAAATGAGGCAATACCTCTCAAGAGGAGAAAGTACATAAAAAAAGAGAAAAACTGTCAAGTATAGGCCCTAGAATCACTGGTCCCCAAAATATATGCAGTTGTAAATTTCTACGTCACTGATATGACTGAATAAAGATAAATCATTAACATTGTTCGAATCACGCTAACCCGACAAATCTTTGCTTTGGACTACATACAGTCTTCGATATCAAACTTATTACAACGGAATGACAAGACTTGACCAGGAAACGCGATCCATGTGGAATTGAACAACTTGTTCAAAAATGCAGTATCGTATAAAAATAATCTTCTTTCTTCTGTCCCAATTTCTGCGCCACTTCCAGGTACGAAAATGTTTGCATGTGCTGACTATGCTATTGGTACTATATGCATGTAGGGAATTTCAAAGTCGGTATTTTAATCCACATGACGTGACGTTGAAAACATACAACTTGGTGAAGGAACATTTTGGGACCCATGTTTATATGAACTTCTCGGGATATCTTTGGTTGTCCCATGCCCTAGAAACGCTGCCGCTGGTTCCTGAATCACCTTGTACAGCTTCTGTGATCCAAGTAATCCTGATACCTGTATTATATGAGACGATGATAAGAAACCTGGTATTCTGAGAGACAAAATCCGATAGTGAAACATAATACTTCTCCGGTACTTTTGCTATGCACTTCCACGATCCACCGCGCAAACATAAACTTCAGTCTGCATAAATACCCCAGTCAACGTTTGACTTCACAATAAGTTATGGAATAATTTTTATTTTCATCAAGTTTTTTTTCTAGCAGCTTGATAGAAATCTGTACTTTGGAGGGAGGTCAAACAAATGCTTTCTTGGCATTGACGATTTCCTGCTCATAAATTGAAAACTAAGTTGCTGGATCTACACATTTATATTATTTGGAATCTATTACGTTCCTTGATGAAGAAGTAAAAAGAAGTACGATCAAGAAATTCAGAAGCACTGCTTAAGCATTTTTGAACCTTTATGTGTGGACAAGGTTTATCAATAAATTCCAGGATGAACTACTCAGGCACGTTCAAGGTTCTTTGGTTTTGCTAGGTGCAACAATCTTGCGATATATTTCTTTCTCGTGACAAAATACGGATCAAGATGCATAAAGGTTCTGTTGTTCCACCAGCGTTGTGTCAGATGCATTTTCCAGTTCGAAAAAATGACAATCTTCCTGAAGACTGAAAAAGGTCAGAAAATAAAGCTATTCTGAGCCACTCATCAGATATTATATATTTTCCATATTTCTGAAACATCTTAAACTTATTTGCGGTTCTGTATCATGATTATGATATATAGAGAAAAATAGTCTGAGATTAGTGTAAAAGCCTAAAAAATGGCACATCAAGTAGGCCGACCACGCATCTCCCACGCAACGCAACTATTATTTCATAAATGGTTATTATTATAAGAAAAAAAGTTATCTACGAAAATGTATAACACAAAGAGAGAACTAAACCGACCAAGTGAGCTAAACAGGCCCATACAATTCGTCCATAGTCCTATCCATTTATTAACGCTGCGATTAAGAAACTTCTCTGTCCTCACTGAAAGTATCAACCTTCTGGAAACGTTCACAATGCTACTTTGACCAGCTCGAGCAGTGCGGCATAGTAAGAGATTAAGCAGCAGTTGCAGACAGGATTTTATGGACACACACACCTACGTCAAGTGCGACCTAGGCGTGATGGGTCCACTTAGTGTTTCTCCAAGTTAATACAATATCTATCTCTTATACAGGGTGGCCCATAAGTCCTTTGAGCTGGAAAAAAAGGAATAAAACCAAACTAGTTACATTATGAAGAATTATTATATTTTGTTATCATCTTTATTGAATGGGAATTATGTTTTAAATATCACGGCACTTATATAAACGACGTCTAAAATTGTCGATGACTGCGCGGCAAGTCAACACTGTAATGCTTGCCATTTCTCTTCGGATATTTTCTTTCAGGACATCAACTGATCGCGGGGTGGTGTCGTACACTTTACTCTTGAGGTAGCCCCATAAAAAGAAGTCCATTGGAGTCAAATCTGGACTACGTGGTGGCCAGAAAATGTTTCCTCTTCGAGAAATTACTCTGCTGGGAAAAAGTTGACAGACGACGGGCATAGAAGTGTTGGAGGTGTGGGCAGTTGCTCCGTCCTGTTGAAACCAGGTCTGCGTATTATAGCCTGGAAAATTCTGCAACGCTGGTGTCAAAAACTCTTCTATCATTGCTACATACCGCTCCGAAGTAACAGTTAATGCGCGACCTCTGTCGTCCTCAAAAAAATAAGGGCCTACGATGCCATGCGCTGACATAGCAGCCCAAACTGTAACTTTAGGGCTGTGTAAGGGCTTCTGATGCTTACGCCTTGGATTTTCGGGGCACCAATAACGGCAATTTTGTTTATTTACATGCCCGTTTAAATGGGAGTGAGCCTCGTCCGAGAACAACACATTATTGAGCGAAGAAAATCGATTCAACATTTCATTCGCAAAGTTTAGTCTCTGAATAGCGTCATTATCTTTTAATTCCTGCACTAACTGAATTTTGTAAGCGAGCAGACGTAAATCTTTCCTTAAAATCCGCTGTAAAGATGTTCTGGGTACGTTTAGTGCACTGGAACGCTTACGAGTAGACTGGGTAGGATTTTGACGAACAGACTGTGCCACAATGTTGATGTTTTCTTCAATACGAGTTGTCCTTGGTCGACTCCACCGCTGTTTATCTAACGTCGAACCAGTCTCTTCGAACTTAGCAACCCAGTTCTTAATCGTTTGAGCTGTTGGACACTTTGTAAAATTGTGTAAATTGTGGTATTCTCGATATTTACGCCGCGCAATGGTTGCCGAATCATTATTCTGATAAAACGCGCGCACACAAAAAGCACGATCCGCTCCAGTGAAACACTCCATGGCGACTGAATTCCCAGACACTGAAGATACTGCCCCCACCTCGTCCGCGCCGCTCACGCTCACCCGTTAAATTTTATTCAAATTTGACATTTCAAAGGACTTATGGACCACCCTGTACTATTACATTCAGTAATGGACAAAAGTATATAGACAAATATGAATATTTACCTAAATACCTGTAGAAAACGAATTTATACTTCATTGCTCCATAAACAAATACGTTATTAGTAGAAAAACTAAATTCCTTGTTTTTACATTATCTGCAATGAACACAATACAAGTCTGAATATAAGCACTTTTTTATGAGGAACAAAAACATGTAGACAAATTCTTTTCAGCATTAGTTTAGTACAGTTTCGTGTCAGAAGAGGCTTACAGCTCGTTCAGACGACTCGGTCACGATCATTTAATCGAACCGGTAAAAGTATCGAATCTCGCAGTGGCGCAATATTTTAAATCTGCATATTCACACGATGCGGTCGTACCCCATATACGGGAAAACTGCCGATTCGTTCGGACTTGCATTCGGTTCGCGCCACTGGCAACCGTATGGTCGCATGCGGTTGTGTTCGGGAAAAAAACCGAATCGGCCTTCAGTGGCACGTACAATGTATATTGGCCATTTCACCTCCAGTCGCGATTCGATTATCTTGCCGAACGGCACTTGTTTTCGGCTTTAAATAGTTTGCTCATATTTATGGTATATACCTACATATATACAATGGAGAAAATAAATACGGAGCTGTTGATAAGTTTAGTGGAAGCGAGACCCGCTTTATGGGATAAAACACTTGACACATATAAAGACAAAAATTTAAAGTCGTCAGCATGGAGAGAGATATGTTCTCTGTTAAAGGAGAATTTCGAAGATATGGAACAAAAGGAGAGGCAGGCTTTTGGTAAGTATTTTATTGTTTATTTTGACATACATAAATTTACTAACCGATGGCTTCATCTTGCCAAGAAACAGAACCAGCTTCTGTTAGAAAATAGTCAGCAAAAGTTGTTCTTATGGAATTGGCAGATAGTCCTCCTCGTATATTTTGTGCTTTTGGTAAGTTGTCAAGGTGGATTTCTGGCAAATGAGCGTTTTCAAAATTAAACCCGTCTTTTTCTCGGACAAAATTATGTAACACAGTACACGCTTTTACTATCCATATTGCTGTTTCTAGTTTAACATCTAGAGGACGATGAAATATCCTCCATTTATTAGCTAAGATGCCAAATGCACATTCAACATATCTTCTAGCGCGAGTAAGTCGGTAATTAAATATTCGCTTTTTCTTGTCTAAATGTGTACCGCCAAAAGGCCTTAATAAATTGTCATGCAATCCGAAACCTTCATCGCCAATAAACACAAAGGGTACATTTATTTGTGTCTGTTCTAAAGGTCTGGGTGTTGGTATGTTTAAAGCGCCCTGTGTCAACTTTTTCCACAATGTAGATTCTTTCCAGATTGACGAATCACAATCTTTTCCATAGGACCCTATATTCACGTATATAAAACGATATTCTGAATCTACGACTGCTAATAAAACAATAGAGAAGTAATCTTTGTAGTTGAAGTACATAGAGCCAGTGTTATCGGGTTTTCTCAGTCTTATATGTTTCCCGTCTACCGCACCGAGGCAATGCGGGAAATTCGTTTTCATCCAGAATCCATTCGCTATTTCCTCCCATTTATCTGGCGTATCAGGGCATGCCATAAATTTAGTACCCATATTATTCCATATACTCCGAGTAACTTCTCTCACAATATTGCTAATTGTTGAGACACCAACTCGGTAGGAGTAATGCAGATCTTTATACGAACACCCAGATGCTAGATACCTGAAAGGAAGGAACGTTTTATTTTATTTGTTCCAGGTAAGCTGATTTTAAAAAAGTGGACATACATTCGAGACTCGTGGATGAAAGCATTGAAAAAACATAAAGACCAAAAAACAAGTGGCACATCGACCAAACCTTCAAGACTTTATATATATAATGAGCAGATGTCATTCCTGAAAAAAATTACAGATTCAACTGTTTGTCATGAAAACACTAATAATGAAAATAACACCGAGATAGAAGACTTGGATGCAGAAGTTATTGAAGAGAGTGTTCCACCTGAACAACCGAATATGGAAGCAAATCAGTCTGGTAGTACTCCCATCAGTACTTCTACTGCACGCAGAAAGAGGAGTATTAATGAAGTTGATGCCAAAATGATGCGATTCATAGACCATCAAATCAACTTATCCAAGGTTTCAACAGTCAAAGAGGATGAAAATCGTCATCTTACATTCTTCAAAAGTCTTCTTCCATCATTATCATCGTTTGATGAAGATGAAACTTTGGAATTTCAGTCGAGTGTGTTAAGTTTATTGCAAAATATGAGAGCAAAGAAGCGAAGGTTGGCCGATAATATTCAAATGCCATCGCGTACAATTGCCACTTATTACAATAATTGGCAAAATCATGATTATTACAGTCAGCCACAGCCACAAACAATTTCAAGAGTAACAACACCAATGACTAGTCCATATACTGCCGAACCGTCACCCTCTACACAGTCTGTTGCAAGCCAAGATTCTATTTTAGATCTAGATATTTCCAATTTTTGATTTGTTTATTTGTATATAAAATAAAGTTTTTAAAAAATGACACCTACCTTAAGCATATCACCAATTTTTCCTCAGCACTGATACATGTTCTCATATTTGTGTCTTCTCGAGTTAAGTCTTTTTTCACTCTATTAAGTAGGTCATCAAACGTAGAGGAAGACATCCGAAAATAATTGGAAAATTTAATTTCATCTCTTCTTAATTGACACATAAGTGTCCGGAAGGACCCCAAATTAAATCTTTCTCTAATAATAGGGTGTTCCCAATATCTCCTTATTACTCGTTTTTTACAGAGTCTACGATACCAATACATTAAAACCAACATATTTGCATTCATTGTGCCAAACTCAATCAACAACTGACAAGAAGCGTATCCGCGCAAAAATATTATACCGCATCGTGTGAACACTGGACCCGATTCGGTTAAAATGTCGTTTCGGTTAAATTCCCGTGCCGTACCGTATCGTGTGAACGAGTTGTTAGTCTGTGTTCATCAAGTACTGTGGAATAAGTTGAGTGATTTTAAGATCATGCCGCGTGGCCCAGAAATTCCTTTCGATGTGAAAACTATGATCACTGAGTTATACAAAGATAGTCAATGTCAAGTCGGCATTGCCAAAAATTTGAAGCTGAAGCGCAAAGCAGTTTGGGCAATATTGAACAAATATACACAAAAAGGTATCTTGGAAGCTCTAAGAGAAGTGGTCGACCTAGAAAACTAAATGCTAGATCCGTTAGATTAATAAAAGTAATTTCGTCCGAAGATCCGTTTAAAACCCTAAGACAAATAAAAGCCGAAATCGACACAAAAGGAATTGCCAGTGTTTCTACGAAAACTATAAGTAGAAGATTAAATGATTTGAAGTTATTTGCACGTCGCCCGAGTAAGAAGCCGCTAATCTCGAGGCAAAACCGTAAGGACCGATTATAATTTGCACGGTTGCTTCTTGATTGGAGCATCTGTGACTGTAAGAGGGTATGTTTCAGTGACGAATCCAAGTTCAATATGTTTGGATTAGTGGTGTTTATTACGTTAGACGTCCTAGTGGACAAAGATTGAACTCCAAGTACACTTTGCCCACTGTCAAACGGAGGCGGGTCTGTTACGGTTTGGGGATGCTTTTCGGGATTTGGGATGGGACCTTTACATAGAATAGATGGCATTATGGATAAGTTATGTTACGCTATATGGAAGACAATATGCCCTTAATATCAATCTTCCAGGAAGATAATGACCCGAAGCAACCTTCAAATCTCGCAAAGAAATTCTTTCTGGATGAAAAAGTACCAGTTCTCAGATGGCTCTCACAGTCTCCCGATATAAACCCCATTGAAAATCTATGGGAATACTTAGATAAGCAAATACGAGATAAAAATTACTCAAACAAGGATGGACTTTTTGCAGCTTTAGAGCAAAAGTGGAGACAGATTGATGAATAATCTTATATCAAGAAACTTTTATTTTTTTTTATATCGAAACAGCCGCGCAGGCAGAAGCCTAAATGCCGGAACACCGCGGCTGCTATGATGATCCCAAAGAAATTTTGTTAATACGATTTTTGAACTGCCTAAGGTTAGTAGAACTGGGAAAAGCTTCCTCCCGTAGATTGTTCCACAATCTAGACACCCTCGGGACAATGGAGCGATCGTATCGGCCAGTCCTGGATGTACGAAGTTTGACACGGTTAGGATGGGACGCCAAAGTCAGGCGGGTCTGTCTGGCAGTCACACCGCGCGGCGGCATCATGGAAGTGAGCTCTGAGGAGCAAAGCCCGTTGGTGTAGCGATAGAAAAGAGCGAGATCGCCGACGACCCGCCGGTGCGAAAGAGTCCCGAGACTGTCTGTTAGAGAAGAGTCATCGATCAGTCGGACCGCCCTCCTCTGGACAGCATCGAGCATGGACAATGTAGTCGAGGCTGCATTACCCCAAATGTGTGAGCAATACTCGAGGCTAGGCCTTATCTGGGCCTTGTATAGAGTGAGAAGGTCATGCGGAGAAAAGTACTTGTTAGCCCTAAACAAATAGCCTAGTCTTTTCCCAGCAGCTGCAGCTATTGAAGAGATGTGTTCGTGCCAGATCAGGTCCTCGGTGATCTGGACTCCGACCAGCCGAAATGAATGGCTCTTTGGTAGAACTCGACCGTCCATCGAAACTGTATGAGCGCTAGGACGCTTTTTGTTCGTCAAAGTACAGTACTGTGTTTTGGAAGCATTGAACTGTACAAGATTGTTGCGTCCCCAAGCAGTGATAGCCTCCAGGTCTCTTGTCAGAGAAGAAGTCGTCGCTAGTCTTCTTTTTTTCAGCTCAGCGGCAGAGATCGGCTTGTCACTCTGAATTCCAGCATGTAGAGTGCTGTCATCAGCGAAGCTGTGGATTGGGTTGATTGTGCAGGAAAGGAGGTCGTTGATATGTAAGAGAAACAGTGTTGGAGCCAAGATCGATCCCTGGGGAACACCCGCGTTGACGTTGTGGGATGAAGAAGAGAATCCGTCAATTACGACGGATATCTTGAGGCCAGATATAAAGTCAGCCACCCATCTGCAAAGCTTTTCTGGGAGACCGTAGGATGGAAGTTTGCTTAAGAGGGCAGCTTACCACAGCTGATCGAACGCTTTCGTGATGTCAAGAGCAACGACATGAGCCTCACCATGAGACTGGATGAGTTTACTCCACAGTTGCGTGACGTAAGCTAGGAGGTCCCCTGTGGATCGTTGGTGCCGGAAACCGTACTGCCTGTCGCTAATCAAGCTGTGACGTTCGAGGTAGTCCAGAAGCTCGCGATTTATGCACCTCTCCATCACTTTACTTATAACAGAAAGCAGAGCTATAGGCCTGTAGTTGTAAGGGTCGGTCTTAGATCCTTGTTTTGGGATGGGCTGTACTTGAGCAAATTTTCAGTTTTCTGGGAAGGTGCCGGATTCATAAGATATCTGGAAGAGACGCGAAAGAACTGGAGCAAGCTCCGCTGCACATCTCTTCAGTACAATGGCAGGAATCAAGTCCGGACCAGAAGCTTTGTTGATGTCAAGCGACAAGAGCACTCGTCTTACGGTCTTATGCCTGAATGTTACCTCCCGCATAGTGTGGGGAGGCCGTTGAACTGACGGCACTTGGGCGTTGATGTGGAACGTCCATGGTGGAGTTGGCAGCAAAGATCTTGACTAGCACTTCCGCCTTGGCCTTTGAGTCGAATACAATAGTTCCATCCTGACACGTAGGTGGTGGAAGGCTACTGTGTGAGAAGTTCTTTTCAATCTGCTTGGCCAGCGTCCAGAAAGACCGACTGCCATTGCGCTGCGACATTACCCTGTGCCTAACTTTTATATCATGCTGGTTTTTGGCATTGCGAACCGCTTCGTTATATTTGTTTCTGGACTCGACGTCGGCTTGTCTGTTCTCTACAGTGGGGTTTTGTAGGTAGGTTCTGTGGGCCTTGATCTTCTGCTGGCGAGCAGTGTCACACGATTTGTTGAACCAGCCGTTGGGCCCTGGTTTAGGAACTTTCACTGTGTGAGGGATGTATTCCTCCATTCCGACGTGGATAATTTCGGTTATTGAAGAACAGACAGTCGACGCATCCGCGTCAGTGAAACAGACAAGGAAAGCTAGAGAGGAAGTCTCTGAGCCCCTCCCAGTCGGCATGTCCGTAGTGCCAAGTTTTGCGGCCTGTGCGAGTTAAACAATCTATGCCGAGACGATGCCAGGCGGTGATTGATAATAATGCTTATGCTACAAAATATTAACACAAACATGGTTGGTTATCTATAATTCAATCATCTTTGCTTTTTTTCTATAATTGTTTTGCTTTGTCTATATATTTTTGTCCTTCATAGTTCCAGTTCTTTTCAATTAATTTTTTATTGAAGGGAGTCTAATGAATTTATTTATGTATAAGTGAGTACTATGCTATAACGAATTATGTTTACAGGTTGGTGTATTAATAAAACAAGTTAAAAATGGAATACAGCACAATATTAATTTGTCTATATACTTTTGTCCATTACTGTAAATCTTAATTTTTCGTATTACTAAAACGTCCATTATTTTTACCATCGAACAATCCTCTTTATCATAAACATGTGTGGAATATTTTCCTTACACCGAAGCAGCCGCGCAGGCAGGAGTCCAAATGCCAGTGCACCGCGGCTGCCATGAAGAGCTTAAAGAAACATTGTTAATCCGATTTCTTAACTGCCTAAGGCTAGTAGAACTGGGAAATACCTCCTCATGTAGATTTTTCCACAATCTCCCTGGATGTACGAAGTTTAACACCATTAGAATGGGCGGCCGAATTCAGGCGGGTCCGTCTGGTAGGAACATCACGTGGCGGCATAATCCGAGAACTGTTAGGAACAAAGTCCATTGGCGTAGTGGTAGAAGAGAGCTAGATCGCCGACTGCTCACCAGTGCGAAAGGGTCCCCAGACCGTCCGATGGGCAAGAGTCATTGATCAGTCGGACATGTGATCAATACTCGAGGCTAGTGAGGAGGTACATGTAGAGGATAGTACTTCCTAGCCCTTGCCGGTGTCGCTGCCATGGACATTCAACACTGCTCTTAATGCCACGTCAACAGGCTTGGCAGTTGCCGCAAACTCCAAACTTCTACAAACATTTGGCTTTTTTTAAGAAGCAAACGTCCATCTACGCGTTTGCGAATGTGTCATTGTGTTCTGAAGTGGCAAGCATCACTGTTACGTTAAAAACAAAGTCAAAGAAAACGAAAAGTACGGCAAAGAAGGTGGTGCATGACTCATAAAATCCGGATCAACTGGAAAGGATAATTGACTGTTTGTGACAGGGATGGAAACTAATAATTAAGATTAAATATCAAATTATTTCCTACGGAATAGTGTTAACCTTTTATATATTTTATTCAAAAAAAAAATATATTTTATTGAAGAAATTAGTATGTTTTATGTTATACTAATAAAACGCTAGAAATTAAACAACTAGAAAGATTTAACTCATTGATTAATTTAATTGAACTGAAGTACTCAGTTAATCTGAGTGAAATTCGGTTGAGTTGTACAACACAAGAGGTCAGCTGGGCCCGCCAGTGTATAAACGAGACTGAGGGCGAACAAACATACGCGTCACAAGCGCTTGGGGCAAACTCCTTTGATTTAAGACCGAAACCAACATTCGATCTGATCAGCTACAAGCGTTTTCAAATATACACAAACCAAGTTAAAAGCTATAGTCGCACGTTTGGGTTTGTGGAGAGTTTTTGAGGTTTGCCAAGCGTACGGACGCGGCATTGGAAATTCCCCAAACAAATCAACTTCGGAAATAGATACCCACACCGCGGGTGTTCCAGTCCTTTCAACTAGTAACCAGTTTGACAAACTTATATGAATGGGATACAGATTTAGCACTTCTCGTAATCAAAGATGAAAGATACCAAAAAGTCTGAAATCGCCTGGAGTAGCAACATTGCTCCAGGATATACCGGCGTCGACGCGTCACTTTTTTGCCCCTCCAAACACGAGTCGCAGTTTTGTTGACTAAACTTCAGCCCGGTAATATAGAACTTCTAAAACTATAAAAAGAAGCAGCCGGCGCACGGTTCACCCAACTTCCTAAATGGCTTTTTGAGACGCCTAATCTGTTTTATAACTTGTCTCATGTCCTTTTGCATCCTTAACTTCTAAGGCAGGAAGAAGAGGTGGGCCAGAATTTTATTCGTACTTATTCGCCAGATCTTAGAACTGAAAATGAGATGAAAGATGCTTAACTGACAAAGTTTTCGCTGTAGTATTAGCGGAGTTTGAAAGTACGGCTTTGTAGGTATATGCAGAATGAACATTAAGTTGACTTTGTATTGTTTCATGTTATATAGAGAATGATGCAAAAAGCAGTCGTGATAACTCAATGACACACTGTAAAAATAGCATGCCACATTGCTGGCGTCCAGAGCGTTTCACATTTTTATGTCATGAAATAATATCCAAACCCTCGAGTAGCACAACACAAAAAAATTTTCCATGTAGCTCGAAGACTTCAAAAAGACGTAGGTCTTGTCAGAATCTGTAATGCGCTATTTGAGCTTTTCATTAAAACAAAATTCCTCAGATTGCAAGAGTGATTGTATATGTAGGTAAAAGGGAGCATCATTTCTTTGGAGCTCTGCAGTGAAATCGCATGTAAACAATGCACTATAACTGATTATACTGTAAGTCACCACAAAGCGCCATCTATAACCAAAATCGATTGCGAAACCGAAAACATGAAAGTGACTGTTGGAGCTCTAACCCAGTTCGCATTGTCAGCCGTTTCACCACTGTGGCCGCTACATGCCGCCGATTCTGATTATAATAGCGCTTTGATACAATACAATACTCACGATATTAAAAATAACATCATTGAATTCCACCACAAGCATAACGCTCAGATTGGCTTCAGATCAATCAGGTAAAATCAACATGACCTAAGTAAAATTTTACTAGCTTTCGAGATATTGCACTTTTAAGTTTTTCCAAGAAATCCCTTCTTTTTGCTTTTTTCCTGCCTGTTATGGCTATAAAGAACTTCTAGCTAATCATTTTTTCCTGGGCTACCATTTATAGTTGGTGGAGAATACCGAGTATTCATTTCATTGAAAACTAGCACGGTATGCTAAAAAAATTGATTATTACATTTGGTTTCAATGCGAGAACCTTTACTAAAGCTTTACTAATTACCATGAAAAAATGTACCAGACTGTAGTAGCAAATAACCTTTAGCTTTAGCTCTTCAAGAATAGTATAACATTTGTAGGTTCCTTTTACTAAAAAACTGAATAATTCCAAGTTTTGTCATTGAAGTCGTAATACTTGCGAAAAACGACAAAAAAATCTTTTGTGGCCAAATTACAACTGTGTAGCTCCTGTAATCGCTTTTTATTTTAGCAAATGTCTAAAACAGCTATCCGTTATCCTTTTTTATTCATTGTTGTAAGTATGCAGGCATCAAAATAATGAACAGAACATTAGCTTGTATTTTTTTTATTTCCACTGGGTTTTACAACATTCGGGTGATACTCGTACATGCGCACCGCGATTACAGCAACTACAAAGTTGTAATTTGGAGACAAAAGACAGCTGTATTTCTTATTTTTTATTTGTAGTATTTCGCAAGTACTCGTATTACGATTTCTATAACAAGACTTGAAATTATACAGTTTTTGGTAGAAAAATCTACAAATGGAAGTGTGTTAATATATTCCCATAAAACACTGAGATACGCTGTCTACCAGCAGCCCTAACAGGTTTTTACCCCTATTATTTTTTGTAAAAGATTTTTTTTTGTTTTGTTATCAAGGCTGTTCAAGGATTAACGGACAGACCGATAAAGCGACGTGAATGAGTGACATGGATTTCCGTGATACACATGTCATATAACATCGAAAAATCACTGAAACCGAATTTCATTGTTTTAAAGATTCCTACACCCTTGACGTTCACCCCCGGACCCAAAAACCACCCCTAATGGGGTTGAAAATTGAGTTTTGGGTACCAGATGCTGGAGCATGGTATTCCTATGTATTTTTCGACGTTAAATCGGAATTCAACGACATATTTATATTTTAATTCCATTTATTTTAGTTTATCCCTCTCTTTCTCTGACCGTACGACCAAACATACGCTGACACAATATATCAAATTTGAAAACTTCCGAGATTACAATGCTTCTTATTGGCTTATTGGCTTGGAAAAATCGCATCAAATAAGTTAGATCTGTAAATCACTTGGAATTATATCAATTTGATTGATTCTAGAAGTCTTGATGCATTTGGATTTTCCTTTAAATACATTCGAAATTAGAGCATTTATAGAAAATTCGAGAATTTAGCGTATTGTAGTTCTAACGAAAAATGGTTGATGCTAAGCTGCTACCATTTTGGATACCACATTGCAGGAAACGCGGTGGCGGCGTACCCAAGCCTTTGGTGGTAGTCATACTGCCCAAGATAGAAAAATCTCAGCAGCTGTTCAACGAACATGAGCTGCTAGGTTTGGATATACAAGTCGAAGTTCAAAAGAACTCAAGACTCATCGGGCAGTGTCACCACTGCCAAAAATATGGGCATGCGCAATCTTACTGCACTGCACCACCTAAGTGTCTAAAATGTGCTGCTGACCACATGACCCACATATGCCCTCAAACAGAACAACAGGAACAAAGTGCCCGAACTGTGGAGGGGGGCATCTGGCGAATAGCCAAACTTGCAGATTTGCCCCTCAGAAAAATCTGCAAGTGATAGCGCAAAGGCGCAATGTAAGTTACGCGGATGCAACTAGGGATGCAAACCGGGCTGCCCGCTCTGTGGGATCTTCTGCGAACACGCAAAATGTGGACCTGGCAACCGCGCTAAGGTCCTTACAACAGATCATAGGTCCTCTGATTAGCGCAACACAGGCTTTGCAGGCGATCTTTCCTGCAAATGGCTAGGTACAATCGACGACAGCCTGCATTTATCAAAATTCTTTTTTGGAATTGTTAGGGTCTAATGGACATACCCCAAAAAGGGGATTTCATCAAGCTCTTGTGGACGAAAGTATAGATGTGGCCTTGCTGCAGGAAACATTACTTAATCCGGGAGATCATCTAGCTTTCCCGAATTACGATCTTATCCGGGCTGATAGATTGACTGGACGGGGCGGCGGCTTGCCAGTGCTAGTGAAACGCGGTATTGACTACCATAGAAGGTGTGCCGTTAAAAATCACATCGGTGTATGTCAGGTGTGGTATCAGGCTGCAAGAGGCGGATCTGGAAGTCCTTTTAGACCGCTCGGGTCCACTTATTGTGGCAGGGGACTTCAACTGCAAACATCGAGCATGGCCTTCTAGGTTGCATTCCACCATGTGATACGAAATGGCTACCTCATACATAGTACCTACCACCTTCAGGCACATGATGTTCTTGATTTAGCATTATCCAAAAACTGTAGATACAGTATCACTTCTCGAATCATGTATGACATCTCAAGCGATCATCTTCCCATCGTTTTGGAAGTGGGTAATGAGCAGATCTTGGGGGATGAAACCTCTCCAAGGTAACGCATTGATTGGGAGCTATACAAGTCGCTCCTCAGAGAGTTCCCCAATATTCCGATCATCGATGATGAGAACGGTATAGATGCGGCTCAGGCAGAGTGGACAAGTTTTGTTCAGCAAGTTCTGCAGCGTGCAGCTGTACTTCCCGTGCAGCGACACGGCAGACCTTTTCTGACAGCAGACAGTACTCTCCCAACTATTATCTTGTTAATGACCTCGACGAGGAGCAACACATCGTAAGATCTGTCAGGAGATAGTTTAGGGCCAACGGCGTCAGTGACAGTCGCGCTGTCGTTGGTGATTTTTCTTCATCAGAAGATTCTTCTTCAGAAGGTTCTTCAACCGAAGATCTGCTTAGCATATCAGGGGCATCTCCTGAGATCCCGCATTGCATACAGAGAATCAAGGTCATATTGAAGACCTTAAAGTGCGTAAAGCACCTGGAGAGGATCAAATCACTAAAAAGGTGCTGAAGCGCTTTCGCGGAAGTCCTTAACTTATCTCGTGGCAATAGTCAATGTCATGCTAAGGATCCAGTACTTCCCATCCGCGTGGAAGACCGCTGAAGTTATAATGATTCCAAAGAAGGTGGGTTCGATATTTCCCCAGGATTATCGTCCCATTAGCCTGCTGTCAGCTCCGTCTAAGCTCGCTGAAAAGGTGATTCTACGACACCTTGAGAATTTCTCGTCAGATCACCATGTGATTCCTGACGTGCAATTCGGTTTTCGGTCTGAACATAGTACGGAGCTGCAGGCGGTTAGGCTGGTGGAACGTGTAACCAGAGGATTCACCCTTAATGAAAGTACTGGCATCTTGCTTTTGGATATCTCAAAAGCATTTGACAAGGTGTGGCACGCGGGCCTCTTGTATAAACTAATCCAAAAGGGCTTCCCTCTTTGGGTTCTAAAACTACTGAAATCTTTCCGTGAAGGTAGGAAATTTCGGATCAAAATTGACAATGTCGTGTCGACAACACGGCTGATTACAGCCGGCGTCCCTCAGGGTTCGGTCCTTGGACCTAATCTTTACTCACTGTACATCCATGACGTCCCTAGTCCCAGCAACTGTAAAGTCTATCTCTATGCTGACGATACTGCATTGGTGGCTCATTGGTGGTCTGGTGACCTAGTCCATGACAGGCTGTAAAGTGCGGTGGAGGAAGTATTAGTTTGGTCGGATCGGTGGCTAATTAAAATAAACCATTCGAAAACGCAGGCAATCTACTGTACAAAAAGACGTCGCGGCGTTCCGTCTGAAGTTTCAATAAATGGACTTCATATACCATGGGAATCCTCCGCTAAGTATGTCGGTGCCATTCTGGACAAAGGGATGACTTGGCGGAACCATATAGAAGCGCTAAAAGCTAAATTCCGAATCACGTTTCGACAGCTTTACTCATTATTATGTAAACGTTCAAAATTAAGTTTGATTAACAAGATTCGACTCTATAAGGTGGTCATAAGACCAGCAATAACTTACGCATGTGCGGCTTGGTGTTTTATCGCTAAAACACATATGCGAAATCTGCCGGTTCTGCAAAGCCGGACGTTGCGCACTATTGCTGATGCCCCTTGGTATGTCTCTAACGAAACTCTACATAGAGACCTCGATGTCCCTTAGCTAAAGGCCTACATTAAGCAACAGGCGCAGCGGCGCTATAGCCTGGCAGAATCGCACAGCAACCCTCTGTTGCGTGAGTCAGTGGACTACACAGTCGACCAAGTTCGCAAGCACAAAAGGCCGCGGCTCGCACTGTAATCAAAATTAACTCGTGAACTTAAAACAACCAAAATTGGTGCATTTTGACAAAAACCTTTAGAAAAAAATCAAATATTTTTAGACCATATCAAAATCTGTGAAGTGATTTCAACAATGCCTAAACGCTGCCTATCCTAAGACATTATCTTCTTCCCCTTTGCTCTCGTTCTTCCTTCTCTCCTTTCCTTCCCTTTTTTCCTTAAAATTGTCTGGTTTCTAGGTTACCAGACCTAACAGACTTACAAACTGACACTGTGACTCAAGAGCTAAGGTCCCACGGACCGCTCTGACAACCAACGATGACTTAATCATTCAGTCTCCGTTGAAACCACCAGCGCGCAACCTTCAAATCCGCAGGCAGCGACAAGCGAAAATAAGCAACGCGGTGAATGATTGCACAGGCCTATTGGCGCAGAGTAAATGAGTTTTGAATAGAATATGATTACATTTTTTGTTGATTTGTACCCAGATTTATCGAACAGATGGCATAAAACATATCAGATTATTGTCATTCCCTCACTAATCAGATTGGCTATGTTTTATTACCGGTACAATCTCCACCTAATCGTAGGTGATGGATTATACATGTAATGCAATTAATCCACAGCAACACGAAGCTTACACCCCTTATAAATACGTAATTCTAGTCTGCGAGTCATGTTCTTAGTGAAAATAAATTAAGCCTAATTTATTGCTTATTGCCTGTCTTGCTCAAAGTTTAATTAGGAAGCTCCGTTATTAATACAAAAAGGTTTGCTGAATGGCGGAGAGAGTAGTCCTGCTATTTTGACTTGACACAAAGTGAAAAGCTCGGAACTTGGGAAACTTTAATGTAATCATAGATAAAGTGACCCATGAGTACTTAATATCGGCCGGCGCGCTTTCCACGCAAGAAATGGTGCTAACTACTCGTAGGTTGGCTCTGCGCTTCCCACGCAACGCTGTCAATAGTTCGGAGAAGATACGCTCGTATAACAAAGGGATTAAATAGATCAAGTCAGCCAAATAGGTGCATACAATGGAAGGGATTGGACAATAAGGAACCTACGCGACATTTGGATTAATATTCACATTTTTATATAAACGCACTCGTGATATATGGGTATCTATGTCCGAAGTTGATTTGTTTGGCGATTCTCTGTCATACACCGCTATAATTTTTGAAAAGAACACAATATTCCACATACTTTCACAATAAAAAGCTATAAGCTACTTAACTTCCAAGATAGACAGTACCCTCTCAGAAACAGAAACCTCCAGGATGGATGCCAAACAGAAATTGTTCGCTTTGGGAAATAGTCAATAATTCGGTGAAATACGAAGCAAAAATGGTCCAGGATTCGGTTTAGATGACAGTATTAATGACAGCGACCACCATCTGACAGCTTGCACTTCCAATCACATTGGAAAACTAATTTTTGTACTAGTGTCACAATGCTACTAGATAATGTTTTCAGACAATTCATAAAAATATATATTCGTTATTTAGAACTCCTCTAGACCGCAAATAACTTTAATAGGCATCCCGAACGTACATTTTGTAATAAGTGGTTACCCAGTTATACACAAAACAAAGCCAACTGCATGACTTGTCATGTTTTTCGAAATAGTAAGCACATTTGACGCAGTCCCAATGAAACAACAGGAATTTTACTCACTAGGCTCGACATCTATCATGATAAAGAACTGTACTGGAAATTAGAGTCTGTCAAATCCAATGAGGTGCACTGGTTTAAGTGAACACCTGAGTTATCCGTTCATATGAGATGCCCTTTTTCGAATCGCCCTTGGAGAACAACTTTTTCTTGCAATAATGTACGAACATTTTAGAAATTGATTGAGCTTACGAAAATGCGTCATGCTTTGCACCAAAAGGTAGTTATTCCAAGTGTTAGCCTTTTGTGTCAGTTCTATCGAAATTGAACAAAACGAAGGTGTCAAGTAGATTGACTCTATACTCCACTCAGCTACGATATATCTTCGACCTATGCTTATCAAACTATGCCAAGCAAATCTATAATATTTCTGTTTCAGACACCGAATGTGGAACAATTTACAACCATGTACTGCATATAGCAGGAGTTAGTTACCCATTACATAGTCGCCACTGGCCTCCACGACGATGCAGCATGGTGCCGTGCATGCAACGCCAACAATTGCAGGTTATCGGACGTTTATTGTAACTTGATTTTCTTGTTGTTATCGCGATCAGAAGCTTTTAAGATAGATTGCCGTTGACTAATAGTAAAGATGTAACATGTACAGCCCCCTATCCCCTACAATGTCCAACTCCTAAGTTTCAACCTCTACAAAGAAACTTCCTAAAATGATCAGGAGCCTCTGAAGTGTCAAACCTAATATATCAATCTCAACAATTTTCGCATTATTAGTACATCCTCGCCAGTTGGCAAAGTAAAACGTGATTTCAGAAAAAACACAAAACACAAAACCGGATTTCTTTAAGTCAAGTCTATGTGGCTTGGGTCCCTTGTTACCCTTCAATTAGCCCGGAGTCCGTTCCCCATTGACAACATTACGGTCATCAAATTACTTCTGTTGTTAGCCCAGGCTATATAGAAAAAAATAGCTGTTCCGTGTTAAAAAAGTTTAGCAGATATCTGAAAGTTTCAAATGAAGGGGGGGGCGGTCGTTCTAATGACAAATACATAAAGGCTAAAGACAGATATGCGTTGCTTTTTATAAACAATGGGAAAAGCTCAAAAGTATTACTTAGTATTAGGGACCTCGGTTGGCCGGGTGGGTCAGAGTGTCGTGCTACTGATCAACCGGCCGGCCGGGCCGCGAGTTCGAATCTCACACAATATTCCACATACTTTCACAATAAAAAGCTATAAGCTACTTAACTTCCAAGATAGACAGTACCCTCTCAGAAACAGAAACCTCCAGGATGGATGCCAAACAGAAATTGTTCGCTTTGGGAAATAGTCAATAATTTGGTGAAATACGAAGCAAAAATGGTCCAGGATTCGGTTTAGATGACAGTATTAATGACAGCGACCACCATCTGACAGCTTGCACTTCCAATCACATTGGAAAACTAATTTTTGTACTAGTGTCACAATGCTACTAGATAATGTTTTCAGACAATTCATAAAAATATATATTCGTTATTTAGAACTCCTCTAGACCGCAAATAACTTTAATAGGCATCCCGAACGTACATTTTGTAATAAGTGGTTACCCAGTTATACACAAAACAAAGCCAACTGCATGACTTGTCATGTTTTTCGAAATAGTAAGCACATTTGACGCAGTCCCAATGAAACAACAGGAATTTTACTCACTAGGCTCGACATCTATCATGATAAAGAACTGTACTGGAAATTAGAGTCTGTCAAATCCAATGAGGTGCACTGGTTTAAGTGAACACCTGAGTTATCCGTTCATATGAGATGCCCTTTTTCGAATCGCCCTTGGAGAACAACTTTTTCTTGCAATAATGTACGAACATTTTAGAAATTGATTGAGCTTACGAAAATGCGTCATGCTTTGCACCAAAAGGTAGTTATTCCAAGTGTTAGCCTTTTGTGTCAGTTCTATCGAAATTGAACAAAACGAAGGTGTCAAGTAGATTGACTCTATACTCCACTCAGCTACGATATATCTTCGACCTATGCTTATCAAACTATGCCAAGCAAATCTATAATATTTCTGTTTCAGACACCGAATGTGGAACAATTTACAACCATGTACTGCATATAGCAGGAGTTAGTTACCCATTACATAGTCGCCACTGGCCTCCACGACGATGCAGCATGGTGCCGTGCATGCAACGCCAACAATTGCAGGTTATCGGACGTTTATTGTAACTTGATTTTCTTGTTGTTATCGCGATCAGAAGCTTTTAAGATAGATTGCCGTTGACTAATAGTAAAGATGTAACATGTACAGCCCCCTATCCCCTACAATGTCCAACTCCTAAGTTTCAACCTCTACAAAGAAACTTCCTAAAATGATCAGGAGCCTCTGAAGTGTCAAACCTAATATATCAATCTCAACAATTTTCGCATTATTAGTACATCCTCGCCAGTTGGCAAAGTAAAACGTGATTTCAGAAAAAACACAAAACACAAAACCGGATTTCTTTAAGTCAAGTCTATGTGGCTTGGGTCCCTTGTTACCCTTCAATTAGCCCGGAGTCCGTTCCCCATTGACAACATTACGGTCATCAAATTACTTCTGTTGTTAGCCCAGGCTATATAGAAAAAAATAGCTGTTCCGTGTTAAAAAAGTTTAGCAGATATCTGAAAGTTTCAAATGAAGGGGGGGGCGGTCGTTCTAATGACAAATACATAAAGGCTAAAGACAGATATGCGTTGCTTTTTATAAACAATGGGAAAAGCTCAAAAGTATTACTTAGTATTAGGGACCTCGGTTGGCCGGGTGGGTCAGAGTGTCGTGCTACTGATCAACCGGCCGGCCGGGCCGCGAGTTCGAATCTCGCCTTCGGAAATCACATTCCGAAGCCATGGATGTTGTGGCGTCAATGTGTTAGAAATATATATGTAGAAGAAACCTAGTGACTGGCTGCATGGACTCCTAGTCCTAACGCAAAAAAAAAAAATTACTTAGTATTTTGTTTGTATAAACGTCAAACTATATTTTATTAATAATCGGTAAGCTGGAGATTTTAGGGCATGAAAAGGGCTACAACTTTATTTTTCAATAATTAAAATCGGTAAGCAATTAAGCAAAATACGGGGATTTTAAGAAATATTGAATAAATGTTTATAACTAATGAAATAACAGTAAAAAGCTAAAAACTTGTGAAAATAAGGGCACCATTGGTGTAAATATGTGTGCTGAATTTCAGCCCGATCAGTTTCATAGTATATGTAAAAAGCTAATTGTGTATCCTAGAGACGAATTATACATATAAACATCTGTTTTTGTCCAGGACATGGTCCTAAGAGATTTTACAAAAGAGAAATGGATTTTTGTAGGTTTCATCTTTAAGAATTTATGTAAAAAATCAATTATATATTTCAAAATTGTTGTTAAAATGATGTTAAAGAAATAACCATTTTTATAGTTATGAACATTTACAATAAGTCCGTTATATTTCAATATAATTCATTTTAACAACTTCATCTGGATAGGTGGTTAAAAAACTCATATTTTAAAAACCTTCTACGACCAACAAGAGCCAATATGACATTTTTTTTTAAATTCATATCTCCATCATAAACATTAGGACTCGACATATCCACAGATCTTAAGCATGGATTTCCATTTCATGATCCAATTTATAATTTTACTATTCCTTCAAAGGACTTTAAGGAATAGCCACCTAAAGATACTCGTATAAGTATTTCCGGGTGAGGTGATGTGGGAATTAGCTTTAGCTCGATTTATTTTTTGGAATGTGAGTCTTCAAATCATTGCACGCTGTAAAATTTTGCATTATCTCAGCTTCTAAGCAACGTAGAGCCTTATTTTTAATTTGGGGTAAGTCGTCGAATTAATGGCATTTTCATTTTCTTGGAAACTCGGGAAATCCCGGAAAACTTAACACGTTGTATTTTTCAAAATTTTACTCTCACTCTAATAAAATAATTTATTTCTTACAATAAAATTGTTTAAACAATTCATAATTAGTTAATTGGTGTGCTCTTAAAAAAATTCACTCTAATAAATTGTAAAACATATTGATTCACGATTGTCATTCATTTATATTTATTTTATTTGCGTATTTTTGTAATAATAGTACCATATAATGTGTTTTTCATTATATTATTATATTTATTATTTAATTCAATATGTATATAACCCATTTCTTTAAATTCATCGTTGATTTTCTGCCCTCCATCATCGTTAATTCCAATTACAGCAAGTTTGTAGCATTTTCTGTAATCATCACAATTCATTCGCAAAGGTGTGCAATTTAACCCTTGTTTTTTGAACATACACCTACCTGTTTGGCAACCAGTAGTACACTATCAGAAATCTGTTTGATAGTATCTAACGTCTGGTATTAAACTGTCCATAGTTATCGGTTCGAAACTCTTGTCAGTTCGCCTCCACCGTTACTTAGTTGGATCTAATTTATTGCCTAACCATGTTTATAATTGGTGATATACCCGTAGAAGGTTTTGTAAATATGCGTTTTTCAACCACTTATCCAGAACAACTTGTTAAAATAAATTAGATTGAAAAATAACGGTGTTATTGTAAATATTTAAAACCATAACAACGGCAATTTTTTAACCACATCATTAAGAAACAGTTTTGAAATAAATAATATATATCTTGGACAAGAAACAGTTGTTTAAATAATTCGTCTGTTTACATATACTGTTAAGCCGATCCGTGTGAAATTTAGTACACTTATTAAGACCAATGATACCCTCACTCTGACAACTTTTTAGCCGTTGACAATTGTTATTGAAATAGTTGTAAACATTTATTTAATATTGCTAAAAAGCCACGTATTTAGCTTAATTTAGTATTTATCGATTTTAGTTGTTAAAAACAAAGTTAAAGGTCTTTTTATGATCTTAAATCTCCAGTTTACCGATTATTCATAAAATATCATATGAATATTATACAAGCAGAATACTGAATTCTGGGCTTTTCCCATTTTTTATAAAAAACAGCGCATATCTGGCTGTACCTTTTTATGTATTTGACATTCGAAAAAAAAGTCTTAAGTGCAAATATACTATGCGTGAAATACTAGAGTTTGGAAACGTATAAATACTTACTACAACTGTACTTGTCCAGTCATGGTTTTGGAACTTACCTGTGAAAAAGAGAAAATATAAATTAGAAAATTCAATAACCATATAAACTTTCAAAACCAAAACTAGTTATTTTCTGTCAATATTTAGTGCTTTGTTTCACGAAAACAAGATTTTATGCGTTTTTGTAATTCCGATGACATTCTGCTTGATCTAATATTTTGGAAAGAAAAATATTGTTGTACCGCGTACATACCATAAACGAGCAGAAGTCGATGAAGCTTCTTCACAAAATTTCGGGTATCTGAAAAACGGTTCGACTTTCCTCTAAGGTTTATGTGGCTTAATAGTGGTCCCAAATGGCGTCTATAGTCACCCCTTGAAAAGGTGGTATCGACCTTCCGAACAGCCATTCCCTTGAATGGCCAAATCACAGGTACTTTTTTCTTTTTCATAGTTTGGGCTCATTTAGAAAAAAAAAATATATAAGGAAGTCGAGTCCTTCTAGAACGAACAAAGTTATTCATTCCATTCGGTCTGAAAACCAAGGGCAGTACAAGATTACATTTGCTATTTTGACCATTGGGGAATTAATAATTATGTATCTGTTTCAAATATTTTTTGTATCTTTGTTGGGGAATAAAATGTTGAATAATGATCGAAACTTTTTACTAGTGGTCCGAGACTGACATCTTTTCATCAAATTAGAAGAATGTAAAGCTATACTATCTGCAATAAATGAGACGTGATAATTTCAGGTGCTGGGCTAATTGAGTCCTAGTAGCTGCATCAATAGCTACACCAAACATCTTGAGCAGGAACACCATCGTACACAAATAACGCTTATTCCATCAATATATCTCCCTCTCCCTTCACAAAGACAAATTAATCTGGCAAATCCAGGGCAAACAGCAAGTAACGTTCTGGCGATAATCTCAACTACAAACACAATTTGTTATATAAACATCAGTTCCCACTTTGGTCCCCACTCAGTAGTCTGGCAGATTGCAGTTGCTGCGGCTGCGGCGGCAACTTCGTTTCAGAGAAGCCGCGAGAAGATCCACATCTTTAATTAGGAGTGATTTGCGAAAATCTTACCCATATGTTTCATAAGTGAAGTTTGACTGAGACTCTGTAGAATTTTTGTAATCCGATAGTTTAGTTAGTAACATAGCTTACTTTAGTCCGACCACAGACCATGGACAACTATTTCTTGCTATATTTGGCAACTCCTTACCATGGTCTAGGCTTGGTCTCAGGTAGAACAATGATTGAAAGCTGAGCAACTATCTTCTATCTAGGGTACAGGGTCTATTGAAATCAGGCGGCACAACGTGCCATCTGTTATCAGAATCAACCAGTGCGACAGAACAGACAGCTTGCTGTTTTCAGTCTCGTAGTGGTCGATTCTAGTTATAGACAGCACTACGTGCTCCTTATTCCCATAGTTTAGTATTTCAATTTTGTACCACGCAATGACCATTGTCACATCTTTGGACATTCGAATTAGAGATCCACCGGAGCAGGATGTTTACCGATACCGATAATCGGTCAATGCCGACATATCAAAGATCGATATATCCGTGCAATTGGCCTACCCGCCAATCGCCTTCATCGGGATATGATCAGCTGCCAACACATTGACTCACATTGACCCACGTTGGTCCAAACACACTGGACAAATACTCATTATGAAACTATTCTTAAAAAACTAGTTTCAAGAAAATCTTCATTTGATCAATCGCATATAGTGGTTTTCAGAATCCGCTACTTTTTACTTCGCACGGAATACTGACGTAAATGAGATATGTTTTTTTGAATGCTATATGAAATTTAAAGTACGAAAGTCATGTCACATATTTCCGTCAGTCGGTCTGCCTGTCTGCCTGTTTGTCAATTTGTCCACTAACGCTTGGACTGCCTATAATTTGGGAAGTACTGCTCGGATTTGGATGAAATTTCCACCTACGGTTTTCATTTTGCCAGGGATGAAAGAGCTTTGTAGTCTAAGTCCAGTTGCGGCTGAGAAAAAAGCCAAAATCGAAAAAAGTATCATGCTCAAGCTTCGTTTTTTGACATTTCAGAGGACCCTGATAATTTTCAGAAAAACATTTAGGGACTAAAAAGTTGTAGGTGGAGGGTTATTGGGGGCGGTGGGGAGGTTGTATTTCTATTTTTTATGTAAGTTCATTTATACGCCTCCAACCTTGGTAATTATGCGCACATTTTCGACATAATTCACTATCATAGTTTTCCCCGTACATTTGTCCTTCAAATTAGAAAAAAATCTCAGTAGACGGATCGCAGACTGCCGCGACAGTGTACAGACCTCGTAAGACTTACATTCCTCAAAGAGTCTAGCTTGTGTTTAGTGTGACCCTTCATGAACTGATGCCGGCGTTGTGTGGGGAGTGCAGAGTCAACCTACTTGACGCAGTTTTTTTGGAATTGAGCAAGCTGATATGATGTATAAATTTTAGCATAAAAATGAAAGTTGAAAATCTCAAGATGTCAGCCCGGCCATTTTTCAAATGGAATGGAGAATCATGTGATACCTTATTTTAGAACTCCTTACATAAAATCGTTAGCAGTTAAAACGGCGAACTTGCAGGCTATCGCAGTTGAGTCATTGATTGGCTAATAACTGGGCAACTGAGCATCACCCCATTATAGTATAGTATATTTTTCTTTTGTAAGGGTACTCGTATATCTGAGTGAATGTGCGATAATATATGGATAATGCAGCTTGAACAGACATATTTTGACTTTTCATTGGAGAAATATTCCATATTTGACCACATATTTGGATAGTAGCTTCCAAGTGAAGGTCTGATGTAACATGTGCTTTTGTGATTGTTTTTTGAGCCATAAACGGCTCAGTGTGTAAATACACTTAACTTTGACAGTATGCCAGCCCATCATTATGAAAGATAATTGTTTCACATTTTAAGGTTGTGAAGTGCTCACAAGGAACATTAATATGAGGTGGTCCCATTCCATTGAAAATTACATGGCAGAGCCAAGCAGCCGTTTTGGAATGCTCAACTACCGCTCTTATGCTAAAATTTCATACCGAATTTCAAGCAATAGGTGGAAAACTAAACTTTCTTATATATTCACTTTCATGAAATCGGAAATGTTTGTGGTGGTGTGTATCTATGAAATCAGAAAAAAACGTTGGTCAGAGATTTTCAACACAGCACCTATATGAGAGTTTACCAAACATAGAAACAGCTCGATAAAATGTCAAGATTTCCAGGCTATCATATCTTCAACACTACCTAAAACGTCAAACTAGTGTTACAGGAAAGCATTTTGTACAAAAGCGAATTTGTAAAACTGCATTTTATAAAATGCAATGTTCATATTCCTGAATTTTCTATGAGGAATTTTAAGTGTTGCATGCCAACTTCAGTTTTATGTAACGGGCATGTCCAAAGCAGGATTATCGAGTTTATTAACGAATCGCAAAAACTAGCGCCAAGTGGAAATATTTGCACAAAACATTTAAACCAAACACTGACAAGGTGCAATTGGTATCCAATGCAAGAAAACAGAAAGGAGGAAAAATTGATAAATGCAAAGAACAAAAATATGTGTATCAATATTTTTTTTCTGTCAATACAATAATCTTGATTTTTATCAGCGTTATGAGAGTGACTACTGGAATTTATTTGATGCAAAAATGATGGACATATTCACAAATAAATAGTCTCTGTGGAATCTCTGACTGGCAGCGACTTACGCAGTGGAAATTTCAGTTTGTAGTCAATCATATTAGCAGTTTTCCGTGAAATAATTGTAAATTTTGCTTTTATTGGTGCATGTTGTTCAAGGGGGTATTCAAAAAATGGGCGCATAAAATGGATACACCAATTTTTGTCGGAAAACTTTTTATTCGACAACAAAGTATGAGAAAAGGTGTTTTTGGGATTCAATCGAAAGTGTTGACAGAAACGGAAAAACTTTTCAAATAAGATTTTTAGGTATTTATGAGACCTACAAAATGAGACCACACGTAAAAAGATCCGACTAATAGCAAAAATGTTATGGCCGAAAAACGATGCAAAATGCCGGTTTTGGCATATAATTTCACGCAACTACTTCAAATTCATCAAATCCATAAGATTAATACTTATACATAACAACAACAAAATTGGAGTATATTCGTTGAGTAGTTTGTGAGAATTTCTAATTGTATATCCCAAAACACCTGTCTTCCAGCCATCAACTAGTTTGTTGAGCAACGTACATGCCTCATTCATAGACCATTTCATAGCAAAATACAGGCGTTTACGTTGCCGATATTAATCACAAACCATTCCGAAAGATAAATGTTATTTTTATGAGAAAAACAAAGGTTACGTTTTTTTCTTCTAAACAAATTCAAACATTTCGTATTTGTGAGGAATTGAACAAGTGCTGTTGTTGCGAATTACTCATAAATACGAAATGTTTGAATTTGTTTAGAAGAAAACACGTAATCCATCCTTTTTTACATAAAAATAACATCTATCTTCCTGAATGGTTTGAGATTCATATCGGCACTGTATTTTGCTATAAAATGCCCTTTGAATTAACACTGTATATTGCTCAATAAACTAGTAGTGATGGTTGGAAAAAAGGTGTTTTGGGATAAACAATTAGACATTCTCAAAAACTACTTGACCAACCTACTCCAATTTTGTTGTGGTTATTTAGAAGTATGAATCCTCCGAATTTGAATAATTTCAACTATCTGCGAAAAACCATCGTCGTATTACCGACAAGTGCCAAAACCAGCAGTTTGTCTCGGTTTTCGGTCATACGTTTTTTGGTATCAGTCAGATCTTTTTACGTGTGATGTCATTTTGTAGGTCTCATAAATACCTAAATGTCTTATATGGAGAGTTTTTTCGTTCCAACAAGAATTGGTGTATCCATTGTATGCGTCTATGTTTTAAATACCCCCTTGAATAACCTGCAGCAATAAAACCAAACTTTACAATTATTTCGCAAACCAGCGGTATTTTTGTCTAATCTGATTAGACTATTGCTCTCAAGTTGAACAAAACTATAATTTGCCATCAAGTATCAAGTAGTGAAAAAATGCGTCATCTCCAGTCAAGTAGAACAATAAAAAAATCAGGTCAAATGAAGCATTAACGTTTCAAATAATTTTATTTTCAAGTCAAGTAGTTTATACTACTTGGCTTGATGATATAGTCTATGTGGATTAAACTTACTTAAGGATATCACGAATGTCCATAGTCTCCAGCATGTTGGTCAAATATGATAACAATGAAGGAAAATGCACCAGTACCCGATTTTCTATTGTTATTGCCGAATGTTCACCGGCCACGTGATCAACGTGAACGAAAAAGTTAAAAGACTGCCAGGAATTCGTCAGGATTCCACACGTGCTGGCGCGTGGTCATAGCGCAGGCGCGGGTGCCCATCAGCCGAACTCTGTCATATCGGTTGAGGAGGAGAAATATATTGAGGGCCAGTGCCGTAGTAGATTCAATTTGTCGAAAGGGTATGGCCTACGTGAATCATTGGTGCTTCATGCGACTTTGTAAGTCGACTAAATCAGGGTTATTGCTTTTAATGGGATAATGAGACACAATCCTATACTAGGCACTGTTCTCAAAAACGCATTGAGGAATCTGACTAAGGATATATAGAAGATGTTCATCTCGGGAGAGGAGGGGTCGTTACGCCGATTATAAAAACGATGAAGGGGCGCGGCGGCATGCTTAAGCACTCAAGCAGCACTTCTGATAGCAATTGCTATGTTAGGTAAAGGGGGGCAAAGCAAGCTAATTATTACAACAGGATACAGAAGTATATACTATTTTATTAAGAAGAATTGCAGACTTGGGTATCTACTGGGTGGGGCGCAACCCTCCTCGCCTCTTTTAAGCCCGCCCTTGACTGTTCTTGCCAAAAGCAGCCCAATGGTAACTCGACTTCAACCCACGTCTTATGACGAAGACATAGAGAAATATAGTTCTAATCGCCCACTATATCCTTTTGAAATTAGCTATCATCCACTTCTCATTCACTTGCAATAGCAGAGTTAAATGCCTAAGCGTCATGATACTTCAACATTGTGCTGTGGCTCTGATGAGATGTAACATCTGATTCAGATATGGTACTAGTGGAGGCCATTCATAGCTTCTATGCTGGAGAAACTTCAGTTGCAACATTTTAGGATAAAGGTAGTTGTTGTGTCATACCTCCATAGGTAGCGTTAGCGGCTAGTAGGCGTGGCGTAGGCTAGCGGCCAGCTAGCAATACACAAATAAGTATCTCATAGCGATTATTTCTCGTAATATGTGTAGCGATTTCGTATCGTTTCAAGGTGGTGAAACAATAAAAAAAGAAGTAAAATCTATCCAGTTCAATCAACCACATATAATAATAGTAATAACAAAACGTCTTTATTAGACGAAGTTTAGCATAAGCTATTCTACCACTTACCTCGTAAAATATCCATCCAAAAAATATATATACCAACCACTAAAATGAAAAGTTTCAACATAAAAAGGTAACTTAATGAGTAAAACACAGGTACATCAAGATTGGATAAAAGTATAACATTAACCATTAACATAGTGATGAATATATTATAAGCAGCATAGAACGACGAAATTTTAACTTGTCTTTCAAAAATGGGGGAATTGAGGTAAGTAAAAGCTTGTGAATATAACATAGTAAATGTAATTTAAATAGATTAGGAATAGTTAACCATTTCAATTTTATGAATGAGGAGGTAAGGTGGTCATATTTTTTCAAGTTACCGATTAATCTGCAACATGAATTTTGAATTTTTTGTAAGCGCTTGACAGATACTGAATCTAAAAACGGATGATAAATAAGTTAGCAGTATGTAATTTTTGAAGTAATTAATGACTTACAGAGAATTTTTTTAGTTTTGTAATCGAGAATTTGTTTGTTCAAGTATAATTGCCGAAGTATTAGAAAACAACTTTTTGTAACATTGTTCACATGAGGGATAAAATTCAGACATTCATCAAGAGATATGCCTAGATTTTTTACAGTTTCACATACTTTTATAATTTCACCATTTAATGGTATTGTCGAATATTTGTTAATTTGATTTCTAAATTTTTCAGAAGTAAATATAATTACTTCTGATTTTTCTGAATTTAATTTAAGATTATGGATTTTTGCATACTTGCCGATAGACCTCAAGTCTTCATTAATTTCAGCTTCAGCAATAATTGCTATAATAATTATTATTATTTTAATATTTAATATTAGTTTAATAGCCTAATCAATATCGGAGATATATTAAATAAAAGGAAGTGGCCCAAGAACCCATCCTTGAGGAACTTCCGATGATCAATGATAACTCTTTGTGTTCTATTTTTTAAAAAGCTGTTTATTAGAGCAACTGACGATTCAGGGAAACTATAAAATTTCCATTTGGCTATTAAGGGTGAGTGGTTGCTGGTGTCGAACGCTTTAGAAAAGTCTAAAGGAATTAAGGAAGAAGTTTGATGGTTATCCCATATGCGACATCTTTTTATTCATTATAAATCCTTGATACCCAACAAATATAATGTTCCATGAACGATCTACTTTTTGAGTCTGATAATCACCAGTGCTAGGCAATAGCGTTTGTCACACTTCAAATAACACAGAAACTCAATAACTACTATTATAACTTTTCGATAATGCAACCGGGACGTGTTAAGTTGCTTTTCATTGGTACAGTGACTGGCAGATTAACAGAAAGCCATTCATGGAGATAGAGGATGGATGAAAAACTAAAAAATAAAATCGTTCTAAATCTGACTGAAATTCTTCCCACAAAGTATTTAATAGCTAATTTCCCCATGAAGCGCCTATGTGCTGAAATTCTATTGTGGTTCCAGCATGTCTCATAGAATTTCTCGATGAATGGTAATCTAGGAAACGTGTAAATTCAAATACACATATAAAAAGTTGTTGGTATGCTTCGAAGAAGAAATGTTCTTTCGACTGTGTATATTCCAGCTATTTACGGGTGATGATAACCAACTCTAAATCCTGTAATAAAGGTCTTGTGCTTGTGAGGGCCCTGAAACCAGTTTCTTCTTTCATTTATGATGAATCAAGTAACTGCCATGCGGTAACCTGTTGCAAATTTATTTGAGTAGTTTTTTCGTAAGCACTTATCTATAAAATTGACGAAATATGGGCAACTTAAAGTCTGAAAAGCCCTAAAAACGGCAACCTCAAAGATAATTTTCAAACGAGTTTTCGAACGTTGAAAATGCATTCTTAGGATTTTTCAGACTCTGAACTACTTATATTTTTAAGGCTCGATTTCATGATTGACCCGCAAGATCTAAAATCTTGATCCGGATCACAATACACCAATGAAAAGGAGACTTTTCAGCAATGGCTCGCATGAATATGGTCGATTTCTTCTAAAACATCTGCCAAACTAGGTAAAAAAATATAATACGAGTTCTGTAAGATGGGCCTCTAATCTCCATATTAAAACAAGAAATTCTTTATAAATCAACTGGTTTATCTACAAAAACCTGTTTTTGCACTTGATACGGACAAATAATGACCAATTAGGAAGTGTTTTCATAAAACTGCATCGTAAATTGGTCAAACGGAAACAAGTATCGTGAACCCACCTCTAAATTGTAAGCAAACACATGATAAAATTGAATAAAATAATATATCGGTTGTTAATTAGGTGTAGATTTCAATAAACTCCTTAATTATCGTCTATTATCACATGTTTTTACTGCTGTATCTCATCCGCATGCCGCCCTTCAAGGTAAATAGAAATGTTAATGAGTTACCGTTATTTATTTTAAACACCTTCACCTGGTTTGGACGAATATATACTGTTGCCTTTGCTTGATAAAATCTTAGAAAGTATGGTAGAAACCAGATAAGAAATTATACAACAAAAAGAGAGCTCTGTAATAACTACTGTATAGTTAGTTGTTAGTGGTTTGCAATCCACCGAGATTTCAAGAAACGAGTCAAGCAGATTTACTTATTGGCTAGGACATACTAATGTAATACCATTTTCAAATTGTGTAGAGTACCTGCATATGGTCACAATTTATAGTTTGGTATTTTGTGTGTATTGTCGAAACCAGAATGAAATTCACATTTTTCTTTCGGAGATAATCCCTTTCATCTTTACGTCAGCTGTCACAGGAGAATTCCGTACCATTTTAATTTTTGAAGAATCAAAACCCAAATGTAGCCATACACATTTTCAAATATGTTGCTTACTTTCCGTGCTATTGGTTTCAATTTCATTTAAGGTATTCCCTACTTATTCGGGGTAATGAAACAGATGCATGGATAGTAAATTTTAACGAAAAAATTATATTTTCCTAAGTCACTGGGGAGGAAGTATTGTAATCACGAGAAATTAGACAAAAATTTGAATGCTATATGACATGTACATTATGAAAAACCAAGTCACTCATCTGCGTGGGTCTATCTGCCTGTCGGTGTATCCGGTAACCCTTGGCCTTTCTATTGGAAAGTGCTGCTCGGATTTGAACGAAATTCTTACACAAGACTACTACTATGCCAAGGACTAAAGAAAGCTTTGTTAGTTTTAGAAAAATGGTGTAGTGACGGCAAATTAAAAGCCCAATAACGAAAAAATAAATTTGCTTAGTGTCGTTTCTTGAGCTTTCTGAGGATCTCAATTATTTTTGGAATAACAGACAAAAACAATTTTTCAGCCTTCATAGCTATATCCGTTTTTAAAACTTAGAATGATAGAGGCTTATGATACGCGTCCCAGCTATCTGGGCTCAGCGCAAGGCGTAACGCTCTGCATAATTGCATGGACTAATTGTATGGACATGCTTGTCTGACTTGATCCATTTGACTTCTCTATTGTGAATGTTGGTATCTATTTTTTCTCAGAGAGCTTGACTTGTGCTGAACTTAATCGTTTATAAACTGACGACGGCGTTGCATACGAAGTGTAGAGCAAACCTACTTGACGCCATTTTTTTAAATGCAATGGCGGATCATGTAATACCACATTTTTTAATTGACTGTAACTGCTTTATTAAGCTATTGAAATGATATTATCGAAAAATTCAATGTTTTCAAGGTAAAAAAAACTTGTGAATATGGAATAATTGTCTCTAGCCATACGAGAGGTACAAACTTAAGACAATTTTGTCTCGTCTTGAGGTTAGCAGCAAATACTCCCTTTGTGTTTAGCACGGCAGTATAAATGCGGTGATCGAGCACCCATGTTTGTTTTGACGCGGAGTAAATGAGGTCTCAATAGACTAAAACTGTAGCCTATTATCAAACTGACGCTAATATCGTTTTCACAGGTTACTCGCAATAAAGATATCCTCTTGTTTTCTTAGTTTGAATACCATTAGCCTGGTGTAGCCATAAGTCCTGGGTAGATCTACAGTTCTACCGGAGGAGCCGCCGTGAAAATGCTATGGACCTTGCATTACAAACAAAATACAAGAACGCTTCTCATTTCCTCGATATTTACCATCATCAGCATCCCTACACGGCGGTTTATTTTACACCACTTAGCTTGAATAGCTATCCATTGTATCCTTTGTATGCACCTGATGGGGTGGCTTATTTATCTTCATGTAAAATAATTAATGGTCCTGCTTGTTTTTGCTGGATCTCCTCATGTATAGCACGATTCACGTAAATTTCAAATGTTGGGCATGCCATGTCGGAGGTTGTTGTATGAAATAGTTCATTCAGGCTGATTTAACATACAGTGGGAGTATTTCTAGGGCAAAAAGTTCTTCCAAAAATAATAAAAGTGGTTCTTGAAAACATGTGTCCTGAAGTGTTCTGTTATTAAGATACAGGAAGTAACAACTGAAATTCATCCAGTGGGTTTGAAGACGGCAACCCCCCATGCCTCTTTGGCCATTCAAACCACATTACAGGTATTACGTATGTTGAAAAGTGACATTATGTTTTTTTTGACATTATATTGTTTTTTTGTGACATTATGTAGGTTTTTCTACAAGATTTTGAGTTACCACTAGTTGATGGACACGTTGTCTAAGCTGTAGGTGTTACCTAAACGTCATGAGGCTTCAGCTATTAATTTTAGCCTCTGATGTGATATAAAATCTGCTTCAGAGGTGGCATTACTCGAGGTAACGGCAATGCATAGGTGCATAGTGAGGATTTGTGTGCTAATTCAATTCAATTCAATTCTTTATTTGAGTTAAGTACACCAGCGTGTTTACACAAGTCAAAAGAAAAAAAAATTAATACAAAAAGCAGTCTGTCAAAAGACTGATGTTCAAATTACATAGAAAAACATCAACTTATGAGATTATGATTCAATAAAAACAGATACAGCAAGTCCATATAAGTTGTAAAAACAGAAGGACATATATACGTACATAGATACACGCATATTCATTTAACCACAATACGTATGTTTACTTCTATAGTCAACGCCAAGCAAAGTGGCGTGCACGTCATCACGATAAAAATTCCCCGACCTAATGCCTAGGTTTCTATCACAAACAATTGCTCTATTGCAGTTTCATATTAATGTGATATATAAATTGTAAAATGGTCATTACTCTCTTATTATGGTTAATAGTCATATAAACATTGTTATTAAAATATCACATAAGTTGCTTTCTGATAAATTTAGACGCATTATGCGAAATAAAATGTTTTGCAAACGCTCCAATCACTTATCGACATGTAAACGCACTAAACCGATTTCGCAGCGTTGACACATTGTTACCTTGAAACTTATTTAAACTGGGAACTGACATTTGTATTAATTTTGACACTGAATCAATTTGTGGCATTTCAAATCTTTATAAATCCTTTGGCCCCGCATACTGTAAATCAACAACTGTTTGTTTCAAAACAAAATTATTCATTTTACGAGTAGATAAAGGCAATTTTGGTATATAAAGATGCCCAAACAGTTAAATAGTCGGTGTAAGGAACTCGTGGCCTCGTTAATGCACTACTTTGAGCAAGAAAGGGACAACAACGGGCCTTTGTTGCCTTTAAATGCTGTTCAAGAGGTAGGTTACTAATAATTATATGTAATGTATATTAATAATAGTGAAATTTTATTTCATTTTTTGTAGCGTGTTGCTGCTGCTTTAAAAATTAGTTTAAGGACAGTTAGTCGTATTTCCGAGGGTGTGAAAAGTGATGCAAATTTAGAATCGCCCAAGAAAAAGCGGAGTTATATTAAACGTGTAACCAACACAGCGACACAAGTGCCATTCGAGAAGTGATGTATAATATGTATCACAAAAGTAAGATCTTATTATAATAACTTATCAGAAATTTGCATTAATTTGTTAACTAAATTATAATGTCATATTACACATGGTTTCAGAAGAACAAGTTACGATACAAACTTTATGGTCTCGATTAAGAGATAGGGCATTATTTGATGGTAGTGCCACGTCTTTAAGGCGGTTGCTTAGAGATCTTGGATTTAAGTGGCTTAAGGACAATCCGCGACGAGGGCTCATGGAACTACCAAGTATAGCTTTGAAACGGGTGGAATTTCTAAGGCAATACAATCAAGCCAAGGTTGAGGCCTTATACCAGTTTGTCTTCCTCGATGAAACTTGGATATTTCAAAATGGGACCATAGGTCGCTCTTGGCAAAATGGAAACCAAAAAAGCGTGAAAGCTATTAAAACAGATGGTAAAAGGTATGTACTTTTACACAATTTGCACTATAAAATTTAAAACTAATATATTTTAGATACATTATATTGCATGCTGGAAATGAAAATGGGTTTATTGAGGGTAGTGAAGCGATATTTTCTTCGAAAACAAAATTTTTGAAATGGTTTCAACATCAGTTATTAGAAAAATTGGAGAGTCCATCTATGATTATACTGGATAACGCCCCTTATCACAGCATGATATTGAACAAAGTGCCCAACAATGCATGGACAAAAAAAAATATCCAAGACTGGTTGACAAATCAAAACATACCATTTTTAAACACAATGTTTAAAACAGAGCTATTGAGTATTGTTGCTCGGTACATAATGCTTCTTAATTATATATATTTTGGTCGACAGTTTATATTTCTTTTGTTTATTCCTATTCTTAAAATAACTGCTTTTTTAGAAACAAACCACCTAAAATATACGTGATTGATGAATTGGCGGAACAACATGGGCACAAAGTTCTTCGTCTGCCTCCTTACCATTGTATATTTAACCCTATTGAGTTAATTTGGGGCATAGCAAAAGGTTACTATAACAGACATATTGGTAGAGATGGTAACAGTGAAAAAGACTGTTTGGATATGTGGAACGAGGCTCTACAAACGGTTACCCCAGACATGTGGAAAAATAGTGTTCGACATACTGAGCAAGAAATTTTTAAATGGTATGAAAGGGAACGAATTTTTGATCGACCAGACATCGAACCTTTAATAATCAACTTTGAGAGTGATGAAGATTCAGATTCAGACAGCGCTGAAGAAAGGAACTCCGACTAACTTTATTGTACAGAAAAAGCTTACACCAGTAGCTTACCTAATTTTAGAATGCATTTTTCTGTATGAATTCTGTAAAATAAATACCATGCATAAAATTTGGAGGACCCCATTTGGATTTTTATTCAGTACCTTTAAGCTATCAATTAAATATGGTAGTTTCATAGTGTCATCTGATCAATAATTGTCATACTTAATGATTATGCAAGTACAGATCTATAATTTTATTATACTATTATTTTTGTTCTCATTTGAGGTTAATATTGCTTATAAACCTAGATATGTAAATAATAAATTTTATTATTTTACAACAAGTTTGGCAACAATGTAAATTTTTCAACACACCCACCTTGATGACGTGCACGCCACTTTGTTTGGCGTTGACTATACACACACACACACACGAATATATAGATACATACATACACATATACACATATATACGTTAAAATGGTAAGACATATGAAATGGTGATATAAAAATTTACCAGATGACTCAGTAAAAAGTTCAAGGAGCCTAGAGGATCCCAGGTGTAGGAACACTGTTGTATTTGCTAACAATCCGACAAGTCTGAAAAATTGTTGCTCAAATACTCGTTGATCATGTAAAAGGCTTTAGTAGTCAGATAAGCATTAATTTTATTTTTAAAAACTTTCGCATCCAGTTTCTTTATACGGTCTGGCAACAGGTTATAAAAAACTATCCCATAATAGTTTGTGCCGTTCCTGATGGTTTGGAGACGGGTATGAGGTACTAAGATTTTATCCATATTTCTGGTTCTATAACTGTGGACATCACTATGGGTAGTATATTTGATCAGGTTAGTCTTTATATACATCAGACATGTGAAGATGTAAAGAGAAGGTACTGTCATGATTTTCAATTCTATAAAAGCTTCCTTGCAAGGTTTCGTGTATTTGAGGCCAGCAATGTACCGCAAGCAACGTCGTTGTAATCCAAAAACTTTTGACGAATGGGCCGACTGACCCCAGTTTAACAATGCGTATGAAATTCTTGATTGAAAGTAGGAATAATATGTTAGAAGAAGAACTGACTGAGAGACATTTTGTTTCAAGTTCCTTATCAAATATATACATTTTGCTAGTGCATCGAGAACATGGATTACGTGAGTTTCCCACGACAAGTGTTCATCAAGGTAGACTCCTAGTAACTTCACGGACTTTAGTGTATTAGTGTCGTGCTGCCTCAAGTTAAGAATAATCATCTGAGACTTGGTTTCATTGATGGTCAACTTATTAGCGGTTAACCAGTTTGCTAGTTTTCTTTTATGAGCTTCAGAGTATCAATGAGGCTAAAGAGGCATTGCTATTCATCAAAGTAGTGTCATCAGCGAATAGGATTAAGTTATTATTCACATCATAGTTAGTTATATCATTGACGTAAATTAAAAATAAAATAGGTCCCAATACCGGCCTTGCGGTACACCGTGAGCAGCGACTAACTGTGAGGATGATGAACCTTTAAAGAATACAAATTGGCGTCGATTACTCAAGTAAGATTTAATCATTGCAGTGGATGCTTCATGAAAGTTATAAAAAGGGAACTTTTACAACAGGATGTCGTGTTGAACACAATCAAAAGCTTTGGACAAGTCCAACAAACATGCCGCGCCATATAGGTTGTTTTCAAAACTCTCGTTCACAAACTGAATAATACTGTTAATAGCTGATGTGGTGGAACTATTTTTCCTAAAACCAAACTGTGTTGAGCAAAATAGATTATTAGCCTCAAAGTATTCATTAATTTGATCTTTCAACAATAATTCCAAAATTTTCGCAAAAATAGGTATTAAGGAAATGGGCCTGTAGTTGCATAACTCTTCAGTATCCCCTTGTTTGAAAATGGGTATAATTTTAGATAGTTTGAAAAAATCCGGAAAAGTATTACTTTCTATACACTGATTGAATAACTTGGTTAGAGGATATATCATGAGATTTTGCAAGGTAATAATATGTGTTGATGATAATTCCATTGGATTCTTGTCTTAAATATACTTACTTGAGATTCAAAGTTAGAAATTATTTGCGCATCAAGTTTTTCTTATCCATCCTGGAAATTATATAGGCAAATTTGCTGAATTTCAAAACCAAGAGAAATAAGAAATAATTGCATCTATTCACTGTACACTGTCGAATTACAGGTCACATACGTGCTAACAGTAACTGCACACAACGCGGGCGTGGTGGTGATTTGCCGTACTTCTCCTCAAAGTTTTTGAAAACACAAAAAATCCTAAAAAAATCGTAATATATAACTTTGAATATAGCCTCACTTCAAAAGGACAACATATAAATAATCCGTCGGGCACAACTGATAGATATAGGCAGCATATTCAGTAATGATTTTCTCACACAGTACACACACTGGTTTTTTTACACAGATTAATACACACAATTAGCCTGATGCGATCTTGCCAACCAACTTTCTTCTCACAGTTGAAAACTATAGACTATTCGGCTTCACAAAACATATGCCACCAACAATGCGTGTAGTGCTGTAGCTGAGCCATTCCTCCATAGATGGACGGTCACAATGATCCTAGTGAGCAAACGTGGAATGACTGTTTGCACCCTAAAAAGCACCTAGTCTGCAAGATGACATTTTATAGGTGTTTTTTTCTTTGACGTTTCATAGGTTTCTTACATAATACCCGTACGGGTCCCAACGGCGATCTTCTTCAGTACAATTGACACTTTTTTGACAACATATTCTATTTATCTATTTATCACTTATTTTTCTTATAACTTTCACATTTAGTGCGTTATTACAATATTATGGAAAGTTCATAGTATGCCGAGATTGGGCGAAGTGATCATTGCAGACTTCAAGATGGCACCACGCGAAACCAGCATAGACCGGCACGGGTATTATGGTTCCTAAAAAGTGATATTTTGTCGTTTTTTTGGCATTTTATAATTTCCTATCACATAACGCAAGCTCTTCTACAAGATGTCAACTTAGCACTAGCTATTGTACACTTGTTGTGAACTCGTTTTATATTGGTCCGTGTTGCCTAAACGTCATAATGCTTTAGCTATCAATGTTTGGCTCTGATGTGATGTAACATCTGCTTTAGACATGGCGTTATTCGAGATCTAAGCTGTGAGTTGCATACTGCATCTGGAAGGAATCGGCAGTGAAGTGAGGATTTGTGTGTTAAAAGTCTGATTTTATACAGATGCAGACCAATACACATAATCATTCAGATGGGATCTTACCACTCAACAAACTTACTATCTTTCACATCTTCTCAGAGATAAAGACTACTTGGATTTCTACAACTAACAATGCATGCCTGAGCGTGTCATGTAGTTGAGTTATTCCTCCATAGATGGAAGCTTTTGATGACGCTCACAGCGATAATAGTGAGCAAATGTGGAATAAACTATTTGCACACTAAGAACTACATAGTCCGCAAGAATACACTCTTATTTGACGTTTTTTAGGTTTTTCACATAACGCCCCTGCGAGAGCGCCTAGAGTAGGTATTCCCGCTCTAAAAGAGACGTCTAGCCCTTCAAAACTACAAGCGAACGTGAGGTTATGTGTCGTCTTTCAATGACTCAGATACGTCACATTCGTCCATTGTTCCGAGAATGCCAAAAACCCTCAACAAAAGAAACAACACACGAAGACCGATCCACATGTTGTTTGTCAAAGTACTATTTCTTACGTTTCACATCCATTAACAATGTATTTCTAACAATTTAGTCGAACATTGCATGACAATTAACCCATTGTGTGTATAATGTGTGTTAAAATAACAGTTCTGGGTATTCGCTTTTTTTTGGGCTTTTGACGTCTTCGGAACGATGTACGAGAGTGTCGTATCTGATACATTGAAAGAATGACAGATAACGTCACAACCTCGATTGTCGCTTTGGAGGGATAGATGTTCTCTTGGGGACGGGAGGGAGTGCCTATCCCAGACGGGGCATGTGGGAATACAAGGATTAACTTCTACATCACTGACGAGACGGAATAAGGACAAAACACGAATATTATCCAAATTATTATTTGTTAGAACCGCTTACCTTAGTAACACTCTACATACAATTTGCAATGCACAAACAGCACAACTTCAGCATATTTTCAGAATGGAACGGATTGAAGTTCCTTATACTTGTAGCTTAACCCTTTGTGATCAACTGGTCTTCTAGGATGCCCACCAATTCATTGTCAATGCGCTTGGCTCCTAATAGTGTAATGATGTTACCACCAGTATTACGAGTTGTCCATGATTTAGGATCTTTATCAGCATGAGAGCATTAAAAAGAGCTCAACTGGTAGGAACAGCAGATATAGCCACACGCTCCTAATGAAAACGTTCCACTTGTGACTTGGGATCTTGTATCAAGCAAAACTAGAGTGATTTTGCCGAATTTCATCAAATAGAGGGACCATTTAGCTTAGCATAACTCATCTTTGTCTCGGTGTAATATAAGGATAATTCAAATATAATAAGAATTTTTACCATATACTGTTAGAAGTGCTTGCTGGTTTTGTGGAAAGAACATATTCTCCAACATAACGACCACATGTATACAGTATTACGGAGCTGGAGCATCGTTGGGAGTGTAAACGACGAAGTTCAGTTTAGTGCTATCCGATGAGGATACCTTAATCACACTACACCACTAATATAAAATGAAATGGATAATTCCATAATAAGAATAGTGTATAAGCCTGGCCACTAAGGGTTAAATTTTGGGTGAATAAGATTTACATCATGCAATTTTTGTTTTCCGGAGTTCATTAGCACTAACCCGATGGTAACCTTTTTGATAGATTCATTCTGAAAAGACACACGGCGATTCTCTTCCTGCATCCAGATGAGATGAAAAGCATATTCATACTCGCAGTTTAGCCAAACAAGAGTTTGTGTGAAACTTTTGATTTGTAGCGTTCTTGGAAATATGCCTCGTTGAGCGAGTTGTCTAATTCTAATCTATAAATCCACTAGTTTACGTACATACACAACTTCATATACACTACAGGAGCAAGATTATAACAAAAGATGAGTTCTGAAATCGACATAACTTCTTTTCCTATGCAGAAAGTTTCATTTTTGACCACAAAACAAAACTTTTTTTGAGGTGATCTTGAATCTAGATCATGGGTACATGTACTAGTATATATACTTAGGTGATTCAGTAAAAAGAAAATATTCAATTTGAATCCCAGAATAGGTTCTTGGCATCGAGCAAATATCAAGGAATGCGCTATTAGAATGTCTCTTGGCTGTACAGTATTGCGTCAGGGGGCGGAGCCAAGGAATGCATATTTGTATCACATTAACACAGGCCTGACTTAAGTTTCACACTCTGTACACATCAGAAGCAATCAAGTTATTAATATATAAATCTTAGTTCTGTCCTACATGTTATATTTCACCATATATTAGTGTATAAAATGTTCTATATTAGTCATACCAAGTCGAGCTAGATTGACTTTAGTTTTGATAGTAATTGAGAAGATACCTAAGTGGCCTTCTGGTTACACAATAGAAGTTCTTATCTAAGGGTCAAAAGACGGTCTAGGATGCTTGTATAAACAAAAGTGTAAAATAAGCTCTCCCGATCACAAGCCAGCAGAACTGTAGAATATGTAAACTCGATATTGGTATAACTTCAATAGATTGGTCACATTTCAGATAGAATCCATGTGAATGACATTCTTGAAATTGCATTTTCGTTTACAAAATAAATCCAGCTTTCTGAATTAACTCGATGATCTTCAGAAAATATAAGTGAGCCCTATGACTATAGACAGGATTTCGTATCAGTTCAAATACTTGACTGACAGAATATAACTACGTGACTATCTATAAAGGGTGACATCATTAGCTTGCTAATTTTGAAAAGTCTACTGTTTAGAATTACTGCACCAGCATTACCTTCGGACCATTAATCAATTGTTAAAAAGACTTCCGAGTATAACTGATTTGAATACCTATGAACTGTTTTAATGAACTGCAGCAGCTCGGTCTTTTCAGCATTAACAGAAAGATCGACTTCCCTACAGCACGATTCCACGGAGCGCAGAGCGCATTGCATAATTTCCGAGACTGTTCTACAAAAACGCCCCCTAACTTATACAAAGAATTTATAACATTTTTGCAAGGCTAGCTCAGCTAATTTCAAGTTGTGAGTTAAGGTGCTCAATTCACGGACGAATGTCTATGAGTTCATATTGACCTGCTAGAGCATAACGATTTCGCTGTAAACAAACATTTGTTTTATTTGTTTTTGTATCGAGCATGGTTAATGTGGTCGTGGCGGAAGCACACCAAACATAATAATAATAATAATAAATAGCCTTTATTTTACCTGGCGGGTTACATCAGCACAAGCTGTTTTTCAGAACCAACCAGGGCTAAAAAAAAAAAAAATTCAAGTACATGCAAATACAACAAAAATACATTGAAGATAACATTTAAAGCAGAAAAAAAAATTTTTTTTACAGAATCGTAGCATGGTATAATGACCAAAAGACCAAAAGAGAAACGTGCAGCAACAGAGTACGTAGCAGAATCAAAAACCGTGATTAGAAGTAACTTTAAAAAAAGAAAATATTTGGTATATGGCGGAAGATATAAAAATTAAAAGTAAACAGTAACAAATGTGTAAGCAAAACACAAACAAATGAAAAGTGACGAGTGAGAAAACATGCACAAATAAACAAATATAAAAATAAAATTACATAAAAATACATGCTAGATGAAATCAAAAAAAAAATACATGCTAGATGAAATCAAAAAAAAAATACATGCTACATGTCATCAAAGACAAAGAGCCTAACTTTTCTTTTAAAGCTGGACACAGATAAAGTTTTCAAAGCTTGAGGTACTTTATTGTAGAAATCGGGCGCCACATATGAAAAGCTCTTTCTGAATTGGGTTGTTCGGTGCCGAGGCAAGTCAAGAGTATATCCTACAAAACGCAGGTTCGCTGAGTGATGATCACATCTCATGGTAAGCTTGTTCTTCAAATAAAGAGGCATTTTATTTATCATAATACTGTGGACCAATGATAATAGATGCAGTATCCACCTTTGTCGCATAGTAAGCCATTGAATATTTTTAATATGATCAGATACCCTCTCCCGCCTTTGAATACCTAAACTGAATCTTATGCAGCTGTTTTGCACTTTTTGAAGTCTGTATGCCTCGCTCTGTATTAGACATGGACCATAGACAAGGTCCCCGTATTCAAGTTTACTTAGGATAAGGGAGTCACACAGCTTAACCTTGGTCTGCTTGGACAATACATTTTTATAGCTATACATTGACTTCAACTTAGCATAGGAACCCTGAACAGCTTTGGTGACATGATCATGGAAGCACAGGTTCTCATCAAATGTGATGCCCAAGTTGCGAACCGATGTCTTGTGGCAAACTTCATCACCTCCAATACACAGCTTTATTAATTCACTATTGAATTTGCTGAATTTAGATTTAATAGTTATGATAGCCGACTTTCTAGGGTTAATACATAAGCCATGTTTGTTATACCACACACATATACTATTTAAATCCTCAGACAGCATCTCATTCGCTTCAATGTACATAGCAGGGTTGTAAGATAGATAAATCTGTGTATCATCGGCGTATGTATGTAATTTGCAGTATTTAGTGACTTTATCTAAGTCCGCTACATAAAGAGAAAACAGAAGAGGTCCAAGAATAGACCCCTGTGGTATACCTTTGGAGATAGTACCCTCCTGTGATAAGATGTCACCGATTTTTACCTGCTGAATGCGTTCATGAAAATAACTGCGAAACCAATTAATCGAACTATCGGAGAAGCCAAGATAATGAAATTTTGCAAAAAGTAGTTCATGGTTGAGGCAATCAAAGGCCTTACTTAGATCTATCATGACAGCAGTAGTAACTTTAGAATTGTCTATTGCCCCTATGAAGTCGTCACAGACATCGAGCAGAGTTGTTACGGTGCTGTGGTTTTTTCGAAAGCCCGACTGCGTAGATGGAATTATCTTAAAGGTAGTGACGTGCTGCATCAGTTGCTCATATACAATTTTTTCTAATAGTTTTGATAACACTGGAAGGATACTAATTGGTCTATAATCATCAGGTCCTTCCGGAGCATCAATTTTAGCAAGAGACCTAACGCATGCGGCTTTCCAAATTTTAGGAACTAACCCTTTTTCAAGCGAATAGTTAATTATATGAGTAATCGCTTTAGAACAAAAAGGAAACACTAGAGCTAACATATTTATATTCAAACCATCTAGTCCAACCGCCCGAGATTTTATTTTATTGAAAATCTGTAATATTTTATCCTCCGTGACCGGTTTTAACTGAAACAGGTTGTCTATAGACGGCAAAACATTGCTATTGTAATGATGAATAATACTGGTATCCACACAATTATCTGGAATGGAATTTAGGAAATATTTGTTCACTAAATCAGGTTGCAATGTGCATTCTAAAGTATCTTTAACAGGATTATGTACACCTAGTTGTTTGATGGTTCGCCACCAATCACGGGAACTTCTACCTTCTTTAAGCTGCAGTTCTATATAGGCTTTTTTTTCTCTTCTTATGGAAGCTGTTGCAAAATTTCTGAGTTGTTTATAATAAACCCATTTGACATTGATCAAATCTGCAGAAAGAGCATCCCTTACCCCTTTTTTATATTTCATATATGCATTGTTTCTCAATCTCATCATGAACTTAATGTTTTGGGTGATCCAAGGATAGCGTGGCTTTGTTACTTTTACTGTTTTGATGGGCGCGCATATGTCTAGCAAAATATTGATCAAATCATACAAGTAGCTTAGCTTGGATTCAAGATCTTCGAAGTTGATAACTCCTAACCAGTACATTGATGAAGCTACCTCAGCAAGTAAGTTGGCATCTAAATTCCTTAAATCGCGGATACGTATATATGTTTGTCTGTAGACGCTGGCTGGATAATCTGTACAAAAGTATACCAAATAATGATCCGTGAAAGGTAGATTTACAGCTCCGGTTTTTGTGATGTTTAAGTTTTTATCTACGAATACCACATCTATCAGACTTCTGCTGTTATCTGTTACTCTTGTTTCCTGACTTACTATTTGATTCAAATTGAAATCCTCGAAAATTGTTGACATGAATGAATAGTCCAGGCCTTGTTTATTCAAAACATTTATATTTAGATCACCCATGCATACTATATGATCAGATGATGTGAAAACAGTAAGTAGTGAGTCTTCCAGGCCTGTCAAAGCTGTATAATCAACATTGGGAGGTTTGTACACAACACCCACAGCAAATGCTTCTTTGTTTATTTTAACCCTAACCCAAAGTTGTTCAAGGCCCTCTTGTGTTGCAAAGTTAAAATCAGATACTTGGAAGCAATGCAGTCCTTTTCTCACATAGAGAGCGACTCCACCGCCTCTCCTATCTTTCCTGTCACATCTAAACAACTGAAATCCTGGAACATGGATATCATTATCAGTGATGTGTGGTTTGAGCCACGTTTCGGTGAATCCGATGATATCAAAATTTTGCGACAACACATAGTCTTTAACATCACAAAAACAGCTAGTAAGTGATCTAATATTTACACATCCTATGATCAAATTATGCTCTCCGCCTTCGATGACATCAAATTCTGATAATACAGTCATTTCAAAATACAGCAAAAAAAAAACACAAAAAACAGATTAAAAAAAGATAAAAGGATAAAAAATGGAAAGTTTTTTAAAAAGTTTGAGATAAAGTTGAAGTTGAAATGGGATAAACTTCCAGTAAAAATTAAAACAGAGATTAGATAAAATGCACTTATCTATTCGAAGTAATTTGTCTTTCTTCGTATAAGACCCTCATGTTTTTGCAAACACAGACAATTACTATCCCACACAGCATGGTTCGTATCTAGCGTTTTATCTTGTTTTTAATTAATAGACAGACAGTTTGCACAGCATGACGATTTGCTTTTACACTGCTTCCGTTCGTGACTGCCAGCACAAATAGGACATACAAATGCATTTTTACAATTTTTTTGTATATGGCCATACTGACACTTAAAACAGCGTATCACTGACAAATGCTCATAAATACGACATCTATCCCATCCAATATTCAACTTCCCTTCCCCTATCACTGACTGATATGACTTAGGATCTAGCTCAATAACAAGATCAAATTTTGCACCTTTAATTGGAAACTTATATACTATATTAAGAACAGCGTCATCATGGCTGACGAGCCTGCTATTTTGATTCATAATTTTGCTTTTAAGAACTTGAGAATCAACATCATACTGATCTTTGTTAACACCTATCACTCTAATTCGAGGATTTCGCTTTTTTGGCAGTTGAACAGAGCAATTGCCTGACAAATTAGTTTCAATCGATTTCTTAATTATTTCTAACGACCGTTGGTTATCGCACTTCAGAACAATGTCACCGTTATTATTAGCTTTATTGATTTGCACACCGACTTGAAGACTTTCAGGATTTACCTTACTCAGCAGTTTCTGCTTCAAGGATGCTACATCGATGTTACTGTTAGGCTTCACCAGCAATACATGACCTCTACTCGTGTTTCCCTTTACAGCATTGCTGTAAGAAACCTTGGGCTCACCAACGACCATGTTTGTTTCTCTATTCTTCTCATTCTCCTCCAGTTTTTTACATAAATCAGCAACAGTTGTATTGAGCTCTTCTATTTTTGAGTTTTGACCATTAATTATTTTATAGCAAGCATCCAGTTTCTTTTTGACGTCAGATAATATCTGAGCCAAACCAGCACATTCACATGAACTGCTAACCGAACGTGAAGTTGTCCGTTTTGTTTCTCCACCGGAATAGCTCATGGTAACCGGAATCTTGTTACAACGTGACAACGGCGCTCACTGTTCACGCCGCATTCCAGAACCCGACCGTACTGTATACACTTTTGAGAATGCAAATATAGGCAATCTTTATATCCAAACTGATCACCACACGTCCAGATGTTCACAGATGCACTTTTCGAAAAATGTATTAACTTAGAAATAGCGAAAATCCGAATAATCCTAACAGGCTATACCGCATAGCTCCATACCACGTTGCCACGTTGAGTCAGTACTCGAGGTTAGGTCTTATCTGGGCCTTGTACAGAGTGAGGAGGTTATGTGGAGAACAGTAATTTTGGCCTTGAACAAATAGCCTAGTTTCTCTTAGATTCTCAACAGCTGCGTTATTGACGTAACAGGCCAAGTCCTCGTTAATTTGGGCTCCGACCCGCCGGAATAACCTGCTTTTTGGTAGAACACGACCATCCATCGAAACCGGATGAGCGCTAGGGCGCTTGTTAGTTAAGATGCAGTACTATATTTCGGAAGCATTAAATAGTATTATTTTGTTGCGTTCCAGACCAGTGATAACCTTTAGGTTTCTTGTAAAAGCGGGAGTCGCTGCTAGTCTTCTTTTCTCCAGCTCTCCGGCAGAGACCAGCGTGCGACTCTGAATTCCTGCATGCTGAGTGTTGCAATCGGCAAAGCTGTGGATCGGAATGGTGGTACAGGAAAGGAGGTCGTTGACATGTAAGAGAAACAATGTCGGAACCAAGATCGATCCCTGGGGAACACCCGCTTCGGTATTGTGGGGTGAAGAGGAGAACCCCTCAACTACGACGGATATCTTGCGGCCAGAGAGGAAGTACTAATCGTAGTAGTAGTAGTGTTTATTTGCCATGTTGATGCATACCATAAGTATATGTGGCAGGTCAATAGGAAGAGAAAAATAAATAAGCAAATAAACAAATAAGAGATCACAGCAGAAACCTTATAGATACAAAGTAGATTTGGCATGCCAAGACATAAACAAATATTGGATAAATTATATTTAATTATACTATTTGTCCTTGTGTTGTAAAAATTCATCAATTGTATAAAACCTTTCACTTGATAAAAATGATTTCACTCCATATTTAATATTTTTGAATGTTCTTATTTTTTTAAGATGCTGATACAGCTTATTATAAAATATTAGGTACACAGTTGTAATGAGGTGAGTGCTTGAAGCGACTGGTGTTGTGTTTGAGGATAGTTAATGTCGCACTGTTTCTGGTATTATATACTAAGTGACATATAAATCCGAACACCCAGTTTAAATGGTTTTATTTTAATAAAAGTTGGTAAATGTATTTATCTTACTGTAAGTAACAAGTGACAAAATTTTCAGCCTTATCAGTTGGACATTCCGGTTTTTATACTGCTTTTTTTTAATTCACTAACGCTCTAAAAATGAATATTTCAGCCGCAGTAAAGAATCAACGTTGGCGGATTTTGGTTCTTGACATCCTTTACGATCGGTTACGATGCCTAGAGTACGGAGACCTGTACGATTTCGTTAACTTAGTGAGTTTGATAGGGGCCGTATAGTGGAACTTCGGGAAGCTGGACTTTCTTTTTGGGCAATTGCAGTTAGAGTGCAAAGAAGTGTAGACACTGTCGTTAGGTGTTGTCAGGCATGGCTTCGTGAAGGCCGTACGCAAAGAGCAAGGGGCACTGGATGCCGCCGTAGAACAACAGACCGTGAAGATCGCCGCCTAAGATTATTGGCCTTAAGGGACCGTTTCTCCACTACCAGGTCCATTGCAAATGAATGGTTTGCAGAACACGGAAGACCTATTGGCATGCGAAGTGTTTACCGACGAATGAGAAGTTTTGGCTTGTTTTCATACCGGCCACACTGGGTCCTCCCTTTAACTCGAGAACACCGACGTAATCGCCTTGAGTGGTGCAGACAACGGTCACTCTGGGATCAGGAATGGAACAGTATTGTCTTTAGTGACGAGTCTCGATTTTGTTTAGGCATGCACGATGGTCGTGCCAGGGTTAGAAGGCGACGTGGTGAAAGGAGGAATCCACAGCTTTTTGTTGAAAGACATGTTCATCACACTGTTGGAGTTATGGTTTGGAGTGCTATAGCTTATGGTTCCAGGTCACCTTTAATCTTCATCAGAGGTAACATGAACGCGCAGCGTTATATCCACGAAGTTCTAGAACCCCATCTTTTACCCTATCTTGAGACCCTGGCAGATCCAACTTTCCAACAAGATAATGCCCGACCACATGTTGCAAGAGTCACAATAGACTTCTTTCAACATAATGATGTCACATTGTTACCATGGCCACCAAGATCTCCCGACTTATCCCCAATTGAGCACGTGTGGGATATGATGGGTAGGAGATTGCTCAATTTGCAACGTCCTCCTTAGACTCTAGAAGCACTTCGAGAGGAGTTGGTGGTTGCCTGGAATGAGACACCACATGAGGACATTGACCACCTGATCAGAAGCATGCCTAGGCGCGTTGGAGAATGCGTAGCACATCAGGGTGCTTCCACACATTATTAAAGGTCAAAGGGCTTTAAAGCAGTGCAATCATTTTGAAATTTTTATCATTTACTTATTATACTTCACTAAGTACTTATACAAAATTTTATTAAAATAAAACCATTTAAACTGGGTGTTCGGATTTATATGTCACTTAGTATATGTGTGGTACTGTCCTAGTCTCTTGAACTGGTACATGTTTTTCCAAACCTATAAAATGCACTTAAAAATGTAAACATAAGGTACAGTTATTTTTTCGATTTATACGTGGATATACGTGTATTTACAGGCGGAATATTAAAAATTAGTAGAGATTCACGACTTGACTTGATTTTCAAGCTACTTGACTTGATTTGACTTGATATCAAGTCAAGATCAAGTCAAGTATTTGTTTTTGAAATTCAAGTCAAGTCAAGTAGTTACACATCAAGTAACTTGAAAATCAAGTTTTCAAGCTAACTACTTGATTTTTCTTGAAAAAATGTACTTTTTTGATATTAATCTGTTCAACTGCCAAAACGGAATAACAATAAAAATCTATGTATATATAGATTTAATCTTTTATTTAAAAAACATCTAAAAACGAAAACTCTAACAAACTCAGTTTAATAATACATGAAATAATATGAAACAAAAATGCGAAATATTCTGAATTCTGACAATAAAACAATAGAAAATCAACAAACATGAAAATGAATATCTAAAATAAATCTTTAATATCCTCATTTGCCATCCATGATTTGAGACACAAAAGGCTTCTAACGGAGTTATCGCCTAATCGATTTCTTGTTTTGGTAAGAGTTAAGGCAGCTCTAGAAAACTGCCTTTCAACTGGAGCTGAAGAAGCTGGCGTTGCCAAAAAGTCTTTGGCCATTGCGGCAAGGTTTGGCAAAATGCATTCGTGTCTCTTCCAACATTCTAAAATATCTTCAGTACTGTCAGCTCTTGGGTCAGAAATATATTAGTCGATTTCGTAACGCCAGGCCATATCGTCGTCTGCATTATGGGCAGGTTTTCTATTAAACAAACTTTGTAGATCTATTTCAAACTTTTCGACACTACTATCTTTACTAGGGTTTGAAGATGCTGCTACTTGAAGTGATGGTTCAGAAATTTGCAGAGAGTCAGCCCTAAAATATTGTGCTTTAAAAATATCTTCAATATGTTTAATTGCTTCTATCTGCAACTCTTTTCCCCAACTTGTATTGGAGAATGTATCCACTTTATGTCGGGGGTCTAAAATCAGGACAACACAGTACATCCAGTTAGTCCGTTCGTAATGTCTAATGATTTTGTCCCTTGCCGCTTGAATACTATTTATAATCTTTTCATCGATTTCATCTCGATCAGGTTTATTGTCAAGTACCATAGCCCACGATTCTAGTCTATCCAGCAACATATTAATGCCGATTATTACCATGGGTAAAGTAGCATATGATTCACCTTCTAAAATTATGGAAATACTCTTAAAAACATTAAGGTACTGGCAAATTCGTTCAATTAACGACCATTCTGTGTCGGTTGGCTTTAAAGTTTTTAAATTTTCTACATTATCACAAAGGATGTTAAGTGCGTTTCTCATATTTAGACTCCATCTCAACATGTCTAACGTGGAGTTCCACCTTGTTATGACATCAAGTTTTGGCATAGTAAATTTCAGGTTTAAAGTGGTGCAAAATTTTTCAAAATCTTCACGTAAATGTTCAGTTTTTTAATTTTTTAGCAAGGGAATGGATTTTTCTTACAGAAGAGGGCGGAACTTGGCAGTCATCATCATCATCATCTGATATATCTGTCAAAATGTTGGCGGTTTCTTCAACCTCAGAATCAAGGATTTTCATAAAATCTCTAGCTGCCAAGTTTAAGATGTGTGCAAAACATACAAAGTGGATATTTTTTGTATCGATTTCAGAAATATGCGTTTGAAGTTCTCTGATGAACGTAAAATTACTATTTGTATTGTCGGTAGTAATACCTTGTATGCATTTTGTAACATCGTAGAATTGTAATACTTCGAAAAATAGCTTTGCAATTGCATTACCAGTATGTTGCCCATGTGCTGGCACAAAATCTAGAAGGATACAATGAAGTTTCCAATTTTTATCGATAAAATGGGCGGTAATACCATAGTACCCCTTCATATTAAAAGAAGACCATCCATCGATTGTGAACGAGATTTTTGAATTATATGTTTTCAAAAATGACTTAATTGTTTGCTGCGCTGCTGCAAATGTTTTTAATGTCAAAGATTTCATTTGATTCCGACCAGGTAGAGTTGCCTTTGGATTTAGGAATTTGTACATTTTTCCACTTATAGCATCTTCAAAAAAGTTGAAAGGGAGATACTTCTATGCTATATATTCCACAAGTAGTTTTTGAAATTTGTCTTTTTGAAAGTTTTCTGAACAACTAGTGGTCTGCAAAGTAAACATAACTGGAGTTAGTAAAATGCAGCGCAAGGTGCATGAATGTTTACGTCATAATATCCCACTTTTAAATGAAAAAGTAAGTTTTTTTGAAATGCCCTGTATAAAAATTTATAGCATGTCCCACAATTTTGAATAGAATGTCTTAAAGTCAATATAGATTTTTGTAAATATGCTGTGATGAGTTTTATTGATGCAGGGTGCCCAAAAACTGCTGCACCGACTTCAAAATCAGAATTTTAAATGAGACATCATTACACAATAATTATAACAACAAACAAAAATTATGTTATATAATAAAAAAGCGGTTCTAAATTAGAAGTCGACAGTACTTCTTATATTTAAAAAACTTTTAGAATTGTTATCCGAAAGTTGTAATTTTTTCCGTTCAAGAGCCGCCTTTTATTTAATATTTTGATATTTCGCCTACCTCGATATTTATTAATAATTTATTAAATCTTTTTAATATAGAATGACTTTTAAAATCAAGGAACCTATAATGATTATAATAAACATTATAAAACTATAAGTGTGGCTTAAAATGAGCTGATCCGGATTTTGGAAAAAATAACTTTTTAAGGGGTTTTCGTGATCAAGCAATCCAAATTAGGCATTTGTTTTTTTCTAGCATGATTCCTTTATGTGTTTTTTTAAAGATTTTTCAAAAATGGATGAAGTTGGAAAAAACAAATGAAGGATTCTGGTGCAGCACTTTTCGGACACCCTGTATAAATAAAATTCTAATAGGTAATTTAATTTTTTTTGATTGCCAAGAACCTTTTATATAATTATTTTTTTCTACACCCTGTAGTTTCTGAGGAAGAGGTATGCTTACGCCCCCAATAAAATGCCCACCCTGTACAATTATTTACTATTTAGTTTCAGCTCAAATCTAATTATTATTAATTTTTTACCTTCTCAAGCCAATTTGTAATTGTGCTACGCCTATTCGATCTGGCAGAGGCTTCTGCTTCGGATTTAGTTGGGCTGGATCTACCAAAAATGTTTTCGTATACTCTAGTGTGTTTAGCTTGCAAATGCCTCCTTAGTGAAGATGTTCCACAGTTTTTCATTTTTAAAACTGTATTTTTTACGACACATAGGGTACATTTGCCTTGTTTGTCAGTAGTTTTCTTACTCTTAGAATCCTGCTCGATTATGAAATAATCCTTAATTTTATTCGTTTTATTAGCTTTAACTCGTTTTCCCTTTGGTGGCACCGACCCTGCACTTTCTTCTTCTGGTTCGGTGTCATCAGATTCTGACACTTTTTCATTTACGATATATTCTGAGCCGCTGCTTTGAAAAGGTTCCGTCTCCATTTCTGACAAATCACTTCTTAAATCAGACATAATAATTCTTTTGCGGTCGCCCTTTATCCTTGAACAACGCTGCTCTACTAATCGCACGAGCACGTCCGTCGTCATCGAGTGCCTGCTTGCTGTGTGAACCCCCTATTTAACCTCGGTGAATCCCCTATTTTAACGCTTCGATGCGCATTTCACAGATCTACTATCAAGTAATATCAAGTAGTTTGATTTTACTTGATATCAAGTCAAGTAGTTCAGTCCGAAAATCAAGTCAAGTCAAATATCAAATTTTTAAAAGCTTGAGTTTTCAAGTCAAGTCAAGTCTTTAAGAAAAAATTCAAGCTACTTGTCTTGATGAATCCCTAAAAATTAGTCATAATATTCTTTTTTGTCCAACAAATACTCTGTCTTTGTCAATACTGTTGCCACATGCCATTATATTATAGCTTATATGTGGGTACGCTAATGAATAATATATTGTAGTTCCATCTCGTCTAAGGTGTCTTAATTGTAATATGGAGTAGAATGCCTTATTAAGTTTTTAGCACATAGTTTCGATATGGTCAAAAAAAACAAGATTTGAATCAAAGTAAGGACTCAAGAGTACCAGAAAGTATAGCAAAGTCGTTGGGTAGATGTTTTTGAATGGTGTAGTTCATTATAACCGTTTTGCCTTCAGGTTGACACCAGCCACTAAATTCATCTACAAAATGGGCTACACATTATTTTGGAGCTGTTGAGGATTCTGTCCGTGAACTGTTATCCTAGTGTCATCAGCGAACATAGTTACGCTCCCGCGTGTTAAGTAAAGCGGCAGGTCATTTACATATGAATCAAAGAGTAGCCCTAAGCCAAGATCCGTGGTATTTGATCTAACTCTTCCGATACTAACATGGAGTTTACGTGCACTCATGTAGGCTAAAATCCATTTCAGGGGTGTTCCACGAGTACCTAGAGTCTCTAATTTCTCTTGTAGGTATCCTTTCCGGATGGTGTCAACTGCTTTTGACAGGTCAAAGTGTAGTGACACTACATATTCACCTTTGTCTAGATGTGGCAGGTTCTGTGTGTGTGTAGATTTTGTTGATCTAAATCCATGTTGAGATGCTGTTAATAAGCCTTCCTTTTCAACGAAACAGCTAATTTAGTTGTACATATGCTTTCCCAATAACTTTGCGATACTACTGATTAACTAGATCTGACGGTAGTTTTTAGGATTTACACTGTCCCTTTTCTTCAACACTGGTACCACCATGACCACTTTCATTAAATCTGGAAAACAGTCGACTTCTATGGACTTATATTAATCAAGAAAGAGGGATGATCAACAATTAGGCTTTTTACTTTTCCCGATATGTTCAACGACAAATCATCAAAACCAGACGAAAGTTTATTGGTCAATAATGTTTTGATTTCTTGAGGAGCTACCGGGGATATTAATATTGAATTTGTACTGGTGGTTGAATGTGTACACGACAAGGATATATTCTGTCCGAAAGTTTTTGTGATGTTGTTAGGTACTGAGGACGTAAAGAATTCTGCAGATGTGTTAGCGATAATCAGCATCTATATTCAGGCAAACATTGGATGTGGATTTGTTTACCTGTTTGGTCGATTTTTCATTCACAAGTGACCAAACTTGTTTCACTTTATTATTCTCTTCTAAAGGTTTGTCGCTGAGGTATGTTTTTTTGTGTTTTCTATGAGCTGTCAATATTTCTGTTTTTCAATAGATCATATGTGTTTAGTCTGTTCGGAAGGACATATAACAGAGTGTCTTATAGTCTGTAGTGGACAACTCATATTATAACACTAAATGAGGGAGTTAATGAAAAATTCGAAACCTCCATTGATATCCATATTATACATTAGACACAATTATGTTTGATTAGATGTTTGTAATAATTAGTTCCATTTTCACTAATAAGCCTTCTGGTGTACGTAATAGTATTTTTGCTGTTATCTTGCACGCCATGATTATACGATATTTTAAGTAAGTGAGCGTAATGGTCAGCTAGAATAGAATTAATTTGTTTGATTATCCGGATAGTTTATCATATAGTCGATCGCTGTTGGACTAACATGAGAGTTTGTGTCAATCAGAAGCTTGATATCTAGTCAATTTTTTCAGATTTCAACGTTGAAGTTACCACAGAGTATAATCTTTTCAGACAAGTTGCTAGCAATGATCCAGATTTCCGTCAATTTCTTTAAAAATACATATAGGTTTCCACTGGGGGCCCATAAATTGACAATACTGCCAGTTTTGTCATGGGGTCAGCCACCCACCTACAAAGCTTCTCTGGGAGGCTATATAGGATGGAAGTTTGCTCAGGAAGGCAGCAAGCCACAGTTGATCGAACGCTTTTGTGAGATCGAGAGCATCGACATGAGCCTCAACATATCAGTGTAGTCCACAGTTGCGTGATCAAGCTAGGAGGGCCGCCGCATATCGCTGGTGCCGGAAACCATACTGCCTATCCTCTACTCAAGCCGAGACGTTCAAGGTACTCCAAAAGCTACCGACTGATGTAGTTCTCCATCACCTTACTTATAACAGAAAGTAGAGCTATAGACCAGGGATCCGTTTTTTGGAATGCGCTGATCATGACCGAACTTCCGTTTACAAGGAAAAACTGCTTTGTTGATGTCGAGCAAGTCAAAATCTTTTTGAAAAAACTGTTTTTTACACCTCTTCATACCAGTCTTCACTCTGTCAAAATATCTAAAACTCAATCAAATATGTAATCAAAATGACTATATTTTAAAAAGGGTGAACTAGTGTGCTACATCCTGTGCCAAAAATACTAAAAACTGGATTGGAATGGGAACGTCTTGATCAAAAATTTTAATGATGTCGAACAAGAGTACAAATGTTTTTACTTAACGACCAAGAATGCGATTGCTGAGCCATATAACGCGCGGTGTAAAAATAGCAACACTGCGTCAAGGCTAGCACGCGTCTGGCGATCTTGTTCGGTTAACTATTGTCTTCCAGAGGTACTGCTACGTGTTACGATAAATGGTTACTAGGCTGTCAAAACTTTGTTGAATTGTAATATGACGCTTAAAACTTATTAAAGACTGATTTCCAGTACTATCCCCAAGGAGCCTGATTCATCGTAGGGGTGTTTCGTGGGATATTTTTTATATTTAATTGGGACACCACCTTTTGTGCTCTATACCGGGTGATCCACAAGTCGTGACTAAAAATGAAACATCATACACAGGGCCGCATTTTTAGGGAGGTCTTCTATGTAACATTATTTCCTCGAGGGCTTCATTAAAAAGATACGGGGTGTTGAAGTTTAAAAATAAAAAATACAAGAGTAACTGTTTGTAGCAGTGGCATACTATTTATATTTTTAAAATAATGACACTAATCCCCTGTATCTCCGCTACTGGTGCACGTTAAGTTTAAGTAAAGAATTTTGAATGTGGACAACAATACTTAGGTAAATTCATATACCAAATTTTAGTTGACGGTTTTGAAGATATTAAGTTTTTTATTTTTAAACCTAAACGCCCCGTATCTTTCTAACGAAGCCCTCGAAGAAAAAATGTTACATAGAAGATGCGGTCATACGTATGATGTTCCATTTATGGTCACGACTTGTTAATCACCCTGTATAACTCCAAGCGATCGACACGGTTAGAAAACATACATTACTGTGTATATAGTGCTTTCAAAAAATGCCCACCATTATATTATGATAACGTAGCTGATCGCTATTTTTTCACATAGAATGGAGGGTGCGTAACCTCATTTTGAAGCCATGAGTACTTTGTAATCCTAGAATACGAAATCACTACATTTGAAAATTACTTACTGGCGTTTTTGTACATTGAAACGCATTTAACATAACAATCAATCAGCAGAACTTTAAAGTATACCATATTATTCTCATTGTCTCAAAAGTGTCTATCCGAAACGTGTAACATTTTATTATATACTCGTGGAACATTTAAATAAAAAAAAGTCAAAATCTGTCATTTTCTTTCAACTGAATGCCATATTTGAATGCACATTCAGATAGACCTTTCCAAAAGAACAAGATTGATATAACTTATACAACATCTTGGTAACTGTCTGTTGAGTTATAAGCCATTTAATAAATAGACAAAAACGTTCAACGTGAACAGTATCACGGTCCGCTAGTTTGAAAGATAGGTTATATTCTAGGGTTGTTAGGGACTCGTAAGGCTCCTCAGAATAAGGCATCACACTTATCAACTTATCAACACTTTAGAAAACGGTTGCAAGATTTCCCCCAGCCGCCATCTTGAAACTTTTATCTATTAATGTTACGTCAACATATAGTGTTATCCGTCAAATTCACCTCCTTAAACTTCATATTGGTATCTTAGCATGATCTAAAAATAAGTATCGATGGCCTTTCTGAACAGTAATGTATGTCATAACTTAAGCTATTTATCTAAACGGTTCCTTATGTGAGCTGAGCTCTACTCTTAGGAAAAGGTACTCGAATTTAAACTGCTAAGTGACAGCACGTGCAAAGACTTACCCAATGCAGCTCTTGGCCGGCTGACTCCGTCCGAAAACTTGCAACTCCCGTTTGCCCAAAGTTGCCTGCCCTGTTTACACGAGCTCCTTGCTGAATTCCAATGCTTATATAACAACTTCACACACACCGGCGTTACCCGCGATGCTGGAGTCCCCTAATATTCCGAAATGTCGTTTTCGACTAGTTAATTCCACTTTAATTCTCTACAAACAAACTTAATTTGGGCAAACAAGGTTAGAGTTGGAGATTTAGAGAGTTGTTCTGGTTTATGGTGTATGCCTACGCTCTAGCGTTCCGTAAGGAGTTGTGCGACGTTTTGTATGTAGGTAAGTGTGCAGTGTTGTCAATTAGACTCTTGACAACTTACGGCTATTATCAAGCAAAGGATCAAATTATTACACAGACCCTAAGGACCAGTAGGTACCGTGGAGCTACTGTTGGATACGAGTATAAAGGGGAGGAGGCACATGCGATCTCTACTGGGGATGAGTATTCAGTGTGATATCGCTTGATACTTCTGTTATTAAAAATATATCTAAAAAGTTAGTTACGAAAATTATATATGCATATGTATACGCTTTTCACTTAGAAAATATGCAGTTATCTGCAAAGTGATTCATAACTACGTGTCAAGAGAAGCGTATATTTTTTGAAATACTCCATATATTTTGAAATGCCTCTTCGAAAAGATGTTGGATTGCTGCGGGATATTTTGTCTAAAAGCTTTTTTTTCTAAATTTTGAACACCGTTCCAGGGGTAAACCGCACCCAGAAATCCGTTCAATAACGGGAAACATTTCCCCGTTATTCCCTGGATTTCATGTTAATATTCCTTGTTTTGGATAATTTCGGCACAATTCCCTCTCATGCACCGTAATTCCCTCATAATTCCTTCTAATGCACCATAGTTCCCACCATTCTCTCGTAATCCCCGCAATTTCAGCGAATTTTCTGTCAGAAATTACTGGAATTGAAGGGAATACACTCTTACACTCTTTTGACATTTGCTTGTATCACAAAAAATGTTTTATATGATTAGTTCAATCCTTATAATCTTTTCAGATTGTATTGTACCTATAAATTGAAACACAATTAGACTATAAATGTGTCTAGTGATAAAAAATACAGCACGGTATTAAATTAAACTACACGTGTTATATATTAAATAAATACTTCACTTATCAATAAACATGCTGTAGAAAAACTTCAACCATCGAATCCTTGATCAATTTAAAGACGAAAGTTCCATATGATGATGGGTCCGCAACGGATTTGTTTTCAAGCTAGAGCATATTAGCACTAAAAGAAATGATGATATTGTTCTAAAAAATTATAAAAGAATGGAACGTATTTTATTTTAATTAAGTATGCCCTGTGGTGAATATCACATGATTTACAGTTGTTTTCAGACCCTCCATGTACTTAGATATGGATAATGTTATCCAGTATTTTTTGAAAAAATAGCATGATATTGATTTGTTTTGATCGCAATACTTTTAATATTTAAGCATTGTGCCTATCTAGACACCTATGGCGTACCCGAAAACAACTGAATTGATTTATTTTCTAAAATAATTCGACCGCTGTCAAATATTTGTTTTCTTGTCTGGTCATTCTAAGACTCCAAATATTTCTAAACTTTGGTGATTACTATACTAAGTGACATATAAATCCAAACACCCAGTTTAAATGGTTTTATTTTAATAAAATTTTGTATAAGTACTTAATGAAGCATAATAAGTAAATGATAAAAATTTCAAAATGATTGCACTGCTTTAAAGCCCTTTGACCTTTAATAATGTGTGGATGCACCCTGACGTGCTACGCATTCTCCAACGCGCCTAGGCATGCTTCTGATCAGGTGGTCAATGTCCTCCTGTGGTATCTCATTCCAAGCAACCACCAACTCCTCTCGAAGTGCTTCTAGAGTCTGAGGAGGACGTTGCAAATTGAGCAATCTCCTACCCATCATATCCCACACGTGCTCAATTGGGGATACGTCGGGAGATCTTGGTGGCCATGGTAACAATGTGACATCATTATGTTGAAAGAAGTCTATTGTGACCCTTGCAACATGTGGTCGGGCATTATCTTGTTGGAAAGTTGGATCTGCCAGGGTGTCAAGATAGGGTAAAAGATGGGGTTCTAGAACTTCGTGGATATAACGCTGCGCGTTCATGTTACCTCTGATGAAGATTAAAGGTAACCTGGAACCATAAGCTATAGCACCCCAAACCATAACTCCAACAGTGTGATGAACATGTCTTTCAACAAAAAACTGTGGATTCCTCCTTTCACCACGTCGCCTTCTAACCCTGGCACGACCATCGTGCATGACTAAACAAAATCGAGACTCGTCACTAAAGACAATACTGTTCCATTTCTGATCCCAGAGTGACCGTTGTCTGCACCACTCAAGGCGATTACGTCGGTGTTCTCGAGTTAAAGGGAGGACCCAGTGTGGCCGGTATGAAAACAAGCCAAAACTTCTCATTCGTCGGTAAACACTTCGCATGCCAATATGTCTTCCGTGTTCTGCAAACCATTCATTTGCAATAGACCTGGTAGTGGAGAAACGGTCCCTTAAGGCCAATAATCTTAGGCGGCGATCTTCACGGTCTGTTGTTCTACGGCGGCGTCCAGTGCCCCTTGCTCTTTGCGTACGGCCTTCTAGAAGCCATGCCTGACAACACCTAACCACAGTGTCTACACTTCTTTGCACTCTAACTGCAATTGCCCGTCCAGCTTCCCGAAGTCCCTCTATACGGCCCCTATCAAACTCACTAAGTTGACGAAATCGTACAGATCTCCGTACTCTAGGCATCGTAACCGATGGTTGATTCTTTACTGCGGCTGAAATATTCATTTTTAGAGCGTTAGTGAATTAAAAAAAAACAGTATAAAAACCGGAATGTCCAACTGATAAGGCTGAAAATTTTTTCACTTGTTATTTACAGTAAGATATATGCATTGACCAACTTTTATTAAAATAAAACCATTTAAACTGGGTGTTCGGATTTATATGTCACTTAGTATATTTGTCATAATGATCCAGTTCAGTAATCAAGAAATGACAGATATGCATTTCGTTTACGGAACGGCATTGGGTAACGTTCATATTGAGTCTCAGCCACTTGTAAAATGACGCTTTTATGAGTTCTCTAATATAAAAAATACTATTTGAAAGCAGTTGTAATAAGTTACTTGGAATATAAGGCTATTTTGTGTCTTTGACTTACATTATTATAATAATTTCAAGGTTCAAATCTTCCATTATTATTGTCTTTACGAGAGCAAAAAATCCCGTGGCAAGTTATAACAAAAAATGGCTTAGTGAAATGTTTAGCATCACACAACAGTATCCGGAAGCAACAAATGTGTACGGAGAGAGAATCAATTCAGACTATACAGGACAGTACTGCCATACCTAGGTAAAAGGTTGTCACGTGCCAAAATCACAACCTTTTTTTTACTATTTATCTCTTATCCGTAATTTGAATTTCTCTTCATTGATAAGAGAGTGCCCATTCCTAGGCCAAACCCTTTTCAATGATTTTCATTTGGCAAATTTAATAGTTTATTGATTGTATAATTTCACTCGTATTATATCTTTCCTTCTCAGCGATTCAGTATGGTGTTGACAAGCAGCAAAAAACTGTAGTTTTTCTCCGTTAGTTGGCATCCTATAAAACATATCTTCTTCAAGGCCACTCAAGATTCCGTCTCCTAGAACGTTACGTATTTTGCGTGATTCGCTTTTCTGTTTCCGTTGAGGTCGTGGTGCAGGGGTCGTTTCATCGTTTTCCGGACTCTGGGATAGTAGGTCCCAAGCGCCAATTCATGGACTAGCATGCTTTTTTTTTGTTGCGTAACTTAGGTTTAGTTAAGTTCTTTTTTATATACCTTCGGACCGCGTGTCCTGATGACGTTCGTTCAATATCTGCTTTCTTTTTGTCAATAGAAACAGAAGAAAATCATCATCTTTTCTTCTCCAGTTAGTTGCATTGTTGCAGTTTTGCAAATTGGAAGCCATCCCCTTGAAAAAACAACCGATGTGAACAGGTAAAATATCATTCTAATTAACAATTTCATAGATCATTATACATTTATTATTGCTTATTGAAATTCTTAGAGACTTGATTTTATTGGACATTTTACGTTTTCAAATACGGGGCAGTGCCTACATGGCACCTTCTATTACATTGATCATGATTTTGGTTTTTGAGCTGCCATAACTTTTTACAACAAGGGTATATTAGTTTAGTACATTTTTATCTTTTTTTCTGCCTTTGCTCTACTTTTCTTGTACGAAAAAAATTTACATGGTTTTGCTTCAAGTGCGATTGTTTTCAATGAACAGTTTTATCTCAGACAGAGTAGAGTACATTTTTAAACAGTCTTTCTCTCTCTAGGTTTTTTTTTGTTACTACCATAATTTTTCAGACCGAGGCAAGCAGCCCCTGCTCAGTGACGTGCCCACTGGCCACTTTTTTGACCAGAGTCGAGGACATCTCGGTCGCGCCTGACAAAGAAGACGTACATATAAGTTTAGTATTTAGTCGCAAAATATCTGTAAATAGTTCAGGCGTATACCATGGTAGACATTTTGCGGGGTTATCTGGAAAAATAACTTTGTCAGGTTGTATTTAAGATTCATAAGATCCTTTTTTTTATTACTTGCACCCCAGTGGTGGAGTACATGTGCGTTTTTTTTATTAATCTATATATTGTGATTCATTTGATATCTTGTTTATTTGGCTCTCTGTGTGTACCGTTACTTAAATTTCGTCATCTCTGTTAGATTCTCCTTTTGTGTGGTGGTCAAGCAAGATAAGTTCCGACTAACATCTCGGGGAGTTGTGGCTTAATCCGTCATAAGTCGCTGGCGCTCTTAACCGCCCCTACTCTCCGCTTTATTGTGCTGGCTCCTAAATTTGCACGCCACTAGACAACTGTTTTGCTTGGACCAACCGGTAGATAGTATTATTTATCATTGTGTTTTGTTAATTAACGAAAAAAAAGGCGTGGCAAGGTAGCAAGGTTCATTTTCTGCCTTTTTTAAGTTTGGACGATTTTATGATTACAATTACAAAATACGAGTATATCATTGATTACGTTATTTAACACAATGTTTTTGAATTTTACATTTCATATTAACTACATTTCTTATACATATGATACAAGTACTGGCTGTTTACCCCCTTATAACCTATTATGATGTTTAATTCTTCAGTATTCATGTGAAATAATTTCATTATTATATATTATAAATAATTTCTTGGGCTTCAGAAGAATAATTTTGGAAAATACTCCGCGTTTTGCTCAACATATAAGAGAATACGCTGTTTCTAGTTTATTTACGTAGTCGTGCCATAAGTTCTGTCCCATGATAATCTCATGATAAAAATGAAACAAGATAAGATATATTTATATGAAAGATATTATTTATTCGACAACATTTTTAGAATTCATAATCAAACAGTTTTATTCAAAATGTCCCCCCTTGGCCTTCACACACTGCTTCAATCTCGCGGGCCACTCAGCTATCACTGCACGCACAGCTTCCAAAGGAATAGCTGCCGCTGATCGGATCAAATCCGCTTTCAGGGACTCGATATTACGGTGGGCTTTGGAGCAGGCCAACTGCTCTAGCAGGTCCCACAACTTGTAGTCTAAAGGATTGAGGTCCGGACTTCCTGAGGGCCAATCTTCCGCAGCAATGAACTGTGGCACATTGCTTTCCAGCCAGCGCTGCGTACTCTTAGCCTTGTGAGCGGGGGCGGAATCCTGCTGGTAGACCCAGTGTTGGTTGGCAAACAATGTACCACTTAAAGGCTTGACGATAGGATCCAGTATGTCGCTCTGATAGTTTGCCGCTTTTGTTTTCACGCCCTGTTTACAGAAATGGAGATGAGTGACCCCTTCGTAGGACACCCCCCACCAAACCATGACTGACGCAGGGTGGTGGCCTCTCTCAACTCTCGGAATGATCTACGAAGCTTCCTGTGAACTCCTTGCATACACTTTGTCATTTTGTCGGTTGAATTTTTCTTCTATGGTGAAGATTTTCTCATCCGTGAACAAAATCTTTCGGAATCCCCCAGCTGCGTACCTCTCCAAGAGCTTCTTGGATCTTGTCGCCCTGATGTGTCGCAAGGTGGCCGTAAGTCGCTGGCCCGTACGTCTCCGGTAAGCCCCTAGCCCTAGGTCTTGTTTAATGATGCGCGACATCGTCCGGACAGGAATCTTCATTTCCCTGGATAGGATCTTCTGCTTCCGGAGTGGATTCCTTTGAATCCTGGCTTTTACGGCTTTGATGGCTGCTGGAGTCCTTACTTGACGAGGTCTTCCGCTTCTTGGCCTGTCATCAACAGAGGACGTCTCATTGTACCGCTGAATGGTCCTAGACACAAATTTACGCGATATTTGAAGGCCGCGTAAGAGTTCAAAAATCTGACTAGCACTGTGATTACACTTATGTAAAGCTATCACTGCAATACGGTTCTCTGCCTTGCCCCACTCCATCGTTATGCTTCGAGAGATCAATACAAACTGAGGTATATGTAATTACCCGAAAAGCGCTTAATCAACTGACACCACAATGTAAACAATCGGACAAGTATTAACAGGTCTACACTTGTTTGAAAACGAGGGACAGAACTTATGGCATGACTACGTATATAATTATTTTGTTGAATGTAATTTTTAAGTGTTATCATATAATTTAAACTGAACTATCTATCAGATATTGAGAAAGTTTACTTGAGTGCTAAAGGGTGGGCAATCAGTTGTTTTTTTTTTATTTTGGTATTATTTTGACAGCTGGTAATACTTACATGCTCAACATATTGACAAATATATTATGACAAACTTCCGCTGTGAGCAATGTGTCGTTTTAATCTTGAACAAATGTGGGAAATATTGAAAAACTGTTTTCAAAGTGAGTTCTGTGTTGCAGAAACTTTGCGAAATTCCAGAAGGCTATTTGGTCGGAATGCAGCTCCGTCCGTGAATGGTATACGAAAATTCGTGAAGAAGGTTCGTGAAACTGGCCTGCTTGTGAATAACAGCTATGAGCGTGTTGCGAGTGTGCGTAAAAAGGCAAGAATGTCAACTGGTCACAAAGCACAACAAGTGGGCATCAGTCGCACTTCTGTGCGAAGATTATTGCATAACGACCTGGGATTATTTCCTCACAAGGTGCAACTTGTACAAGAGTTGAAACAAAAAGACCAACCGCTTACAAAACGACGACGATATCATTTCTGTGTGTGGGCTCTATGTACATTAATTGGAAACGGACTTCAATTTTTGTCGCCAAATCATTTTTTCGGACGAAGCCCATTTCCATCTGGGAGGTTACGATAACAAGCAGAACTGCAGGATATGGGGTTCTGAAAATCCACATGTAGTCATAGAAAAACCAATGCATCCAAAAAGAGTAACTATTAGGCGTGGTTTTTGGAGTGGTGGGATTATTGGCCCCTACTTTTTTCATGATGAAGATGGTAACAGCGTGACAGTAAACGAGGAACGCTATAGAGACATGTTGCGGATTTTTTTGTGACCGCTATTAGATGACATGCACAATTTCTGGTTCCAGCAGGATGGCGCAACATGCCATACCAATCGTGAAACAATCGGTTTTTTACGCACAAAGTTCGGTGATCACGTTATCAGCCGTTTTGGAGACGTTCATTGGCCAGCCCGCAGCTGTGATTTGACGCTGAAATAGGCACACAAGCTATCGAAAATTTAACTGAAATTGTTTTTTATAAATAATCGGAAGGTGTATGTAATATAATATATAATAATAAAGTATTGAGTAGTATATACTATTGAAGAGTGTAGTTTTAGTACCAATTTAAAAAAGAAACCAACGGATGGCCCACCCTTTATTTATGTGAATTTCAATATGAATAAACTATATGAAAGTCAAATAAGATTCGGCATTACTGTGTTTTTTCCTTGAGAAAATAATATAAATAGATTATGCAAACTACGAAAATAGGCAGTTAATTTGTTTTTGCAGAATATAGAACAGTAGACTGGATGGACTGGATAGACTAGATGGAAAATACCAAAATAGTTCCACCATGAACAAATGATTATCCTGAATGCTGATTAATCTCTTTCTTGTATTATTGGGCTTTTCTGAAAAATGAGCAAAGAGTACCATAAATAGTGATGGTTAAGGGACTGTTGTCCTCTAGTCTGTATTTTGGATATTTGGGTTCGGCTCCCACATACATCAATTAGTTCTTCTGTTCCTTCACTGCAAACATTTGCATATGGTTACCACAGTGCTTTTGAATTTGAAGAGATGCTTTTTGTATTAGCGTTGCAATTACATTGCTCTACTTTTTCTAAATTACTATGCCCTTTACCCTGTGCTTCTTTTAGGTTAGTATAAAACAATGCGTTACTCCTTTTAACAGCAACCTCGACCGCACAATAGAAGCGTACAGTTCCTAAGGACTGTGTGGAAATCAAAGAGTCTTGCTAGCAAATGGGTGAAAAATTCCAAGCCAAGTGCCATGTAATATGTGTGAACAACAGGCATGTGGCTGCAGGCTATAATATGCACGGTATTGGAATATAGCTGAGCATTTTTGTAATCAATTTTTAACCGGCAATAATTAGCACTATGAAAAAAACTTGCTTCAATAATTTCATGAAGGAAACTGACATGACATAGCAAAGCAAAGTCAAAAAGATTCATATTAATACGGGTCTGGAAATACACCGATCTATAGTCAAAACTCTTCAAAACATGAAAACTACTACTAAACTGTGTTTTTTTTAAAAAACATAATTTCTCCGTAAATAGACAGATGTACTGGTTAATAAAATATTTATTTTTTCCATAATGCCTGATTGTAAAACGCCAAGAAAGGATGAGCGATCAATCTGGCTCAATACTAAATCTTTTTGTAAGAACCAGTGGGATAGTTGCTCTGCTTACGTGTCTGAAATTAGGGATCGATAGATACTGATCTGTATATCGGCCGTACCGATCCGTATGCCGATCTAGGTGGACCGACATGAATTATAAGTTAGTTACAATTAATATTGCCGAGTTGAAAAAAGTACAACTTAATACGTAGAAAATGTAGATTTTCACTGCATTTCAGTAACCTCCTTCTGATACGTGTATAATAAAATAAAACCCATCAGATATTTCGGCATGCCATCAATCGTTTACTGATTGCATTACTCTGCGAAATTTAGAAAGGTTGTATTCTGAACAGTACCTCTGTTCTAGACAGCACTAGTTTTTCTTATTTTCGACATTTTTTTAGTATGGAGCTTCATGCAATCCTAAAAAATCAATTAAGGGTTTAGATTTGCACAGATGAAGGTGTTTATACAAAAATTTACTTGTCGAACTGTTTGAATTTCCATCCTGTCACGTCTTCAAGTCGAGCTTGCACAAGCGCACATGTAGTGTATACGCTTGTGTTTCGGAAAAGAGATTTCTGTTTTTGGTATTTTGAAGATGCATTTTGTCACTGCTTGTAGCAGATGCTGCGTATTTTTTCAAGATTCTGTTTCTTCATTAACATCTCAGAAATCACGGTGCCCATAAGAAGATAACTATAAGCTCCAGTGGCGCCTCGGGGAAAAGTCTTATCAATAATATTGACAAAAAAGGCACACCAGCTGCTTCAAGAAAAATGTTTTTTTTTAATTAAGCAGCTAATTGTACAACCTTTCGATTCGGTATACCTTCGCTTCTTTTTTCGTTTCCAAGAAACTTTGTTGCATGTTGGAGGATTATTAAAATATGAGAGCAAAATTATTGTTACCTTCAGTTCCTTACATCTTAAAAATGGCAAATAAATGTTGTGTGATGAAGTTGTTTTTATTTTTTCTTCGAAAATGAAGTACGGTGCGAAGAAAGACCACTAGTTAAAAAAAATTATTTTCATCCGCTAAATTCGAAAAAACATTTTTGAAAGTCATTGACGTTCTAACACTTCCAGCTTATAATTTTGGAAAAGGCATCACAATGACTACCCAAATCCTGTAAATGAAAAACATTTGGGTAAGCAGTGTCAAATCCCAATTGCATCGGATTATAGGTAAAGAGAAAACCGAACACATAATCTGCATCCCCATGAAAGTATACGCATTCTCCTGATACGAGCTGGCCCATATGCCCCTTTCCATTTACTTTTACTGCCGGAAACAAAACACATCCAAAAGGAAAACGAAACAGTGAAACAAATTTACGGCGCCCGCCTACTTTACATGTAAAAAACCGGTTTTCAATCCGGCCAATTTAATTTTCTTTTGTTGGGCTCCTATTTTTCACTTTTTCTTTTCGAGCGCGTCGCGCAAAACATCGATTTCACGAGGATTTCCACGCTACGAATCCATAGCCGTCCACATAGCCACAACTGAATACAAGTATGTGATAAACAAGATAACAAAAAGCTATCAAGTAGTTCCCATGCATTCAAAATTTTTGAGTTCTTAAAGATTCTTCTCCTGACTATATCTACATTTTTTGAATCATCTACACATGCAAAATTTACGCGACAAATAACTATGGTTGGTATCTGGGAAAAAGAACAATTCCCCACAAAAATTTCGTCAAGTCAGAACAAGCGCTAACCTAAAAATTTATTCATGAATTTATTCCTGCGAAGAAATTGAAAACATGTTTCATGTTTACACGCTCCAACAACTTTAAGGTTGAAAAATTTTCTATTTCTTGAAGCGGCTATAACAACGAAAAACTAAGGTTTTCAATTATAATACTCTCTAAAATGGTTTGGGATAGTGCTAATGATATTTGAAGGATTTTTAGGAACATCGCCAGAATTTTTTTATATAGTTTCTCAGGGTTGATCACATTATACTTGAAAACACAGTCCAACCTTGTGCTGCTTCTGGACGAAGGCAGTGCGTCGGTAGCTCAGGTTGTATTTGTGCTCTTTGTACTAGAACCTGCGCTGCTCTGCGTGCGGATGTAGTTTACTCGTCTGAAAAATATTAGCCAGAGTATTCTACTGGCTCCATACTCTGGGGTTTGATGGTTGCTTTTTGAATTCGGTTACCAGGCTTTACTTAATTACATCACTCAATAACTTTGAATCACGGAATTCAAAGAACATTAAAGTACCTTGAACGTCTATTTCTTTTCGCTTTCTGGAAAGAAACCTCTCCCTGGTAACGCCCATGCCCATATAAGCTGATACAACAGTACAGGCGATTTATGGTCTAAAGTCAGCTAAATAATATAGTGTTATCCCACTTTCCTGCCAAAGCTTTTTTGAAATTATTGCCACTTGTGTGTTTTGGATGACTATCTATCGCTGTGATGAAATAACGTACCTTGAATTCAAGCAAAATGCTACTAACTGATCACACTGCATTATTTGACCGTCTTTGTATATTGAATCGCTTAAAACTCAATAAGGAATCATCAAAACGATACAGTATGTTATATCAGTCTTCCTTTAGAAGTTTTAGAAGTTTAGAAGAATTTTATAGAATTTGTCTCGGATTTTGACATTTCTTTAAAGAAATATTCCATATTTTATAACTGGTTCTTGTGTAAACAACTCAATGTACAACAGTGCTCAACTTTGATAGCCTGTCACTTTGCCATTTCGGAAAAAAGTGATCAGATATTTAGGGATTGTGAAGTACTCATATGTAGCTTCAAAATGAGGCATCACTCCCATCATTCTATTTGAAAATCTGTTCCATAATGGCGCTTACCCTTTACATCTTCTAATTCTAAGCTGCCACTTTTGTGCTGAAACGTTGTACTTGTACATCAATTTCACAACCTTAAATTTCACCTTACAAACTTGTCCCGTTCAAAAATTTGTAGGGGGAAAATTTTTCAAACTGAACTGAAATGCAGGTATAGAAAGAGCTGGGATTTGGATCACTTTCGTACTTGAGAAAAACTTTTACGGCCGCATATGAACGTTGCTATGCCAGTAATTACCACGCATAGATGCCGATCTACGGCAGTGCAGGTTTCAGGATCCACTAACGACTAGGACCCATTGTCTACATCGAGATGCACGGGTTATATCCGGACACGCGTCTACTAAAAATATTTCTCTATCATCGTAGGTTTTAATGGAAAATATACGGTGAAATCAGAGCTATGTGAAATATGTCTAACAGGTACTTAGAGTTACCGCAGGAAGCGTATGAATTGAGAATTACACATCAGAATCTAGATGCGAGGCACTGCGAAAACGTTTTGTGTGTAATGGGCCTATCCTAATGCTTCTATGGTGTGGCTTTTAAGGTAGATGAATACATTCATTTTTTGAAGTTAGTCATGACTTTGCACGTAAACTGTTTTGAGAAAGGAGAACACAAATAACCCGTATAGTATAGCTAATATCCATGCTCTATAGACTATCCAGACCTTCTGCAACCAACAAAGCATGCTAGCATGTCGTTGAGTTATTCTTCCATAGATGACGCACGCACTCCTCACCGCAAGCAATAGTGGAACAAACTGTTTCTACACTAGCAGCTATCTGGTCAGAAAGTTGACATTTTATCGTTTTTTTTTTGACATTTAATAGGATTTTTACGTAATATCCCAGTGGATCTTAGACAACTATAGAAGGGGCAAGTATAAGGGGACACATCGACATTCAGAAGGAGTGACATGGTTTTTCGTACATGTCATATAACATCCAAGAAACATATCTTATTTCCGAAATTTTTTGCAATTACAATATTTCCTCGCTAGGGGCGTGGGAAGTAAGATGGCCAGGAGTGTTGTTTCTTATGACAAATAACGTAAGTGGATTGCAATGCCGTTTCATTACATAAACAAACTAAGCAGGCTAAACATCTAATCTGGAGTTGGAATCGACCTGCTGATAAATTGAATCTGACCCTGTTCGAAAAATGTCGATTCTTGGTACCTTTGACAGCTACTATATAATATTAACGGTTCAATTTCAGCTACATATTGGGACGGTGCAGAAGCAATACGCAACAGAAAAATATGTAAATTTTGATGGGTTCTTGTTCCCGACGTTGCTGTCGGTGATATATATCTCGCATTTGGAGGACGCTACTCAACCACGTATGGTCATATAAATTTATTAGCACCCCGGAAAATGTAAATATGTAAGAGGGAATGCGGCCACGTGGCGTACATTGGTATAGAGTTAAACCGTATGCTGACTTATCGTTTGAATATTCATGACCTTAGATTTTACATACTAGCATGTGTGAGACAAATCTTTTCGGAGTACCTTGGGAGTTCCAGGCTAGCATTGAGCCTTCTGGTGAAGGCTGGTCGAGAACACATATGCACTCCTCGCTGCTCACTTATGATATTCTCATGTACTGTTTTTTCATTTATGAACAGAACATACATAAGGTAACAACGTTAAAGTATAAGTTAACGGCGGTTTGCACCGATTCGAGTTGAAGGTCCATCGCTTTAGAAGCAGGTCAAAATACGCAGGAACTGTAAACGACGCTTTAAAAATAAATGTCAAGACAGATGACATCAAAAACCATCTACAACCGACGACATAAAATGAAATTTTGCTTCAACGCGATCAACAAATGTATTCATTCTGATAGGAAGCTGGGCTTTTAAGTCACGGTGTCATTTTTGTTAACGATAAAGGATTTCGTGAGCTATTTTGCAGAAAATAGTTAAACTGCTTATTGTAGGCGTTGTATTCATTCAACATTTGAAAATATTATAAGTAATATAAGTAAAATCAGCTTTGAAAAGGTACAATGGGCACACTGGATATGAAGATGACTGAATAGCCGTTTTACAGCATGGCGACCGTTTTTTAATAAGGGGGCCTAATGACCACGATTTGGATTGTGTGACCTGAGTTTATATAGGAGTATATTATAGGTACCCAATAATGCACCAAATTCAAACTAAGGGGGATTATAACGCCACCTGTTAGTGGGTTCTCAAATACTACATGTATTACCCGCACCTCCGAGATAAGTCCCGCCCCACCTTTAGCCCAAACCAATACTTGGTACCCAGCAGAATAGTTGAAAACGGTCAAATAATTGACTTATTATTACCTAAAACTACATCGTATATAGTGTGTTGCAAAATCTCAAAATCTGTATCAGAGAGAAAAAATGCATAGACACTTTTACGAACACAAGAATAATTTGTTTTTTTTATTTTTGAACATAACCAAACTTAGAAAATTCTTGACTACATAATAAGTTACTTACTGAATTGCATGTTTACACCCCTAAGCATGCTGTTGTACTCACCTGAAAAAGGAAATTTAAATTAATCATTCGTCTAGGGAGAAGAGAGGGAAAGGAAATAAGGTCCAACATCACGTGCAATGGAGGCACTGTTAGTACGAGAATTTATAAAAAGATAAAATATTCTACATTCTACATTCTAGAACGAGAAATAACACTACTGTAATATTTTGGATCTTCTGACATGTCATGAATATATTTTAATAGGACAACTCTTTTCTCATTCGTAACATACCCTCATAATTATATCTTTATTAGTTAACAAGGGACATTGCTGCAATTAAGATGTCTGGTTAAAAACAATTACTAAGTAAACTATCCCGCGAATGGTTTTGAAATTTTAATCAGATCTTGAATATAAATAAACTACCCTATCACGTGGAAGCTAAATCGTGGTTATTCCAAAATTTGCAATTCATCATTTTTGGGTGCAAGATGCTCACCTCTTTGTGTTTAAATACAGTGTATATTGTATACAAACAGAGATATGGAGAAACCCATATCTTTATCGCTTCATAACTAAAGAACCTCACCAAAGATTCTGCAAATATTGTTTGGATTTTATGAGTGTATATATTTTAGTGTATTATCTTAAACGACCATTGGCTTGTCGTACCTGCCACTACTGTCTCTAGCTGAGTGTCTTTTTCGCTCATTTCTCTGGCCTATAGACCTAAGATCCACAGTCAACCTGTTTTATGAATTATTATTGGACAGTCTTTGGCTCAAGAAGGCCGATAGCTTTATTATTTCTCAACCTATTGTTACGAGGAATCACCCTGTAAGCCTTTACACATGCCAGCACACGAATGGATATCCTAAACCACATGATGCTGATTAGTACGGATAATCAGCAACCGTGTATTCATCTCAGCCGAAGTGAAGATAAAATTGTAATTAAATTATAAAAACTAGTTGGGCTGACACATGCAAGCATTCCCGCTATGGAGTCACTCCACTTAGGTGGTCCACAAATAACTGGCAAAATAAACATGTTTTTTTAAAGATGTATATTTTTTCCTCTACTAATCTGAGAAATTACCATTATTTATTGCATTCCTCTGAAGCCGCATACAGACCGAGATTCCAACGCAAGCCAAGGCACATGTGGTTACAGATTTGGAGGTGTTCGAACGGTGTGTACGGCGCGAGCCTACATAAGCCAACGGTTTTCAAGGTCGGCGTTGGCGTTCGATTGCGATCGCTCCTTGATCGGTACATCCAAGGGAGATTTGATTTGGTCTGGACTAGATTTGTTGGGTTTCTACTATTTAGTAGTTTGTCTGCATTCGATGAGAGGAGACTCGTCACTCGCCATTAGCACCCAACGCGGTTCAACTCGAAATTAAATTTAGGTGTAGACGAGCGCATTCCAATACCTTCCAACAACAAACGCCAACGTCACATGTGCTTGCATTTGTTTTCTCGGCGTTGGATTTTTGGTCTGTACGCGGCTTAAGAAGACGTTACATCTGATCCCCTACGTAGATGAAGATAATGATAAAATACCCAGCTATATGATAAACGTGTGCATTTATCTAGAGCTTCTATAGCTTGTGATTTATTAACATCACTAATAACTTTTGTATCCTATGAGTAAATACGTACAGAGCCTGAAATCACTGTTGTAGAGTGTATTTATTTATTCCAATGCCAGTTTATGACTGCTTAAAAGTTCCAGGCTCCTTAATAAAATGGAAAATATGAAAATGCGTGGGAAATGAATGATGTGTCGGCGTACGTAGCATCTTCTGTCTTTACCATGGTATTACATCGTAATAGTGAAAGCATTCAATCCATGGAAAAAGGTCAATATAGCATCCGCAAATTATAAAATTCGTCAAGCAATACCAGCACACTCCTTCACCACGGTATGTGACGCATTATTGCGAATCTAGATGGAGGCTTCAAAACAAAGAGAATAATACATACATACAGAATAATACACCTTGAGCTGGTAGAAGTGAGCCTTTGAGTATAAGTTTAACAGAGATAGAGCAAAGTCACCTAACACTTCAAAGTCACTCAAGACTTGGTCTATTCTACATTTAGCAGACGACGGTATTTTCGTAGTGATCAGAGTAAGTTTGTCCCTTACAGTCAACCAAATCAAAGGGGGTTAATCTGTGCGGCGAGGGAGGTAATAGAAAAGGGTCTTCGACGGCGACGGGACGGTGGTAGAATCCGAATAATGTGGATCGGATGAATATTAGGGCGAAGGACCATAATGGGGGATGATTTGAGGGTTCGTTATGAATGCCAATGGCAGACGTCGCCGTTGCCGTCACCATCCCCGTATCGCATCGACCGGATCAATATTCCATACGAAAGGTATGTGAAACTACATATTTGGAGGAAACGCATATTTCTCCTAACGGAGGATAAGGAGGAAAGCTCCATACATGAGGAAATTAAATGGTGCAATAAGCGGTTTATTAAAATTAGTCACCTTTCTGTCACAGAAGAAAACTGCGTCAAGTAGGTTGACTCTGCATTTCCAACGCAACGCTGCCATCTGTCCATAAAGGATTATGTTCCGTATAAGTTAGACGATCAGAGACATAAGTAGTAACTAACATGTATAACAGAGAAATTAAACGGATCAAGTTGGACCTAACAGGTCCATACAATTGGTCGATAGATATTCTTTCCCTACCCTACTGGCAGTAATACTAGTACACTAAACGTTGGTAGCAAGAGCCGACGCATATCGAAAATATTTGTCAATTTTAGTCTTAACAGCAAATTTACGGGGAATCTATGATGTGTGAAACATGTCTAATAGGTGCGTAGGAATACAGAGGTTGGGAGTATATAAGCATACACATACAATAAATCGAGATATGCTATCTATCACCCCCGCCTTCAATTTTTTACCACTAATTTTTTTGGCAAAAATGATCAGAATCATCCGAATCGTCAAAAAAACGAAACTCGAGCAATTTTTATTTTTCCTTATAGTTCTCCTCCGCGACAAGACTGATTTTCAAAAATTACACAGCCTTTCCGTCCTTGGAATAGCATTAACCTTATGTAAAAATTTCATCCAAATTCTGGCAATACGTTCCAAATTATAGACTGGTCAAGGATTAGCAGACAGAGATACAGACTCATAAACCGACGAAAATGAGGAGCATGGTTTTTCGTAATCACATCCAGCCGTCCTCATATTCAATTTTTCGCGATTACAATACCCCTCTAGTACGTTCGGGACGTGAAATAAGTTTAATTAACGGCTGTTTCGAAGAACTTGCTCTAAAGTATTGCAGGATTCTTCAAATGGGATACGGTTCGGTTCTCTAATGCCGCCGTTTAGCCATAATGTTATCTGAGAACAAGCAATGATTTTTTTTCAGATAGGGGACAGCTTTTGTAGGCACTCTTAGGAAGAAAATATCGGCAGTGATGTCCTTCGGATTTTAGATTATTAGACTTAATTTATAATGAAAGTACACCAATCGTAAAAATATCTTGTTACTAAATACTATTTTTTATTTTGAAAGGTATTGTAATATTCTGCATTTACTTTTTGATATCTGATCTACTAAAAGGTTAGCTGTAACTCAAAAATCAGGCATACAAGCCTCCATAAATCTTATATGGAAAAAGCTTAAAGAGGGGAAATCAAGGAATATGAAAATATACAGAGCGTACACTTGGTGATTTATTCACTCCCAACGTTCCATCTGCTTATTTCTCACCCATTCTTTGACATAGGTTCCTTATTGTTCTTTTTCGCACCCAGAAAGCGTGTTCAGGCCATGTACCGGGTGTGGATGATCCTTTCCTTGCAAGCTCATCCGCTTTTTCATTTGTCTTGCTACCCACATCAAATTATATTGTTGTATTCCACCAATCAATATTTCTTGTTGGTATTGGGAATCAGTGACGCATGGCTGTCAGTCTGGCTGGTGATCCTTTTATCACTGAACACTCATTATTTCCTCTTGCGCAATGCAAGAATACAAACTTTTGCCTGAAATACGGACTTGTGTCTTCAAAATGGTATACTATGCCCTGCTCGGCTGTTTACCCGCCTATTTAAGAGTTAATTTCACCTTGCAGTTGTGAATTTGGTCTTCCGTTCGATCTCCTATTTTGGTCTCAAAGTTATTTTTGAATACAAATCTGGGAACTATCAGGTATGCCGCTTCCCACATGATTCCTTATTTGATTGTATCCAAGGTTCTGTATCCCAATCAAACCAATGACGAGCTTTTCTTACATTTTTGCCTCATTACATTTCATTGTATTTTTGTGTATACTTTGATAATGAGTCAATGTAACGAACGAAAACAATGTCCATAGCAGATATCAGATTAAATGACTTCATATTTATATTCCGTCGTGGTTCTATATTTATTTCTATATTTCAGTTCATGGAATATTCAGGGTATTTCATGTGCATATGAAAACAGTTCTACTTTTATATATATATATATATATATATATATATATACTTTCTTATAAGATGTATAATATTTAGTATCTATCGCTCATCATACCATCTTTAGAAAACCATTAGCAGACAGTTAAACTTCCCATATATCTTATTTCCCAGGTGGAGGTTTTCTCAATAACGATTCTGTTGGAATAAGGATACAAATTAATTATTTTAATGCTGATAAGCACGAGTCAACGCCGAAAAGCACTTAGGGTGAATAATCAAGAGCTGTTCCCGAATTTTCGATAGGTGCTGACACAGCCCGCAGGTTACCGATAAATGTGGGGTAGATTGTGCAGATGAAGGGGCGAACGTTGCACAACGCTGAGGCCGGTATATGAGTCGTTGGGGTGACAGTTATTGTGAGGTGTAAGGAAGGCTTCTATATAGCTGGTAATATTTATCGCTAAAGTTATTATATGAAATGGCATCGTTAAGGTTGATGTCGTCCTTTATGGTTTGATTATGCAACCATAAAGGTGCTAACGCTAAATACTATTAAGGAAAAATAATAAATAAAGAGAATTAAATTAATAAATAATCGCGGTGGTAAAGGTATGGTGTTTTTGTGCTTGGTTGCAAGCCTTGTTTAGATATAGGATATACAGATATATAGATAAGTTGTATAACGGATTTTTTTGCTTATGAAATAATGTCGTTAAGAGCTTGACTCTAGGTTCCCCAGGGTCTTCGAAACATCCTCCAATTTAGTCCCGTGGAACCAAAAAGATGCAGATTCGGTCAGAAACATCAGTGCACTATTTGATCTTTTCATGAAAAAATAAATTCACATTGCAGCAATGAGCGTGTCCGTACACGGTAGCCTCACTTCTTTAGAGCACTGGTTTCTGTTTGTTATTGTTTGTCAGAGCAGTCCTTAGGACCTTTGCTCTTGGTTAAAGTATCGTAAGTCAGTAGGTATGTGAGGTCTGATTGCCCAGATACCAGACAAAGTCATGGTGAAGTTCTGGTGTAGATCTGTTTGTCAACAATGTTTGATAAATTATTATAATAGCTCTTAGTACGTACTCATACACTATATACAGCGCTTTTCTTTAATGTCCCGTACCCTTTGATTTTCTGAACGGATCAATTCAAAAGATTAAAACTTGAGGTAATGAAATTGATGCCTGGATACCATTTTAGAGTAAAATTGAAAGATGAAAATGTCAAGATTGCCGCTGGGCGCATCTTGGAAAAAAATTATATGAAAACGGGGGTCTTGTAGCACATCTGTTTGAAGCTCCTGACGAGTACTTTATAACCCTATAATATAAAGTCAATACCTTTACCTACTACAAAATGGTGGTACATTTAATAATTACTTGAACACAAATCCACTAACATGCATATCTCTACAAATGATTGTAATTCCCTGCCGAATCCACAGAAACGGCTATAAAACCTTGTTTCGTTATTTTTTGTTGGCAGTGACAAGAATATCAGTACGAAAACAAACATCATTGTACAGTTAAAATATTCTTATTTAGTTTTCGGTTTCAGTGCTAGATACTGTTTGAACCATTTTTTAAATGGTCAATTCTAGCCCATTGGAAGAAAGAATTGAAGCGATTTTTATTTATGGTGCGACGCATAAGTTTCACGAGACCGAAAAGATTTTTAATGATATATATGTAGAAAATATTTAAGGGAACTTGTATCTAAATTTACAGCTACTGGTAGTGTAAACCAAAAGCCCCCAGGTCATCCGACCATCCCGGATGAAAAGCAAGTTCAAATAATTGGTGAGGTCATAGTAAATCCCCAACAGTCTACTTCCTCCATCGCAAATGTATGTGAGGTTTGTCCTTGTACTGTATGGAGACATTTGAAAAAGAATAAGTATCACCCATACAAAATGCAAATGCTACATCAGCTAACTGAAGAAGACCCTGATCGAAGAACAGGATTCTGCGAGACTATCACGGAAACCATTGCACGGCATCCTACCTATATCCAAAATATTTGTTTTAATGATGAATGTACATTTTTTCTCAAGGTTAATGTGCATAGACAAAATTGTCGTTATTGGGGTGACACCAATCCTCACGTCTTCCGGGAAACTCATACTCAATATCCACAAAAATTAACGTTTGGGCTGTGATATTGGGAAACCATATTGTGGGACCTCTATTCATCGAACAAACTCTAACCAGGGAACTGTATTTGGATATGCTGGAAAATACCATTGACCCTCTAATTACCGAAATCGTCGAAGCGAATCCTAATGAATTCGATACTGATATTGTATCCCAGGAAGGTAGTGCTCGACCATACTACTACAGACAAGTTAGGAATTATTTAGATAACAATTTCCCCGGTCGTCGGATTGGCCGTCGAGGTCCTGTGGAATGGCCAGCTCGCTCGCCAGATTAGACACCCTTAGACTTTTATTTATGAGCCTATTTGAAGCAAAAGGTGTACGAAACTGAACCTGCTTCAATATTGGATATACGGCTGAGGATAACAAATATTTGTAGAAATATCGATGTTACTATGTTTGAAAATGTTCGACACGAAATTATGGACCGGCTGTTATTGTGTCAAGAAGTTTAAGGCAACCGTTTCCAGCATCTTTTAAACTGAACTCAACGTATTTATTCGAATTACCAAGTTAAATGTCAATGTATTCAGCTAATTATTAAATGTTTCACCATTTTGTAGTAGGAAACGCATTGACTTTATATTCTAGCGTTATAAAGTACTCGTCAGGAGCTTCAAAATGATGTGCCACAAGACCCCCGTTTTCATAGAATTGTTTTTCCAGCGGCCATCTTGACATTTTCATTTTTCAATTTTACTCTAAAATATGGTATCCACGCATCAATTTCATTA
>CAVLJG010000001.1:59300104-59404162 GCA_963669975.1 Acanthoscelides obtectus
AGATGTTTTGAAATATAAAATAAACGTGAACAAGGTACAACATACTCAAGTCACGAAACGGACCATTCTTTCCAGAATTTCGACTATTTTCGATCCTTTGGGTCTAGTTAGCCCTTGCATAATAATCCGCAAAATATTATTACAGAAACTTTGGTCTGAAAAACTTACCTGGGACCAGCCGTTACCGAGTCATGTTCTTAAAGCATGGTCTGAGTTTTCGACTGATTTAGATGCATTAAACCATTTGTTAGTCGAACGACAAGTAACTTGTACCAATCCATCCTACATAGCACTGCACGCGTTTGCCGATAGCTCGGAATCTAGTTATGGAGCATGTGTTTATGTCGTTTCAAAAAACGCAAAGGGAACTGCATCGTCAAATCTACTGTGCGCAAAGTCAAAGGTAGCCCCTCTCAAATCTTTGACGATGCCACGACTGGAATTGTGCGCCGCTCTAGTCCTGTCTCAATTGACAGCAAAGGTCATAAACACCCTTGATATTAAATTTGCTCATGTTGGTCGGATTCAACCATCGTGTTGGGTTGGCTACAAACATCTCCAAACCTACTAAAGCCATTTGTTGCGAACCGCGTAGCCGAAATTCAGAGACTTACCGAGACTTTCGAATGGAGACACGTACCTACATGTGATAATCCAGCGGATATCGTATCAAGAGGTCTTAATCCCAAACAACTACTTCATTCCAAGTTATGGTTTCACGGACCCTCTTGGTTAAGTAGTCCAGATGACTGGCCTGTAATGCCGATTTCGCCTGTGGAATTACCTGAACAAAGAAAACTTTGTTTCTTATCCAAGGTGAAGTTTCACTTTCCATTTGAACGATTTTCTAATCTCGTAAAATTGAAGCGATCCTTTGCCTATATTCTGAGATTCATTGAGAATTGTAAATCCAAGTCGAGAAATAGCGCTCTTTTAACCGCGGATGAGCTTAATATCAGTTTAACTCATATGATTCGCCTTTCTCAAAAGGAGGCATTTCCCGAAGAGTATAATATACTGCAAGCCAAAGGTCAGTTAGCTTCAAATAGTAAACTATTGAACTTACATCCCTTTATGGATGAGCAACAAATTCTGCGTGTGGGTGGCAGACTATCAAATTCAGATTTTCCTTACGCGAAGAAATATCCAATTTTGTTATCTCCTAGTCACCACCTAACGAACCTTATTTTTGACTATCAGCACATCAGTTTAATGCTCCTGTCAACAATTAGAGACAATTACTGGCCTACGTCTGGGCGAAACCTTGCTAGAAAAATTGTTCGAAAGTGCGTAGTTTGTTCAAGACATAACGTACAAAGTGTTCAGCCTATCATGGGTGACTTACCTGAACCTCGCGTACGACCAAACTTACCTTTCTCTTCCATAGGTGTAGATTACGCCGGACCCTTCATAATGAAAAATAAGCGCGAACGTGGCTGCAAGCCTATAAAATGCTGGGTAGCGTTGTTTATATGTATGGCCACTCGAGCCAATCATTTAGAGTTAGTACTGTCTTTGACTTGTAGCGATTTCCTTCAAGCTTTCAATCGGTTCATCAGTAGACGTGGTAAACCACATGTGGTCTATTCAGACAATGGGACCAACTTTGTCAAGGCTAATAAAGAACTCAGAGAAATCGGTGAATTCTTGCATAACAATTCTGCCAATATTTACACATCCACTAGTAACATGGGAATCACTTGGCATTTCATACCCACTAATTCTCCACATTTTGGGGGCATTTGGGAAGCGGGTGTCAAAAGCTTGAAACACCATTTACGACGAGTCGTGGGAAGCCATTCTTTATTCTTTTTTGATTTTCAAACTTTAATCACTCGCATAGAGTCTGTACCCAATTCCCGACCTATTTCCCCAATGAGTTCTAACCCTGATGACCTAACCCCCCTTACACCCTGACATTTTCTGATTGGGAGACAACCAGCATCATTGCCAGAGCTACCAGTTGCCGATGTGAGAGAAAACCGTCTCGCCAATTACCAGCTACTACAGAAATTGTACGAGCACTTCTGGGTCCGATGGAGCCGCGAATATATTAGCGAGTTGCAGCAACGGCATCGTTGGAAGCAGAATCATGGACAGTTACAAAAGGGCCAGCTAGTTTTGGTGAAGGATGACAATTGGATGACCTCCCATGAAATGGCGATTAGGCCGTGTTGAAACCCTGATTCCAGGAAAGGATGGCATCGCCAGAGTAGCAGTTCTTCGAACTTCCAATGGGACCATCACCAGGGCATTAGTTAGACTCTGCCCGTTACCTGTTGTCGGTTGACACCTCCAAGGCCGGGGGCATGTTCCGTACCTCATGTCCTGCCACTGCGTGAAGCGCCCTGCACGTCCTACCAATGAAGCCAGGTGTATTCAGGAGTGGGGGAATCTCGGGAAGACGCCGTCTTGGTCACGTAGACACTCACCACCCGTCTTCCCATGGACAAACAAGCCGCCGCATTTTTTTATATTATGAAATCACAGACGCATTTGTATCACTGAATAAATCCAACTATTAGAACCAGTGCCTATTTTCTGACATCACGCCACAAACTTATTGGGTCGTTTCTCAATCTATCTACTATTTCCCTCTTAAGCCTAATTTTTAAAAAACTACAAAGCTGTTGGCATAGTAGTAATCTTGTGTAAACATTTCAATCATACCCGAGCAGTACTTTGAAAGTTATAGACGGGCCAAGGATTAGCCGACAGATCGACCTACAGACAGACCGTCCGACAGAAATGAGTGATTTATATGTCATATAGGACCCAAATAACATAATATCCTATTTTCGAAATTTTTCGCAACTACAATATTTCCTCCGCTATCAAGCATGGGAAGTAAAAAGATGAAAATCACAAAACCTAAGAAGATATTGGAGGGCTGATTGCTGTTATTAAAAAATGCATGCATTCAACAATGATGAGAGTTATTATTCGAACCATTTTTTGCTCTAATCCTCTAATCGATAGTTTATTCAATTCTGAATTATAACCGTACATACAATTATTATGTAAATTCAGCCATCACATTACTTTGATGGACTACACAATAGAAAAATAATAACGTCCTGAATAGAATACCGATTTAATAAGCTACCCACGCATTTACTATACGTATTTCAATACATTTGAATATGATATATGAAACAGAACTACAATAAAACTACTTTCTTCGACCAAAAGATTCCATTACTATATACGAGTATAGACAGTTGACAATGAGGTCACCTGTTTTACCGTCGTCTGACGGACTGTTCTTACATGATCTCGTAATCTATCTTTAATGACACAGTGACTAAGAATGGTTAACGAACAAGTTCATGTCATGTCGTACATATGTATGTACCTACGTTTTGTTGAAATGTCCGTGACTTCTCTCATTTTATGCTTATATACTGATAATTCGACAGCGTAAATTATACAGGGTGTTTCAGAAAAACGTGCCAATATTTCCAGGGTAGACAGATATATCTAATAATAATAATAACAAGAAAACTACTCAACACCAAATTAAACTCGCAGAATCTTTTCAAAGCAATCAACAGTTGGGCAATCAGTTCACTTACATATTTGTTCGGTATTGTGAAATGGAGTAATACAGACCTTGAAGAGCTAGACAGAATCACTCGTGTAAAGTTCACAAAGTTCCACTGTCACCACCCAAAGGCATCAACCGAACGGCTGAACCTCCCTCGCGCATAAGGGAGCCGAGGATTTCTCAACATAACACAACTCTGCAAGTCTCAGGTAGCCAAATTACAAAATTACTTTAATAATAATCCTAAGATAGCTGCTATAGTGGAGGCAGATGTCTCATTTACCCCTTTGAGCTTTCGGCAACCTCAAGCCAATACGGCCTCGGAATCGAATACTAGGAGGAGAGAATGCTGGGAGGGAAAAGTCTCCATGGCCGTTATCCATGCCAACTGAGAGGTGACAACATAGATAAAGCTTCGTCATTCACCTATTTGAGAAATAGATATCTCCATCCAACAACGAAAGGGTTCATAACTGCCATCCAAGGCAAAGTAATAAAAACAAAAACTATGAAAAACATATTCTCAAATCCAACGTCCCAGATGAATGTAGGAAGTGCAACCAGGCGGGCGAAATCATCGAACATATTACTGGAGCTAGCCCTGCGTTGGCAGCTGGCGATTATTTGGGAAGGACACTACCAGGTTGCAAAAATAGTCCATTCATAGCTAGCTCGGAAGCTTAACTTGGTACAATCGCCTCCGCCATATTACAAGTACACGCCTGAGCCAGTTATGGAATCAAACGATGCGATACTCTATTGGGATCGGCCATTTCTAACCGACAAAACTGTAGACTTTAACCGCCCCGATTTTGTCCTGATAGACAAAAGCAACCAATATGCACAGATAATTGAGGTTGGAATTCCGCTTACACACAACATCCACAAGGTAGAGTGTGAAAAAAACTGTTAAATACCAGAACCTGGCGATTGAAATGAAGAGGATTTGGAAGCTAAGGGAAGTGCAGATTGTTCCCATTGTTATCTCTGTGGAAGGGGCTGCTACCAAACAAGTCTCCTGCAGCTAGTACGCTAGTAAATGAGGATATTACACACATATTATTCAAATAATGTTGTAATGAGGTTCTAGCTCCTTCCACATGCCGTATAGTGGTCATTTACAAACATCAAACTTCACGGTGATTTCAGAACAGGAGAAGCTCAACCTTTTTATGAGAATATTTTAGGATTTTACCTCAAATGTTCAAACGTAAATATCTCCAAAACGAGTGATCTGACAGGAATTCCTTCAGAGACAAAATTTATGGAAGATTAATGACATTTTATAAAAGGCCAGTGACGTTGAAAATATTTCCTATTGATTGTACAGTTACCCCACTTTTTATACCACTGGTGAAGTTTGTGCCGGAAGCCCCGTGTGTCCGTGCTTATGCTGTGCTCACTGAACGTCAAAAATCTTAACTCGGTATCTTCACCCGCTCCGTAAACATATTTTTTTCAATTTCGTAAAAATAAAACTTCATCCTGTATTTCGGTAGGGAAGCATCTTTGGACAAATATTTAAAGGCACTTTTTTGTTATTTTTGGATGTTCTTTCTACCCTAGAAATATATATATATATATATATATATCGGAAAATATGATATGGCACTGTAGACTTTGTCAAGGATCTCGATTGCGAAAAATTGGAACGATTAAATACATATATCTCCCGATATTGATTCATCACAATAACAAGTATAACTAACAATTCAATAGATAAATTTAACAAGTTTTTAATGACATTGTTAAGGAACTTCTCAGCACTGGACAAATAACCCAAGAACAAAAAAGAACTTTGACTACTTATAACTCTGTCCCTCCAAAATTCTATACACTTCCGAAAATTCACAAACCGGTACTCTCAGTAAGACCTATAGTTGCATCAATAGATTCAGCCACCCAGGCTTTGTCTTCATTAATATCGGCAACACTAAAATCAGCACATGCAGATAATGATTACTACATGAAAGACTCATTTGAAGTCTCTCGTCAGTTCAACAGATTGCCAATACCAGCCGATCACATTATCGCCAGTCTTGATGTGGTGTCGCTATTCAGCAATATCTATCTGGATGCATGTACAAGAACTATTAATAAACACTGGAATGAGATAAGTCAACACTGCAACATATCTCTAGAATCGTTCACCAACATTATAACATTCCTCTTTCATAACAATTATTTCTCTTTCAACAACAAAATATATTCTCAAACACATGGTTGTCCTATGGGATCTGTTCTATCACCAATTTTGGCAGAATATGTCATGGATGATCTGCTTGATACTGTTGTTCCGACACTACCCTATAACCTCTTCATAAAAAAATACGTAGATGACATTATTTTATGCCTCCCCTCCATAGGTTTGGATGGTATTGTCAGAGAATTCAACAGCTATGACCCCTACATCCAATTTACCATTGAAAAAGAAGATGAGAACCTGTCTGTCCCCTTTCTAGACACAAGACTCATCCACACCAACAACAATAGTTTATTGGTAGACTGGTACTAGAAACCTATGGCCTCAGGTCGGTTTCTCAATTTTAGGTAATACCATAAGCTAGGGATTAAAATCAACTTGGTAAAACAGATGAAAACAAGGGTAATCAGCATCTCAGATAATACTTTCCACACCTCAAATTTACGTAAACTATCAAAACTGTTCATCAATAATGGTTATCCGAAGTGTCTGATTAACAAGATCTTATTTAATTCACCTTCCAATATTTTGTCGAACTCTGATGATGCAGGTAATAGTCGCACAACCCCTAATAACGGAACTGATGTAATTCCCAACAATAGCATCAATCCAAACAGTACAAGCACCAACCCGGACTCCAGACCTGGTTTTGCTGTCCTGCCCTATATCAAGGAACTGACCCCTAAGCTGATCAGATTGTGCAGTCCTTTGAACTTTCGAATTGCTTGCAAATCCGTTCTCACTATAAACTGCATTTTTTCAAAAATGCAAGACAGAGTCCCGCTGCTTGGCTTAACCAACACAGTCTACTCCATCAATTGCAACAACTGCAACCAAATATACATAGGTCAGACCTCCAGATCTCTTAAAGGAAGGATTACATCACACAAAAGTGATTCTAGGCTTCATCCTGAAAGATGCGCTCTAGCATCTCATGTTATTACAACAGGGCATTCTATGAATTACACAAGTATCTAAGTTCTTAATAAAGAAAAACACCTTTCCAAACGTTTATTCCTGGAAATGTCCCACATTTTCATGAATAACAACTGTATCAACAAAAAGACAGATGTTAAACAACTGAGTGTCATTTACTCATATTTGCTAAACTGCGAAAAATTGGAGAACTTACATATCTCCCCAAATTTTGACTCTTCACAACCATAAATGGAATCTGTTTCTTGGTCGATTCCACCAATAAACTTCATTCCACTCAAATTCTAATAATTCTCTTCTCACGATTTAATAACAATTGTTAATTTAATTTCCCATTAATTAAAATATAGTTAATTCAACTGCCTCTGGTCGGTTTAACAATTTCTTACATAACATTCTGAAAATCACATCATCTGAAGTGATTTGGCAACGTTGGCACACGCCCACAATTCGTTCCATCTTTCTACACAGACATTGACAACCTTCGGCCTTCTGTCAAAGGGTTCATCTCACTCATTATTCCATGACCACCATTTTGTGCAATCATCAAGTGGCTTCACGATGTAATGCTTTCATGTTTTTAAATAATTTTTAATCTGTTTTTAACTTGTTCTTGTCATATTTTATATAATTTTGACCATTGTACCATCTATCCAGCTTTCACCATGTTACTGGACGTTTCCCTCATCCTATACGTAAACAACAATTAGCAACATCCTCACATACTACTGTAAGTTAAGTCAATTTAAATTCATTTTACACTATTGTTGCTACTGTTACCATTGTAATTGCAGCTCCTGATGATGATGGCAAAGTCCATTGAAAGCTAGAGAGAATTAAAAAAGTATAAAGAGTCGAAGTACCCAACAAAAGGCGGAAGCTTTAATTTTTCACCTAACTGGTCTAGACGACAATGATCACGTCTCAAGTTATATATATATATATATATATATATATATATATATATATATATATGATGTGAGGGCATGTGTACCTACTTTTGTAGTTTCGTATGTGCATTCATTTCGGGCCTGATGAAGCCAACCAGCAGAAATACGTATAGCTGGGGTTACCTATCCTATTTTGTGCTCGAATCCACTTTCCTACTTTTGCCCATTATTTTCCTACTTTTTGTTATATACCTTTCACCGCATGATCATTTTTTCTTTGTAGATCCTTTGGGCTTGAAGTACCACAGCAAGTGGCTATAACCGCGTCGTTGTGGTTAGATACATACTCGTATATATATAGGTGAAAAATAAAGCTTCCACCTTTTGTTGGGTACTTCGACAAAATTCAAGCAAAGATGCCTTTTTTACTTTATTAATCTCTAGCTTTCAATGGACTTTTCCATCTTCATCAGGAGCTGCAATAACATTGAGAAGAAATAGCAACTATAGTGCAAAATAATTTTAAATTAACTTACAGTCGTATGTGAGATTGTTGCTAAATGTTATTAACGTTTAGGTTGAGGAAACAACCTGTAACCTGGTGAATGCTGGATAGATGGTACATTCGTCAAAATTAATATAAACTACATACAGCTGTATGTCAGGAACAAATTAATTAAAAATATTTAAAACGAAAGTTAAAATTACATCGTGAATCACCTGATGCTGCACAAGATGGTGGGCACAGGATCACAAGTAGGATGAAACATTTGACAGGTGACAGAAAGTTGGTGGTGTCAGTGTCGATGGATGGAACGAAAATTTGTAAAGTCTGTACTATGTTGCCAAATCACTTCAGATGGTGTTATTTATCAAAATATGTTAAATAATGTATGTACCATATTTTCTTACCTGTTAGTTTTAATAAACTTCACCAACCGGGGATTTTATTTTCTTATTGCTATCTTTTTTTAAATGCAGCAAATTTGCATATGTAATTTCCAGGTAGAATAAGAAGAAGGGGATGCGAAATTAATTTTTAGCTTTGCATACATCTCAAGTAAGTGTATTTAAGACAAGAAATCAATGGAATTGTCATTATGACAGAATATTAGCACACTATGCACCTATGTATGTACTGCCGTTTCCTTCCAGCTAAAGTATACGAGTACAACTTACAGCTTAGACCTCCAATAATGCCATCTCTGAAGCAGGTGTTACACCACATCACAGCCAAACATTGATAGCTGAAGCATCATGACGGTTAGGCAACACGTACAGTTACGGAACGAGTAAACATCAAGTGCACAAAAGCTAGTGCTAAGTTGACATCTTGTAGAAAAACCTACATAATGTCACAAAAAACCTATATAATGTCAAAAAAATTACATAAAGTCACTTTTCAAGATAATACCCCTGCCGACCAGTATTTATATGAACTTTTCTTAGAATCACCCCCTGGTATTTTTTTAACACCCTGTATAAATTTATCTTTAGTATTTAGTTTTTTACGTACCAGTAAACAAAGTTTTGAAAGTGGAATGTGTCAGTATCTTAGAAAAGTTACAAAACTGTATGTTATAAACTTGTTTGTTATAGCATGGAAAAAAATCGAGTCAATTTACTTGATTATATTTTTCAAAATATAGTCAGTAGATATCACTAAGTACTGAAGCATAAGTAATGGAAACTGCCTGACAAAAAAACATATAAAGAGTGAAATAAACGACCTTGAAATAGCATTCTAGTAAAATATGTTTCGATCAAACCTTATTTGGCGATTTACTCTTACCGTTTTGATCGTGGTGTGCTTGTCCGTACAGTCTGTTGTGTCCCATGGTTATGCGTGGGACCGAACCGTATAGTTGATAGCACAGTCCTTTTAGTAAGTTATTTAGGAGGTCAATTCTTTATAAAAAATAAAATGTTGACAAAACCTTTCGAAATCGATGAAACATTCCGCGCTTGTTTTCTCATGACATGTACATCACGAAAAACCGTGTCGCTCACTTTTGTCAGTCAGTTTGTCTGTTGATCTGTTTGTCGGTCTATCTGTCAGTCTGTCTGACAATCTGTCCGCTTATCTTTGGATCGCCTGTAACTTGGAAAGTAGTCATCAGATTTCCATGAAATTTTCACATAAGGATACTACCATGCCAAGGATGAAGAAGCTATGTAGATTTTGAAAATCGGTCCAGGGGCGCCGAAGCTAGGGGCAAAAACACAAAAATTAAATGTTTTTTTGACGTTTCAGAGGATCCTGATCATTTTCAGAAAAAAATTGCAGAGGTTAAAAACTTGATCTTGGGTGTTGTAGCGGGTGGGAGAGAGCATATGGACCTCACACGTATCCTGATGCACCTATGCTTTCAGAGTAGCAATATTTTCCAATGTTTTTTAATTATTCGAAAAAAAACAAATATTGCTTCTTACAAATATACAGGGTGACTTTGAAGTTGAGTCATTAATTTTCAGATAATGATTGTAGAAGGAAGATAAACCAAAATATGTGTGTAAAAATAAAAAAAAATAAAAAAACAATGTTACCTTGTTTTATAAAGTATCCTTCCGACAAGTATTTCAGTGCGGACCTGTATTTGATCGTGCGGTCTTGGAGCACCGGCATGCCCTCCCCTGTGAGGTCCTAAGTCACCTGATTCACGAGCCCTTTGTACTACATTAACAAAGGCACGAGGGGTTGGTTGCACTCGATTGGGAAACCGATCCGCATAAATCCGTGATTCCGCGTAAATAAGAATCATGTCCACAAGTTCAGCATTTTCGTAAACATGTGCCATTTTTGATTTCGTTTGAGCCACGCAACAGACACCACTATTCACTCACGCGTTACCGACTGACACTGACTGTATACAACTGAATAAAATAATTGTAAAAACATCGCTCCAAATTCTTTCGCTTTTTTGTTTCCGATGCGATGAACCGATAAGGCGGATTATATCCGTTGTTGTCAAACACGAGCACATAATATTATTATTGAGACAGGGCGGTACTCAAACTTCCAAAGGGCTATAACTTTGTTACTTTAATTTTACCAGAAAAATGGTAAAGGAAAAAAACATTTCTTTTGATCAGATCTACTCACTGTTAAAATAAATGACTCAACTTCGAAGTCACCCTGTATATTGCGCTAGTATCACACTGTTCTACAAAGGAAAATTCTACTGGTAAACTACCAATCTGGCAAAAATATGAGGAGATGTAATAGTCCAAAACGTCAATCTAATGGAGGCTGTCAGATTTATACTACTGTTTCGTAGTGAAAATCTGGCAACCCAGTATACCAATAATTGTAAATGTGGGAATTTGTAGATAATGACCGTCAACACATTGTCCTGAAGTCATTAGCTGTATTTTTTCGAATCGTTCAACTTGTCGAACTGATGAAAGCCCTGATAGATTCGTAATACGTAAATTATTTGGTAATTTTGTAATTTGGGACTCTATTTGGAAATACATGATTGTTCGTGACTAGCCAAACTTTTGTTAAATATTGAGTACAGCTAAAAATGCCATTTATTCGACTGAACTAAGAAGAATCGGATTCACAGATTAGGAACCTCTGTAACATGAACCACTCCTATAAGATTCATCTAACGGAATAAAGAAGATTAGAAGAAGCCAAGTCACACTGCATGGTTTGTCGCAAAAATTGCGTAGTTTCATTTTATACCTTTGACTCATTTGTCTATCATTCCCTACCAAAGTGGCAACGTCGTATCAACATAATGATCCTTACCGGTTGGAAAGATCTACCTTCATTTGCCTTGTACCGCTTTTTGCAAACTATGCAAGGAGTATATGCCCTGAAATCGTCTAACACAAGTATCTGCAAACAGTAGCACTTTTGAAAAATAACACCAAAAATACAAATTAGATGACACAACTGTAAAAAAATTGAACTTTTGCTAAGTCTGAAATTTTGGAGACAAACAAATCGTAGGCTTGCTCCTTCTACCTAGTCTGAATTCGTTGGATTCATCAGTCCAATAGAATACAGATGACAGTTGCACATTCCCTTCATATTGCCAAGGGACCAATTGTATGTTCTTCCGTATATATCACTGGAATCTGTTTTTGTCACAGTGGTTAAAGTTTTGTCAGGCGTAAGAAGAATAGCGTTTTCTTTCGGGTATTATTTGATTGATTTTAAATGCATGGCCACGTTCAATCCGTTACGGAAGAGGGTTTGAATGAGTTCTTTTTCACCAGACACATCCAAACACATTTTTTGTTTAGCTTACTCAACAGAATCATGTTTCAGTTTTGTTAAGAAAACTCTCATGGCAAAATCTCTTAAGTACCCTTGATTCATTTATCATAAGATTTTAGCTTGGATTTTCCTTATATTTTGTCTCAAATACAAGCAATGACGCTTTATAGATATTTTAAAGGTAAAGATCGGACACACTGTACTTAACAAGGCATTAGTGTGGAGTGAAATGACATAAGCAACAATAGTTGCCAAAAAGAAAGTATGATCTGCATTACTGGTTCCCGCCCTGTTAAAGAAGCCATCATGCAGTGTTACCAAACTGCCAGAGAATATTTTGAAGCAGCTATATTTATACTGAGCTGAATGGAGTAACAAAGTTGTATTATTGTTACATTTTCCCTAAATTCATTCCCTCTGAAAATAATGCCCACTAGAGAAAATGTACGACTTAGAATTCGTTTAACAACCTCATTCGCGAAAATATGAATGTCAGCTCTAATAACGAATAAGGCGTCTAAAGACTATTTACTGTGGGATCCACTGGTAAACGTGAAAGTATCATTCGAATGTCGGATACCTTTTGTGATTACTCCGATCGGTACACTTGAATAAATATTACCCACCATGGATAAATGTGAGTCTAAACAAAAGTAAACTTGATGAAAAGAACATCAATCTTCACGCATAAGAATTATCTATATTGCAACACCGCGTACATATCTCGCCAACAGACAACAAAACATAGGCATTGTGTCCTTTCAAATTGGTTTGGCTAGCACATCTTGGTATACCTTCTCTTTGTATTGGCATTATAAACAAGATTTTGCCTATAGCGACTGGGTCATTCTCATAACATTGCGAATGACGTGTTTAGTGTTTACCGGTCAGCATAGCCCGGCCGAAGGATCTCTGGTTTCTTGTCGTCCTGCAGGTGCTGCTATACGGAGCGATCGTATAGCGGAGGAACATAAATCTGTTGTTTGCATTTTCATTAGAGCTAGCCAGCGAATGGACAAAATTGTATAAAGCAGAAGGCTTTTAGGAAGCTAGTGATACATCAACAACCTATTATTTAAAAAAATAAGACAATCACGTCAAGCTGTCTAACTTTGGTATTCCCTACCAGGGTGGTCTTTATTTTAACCCTTTCCGGCGTACTTGTCCTCTGGGATATACAATTCATGGTCAATTTAATTGGCTCCTGATGGTATTCTGACGTTACCACGATAATTGCTAGTTGCTTATGATTTAGGCTAATCATCAACAATGAAATGGCAGAACACAAAAAATAACTCAGTTGGTGGGAACAGCAGGTATCACACTCACCTAATGGAGCGTTTTAGCTGCTCACTCATCATAAATAATTTTACATCCCACGCTTACTGGAGGGGGTAATACCGAAAATTTTCGAAAATGAGATATTGTGAGTTTGTTGTCTGTCCGTCGGACTGTCGCTCTCTCTGCTAATATTATAACCGCCTATAACTTGACAAGTACCGCTCAGATTTCGATGCAATTTTTGAACAACGTTTCTACTTCGCCAAGGACGCAAAAGCGTTGTAGTTTTCGAAAATCTGTAATTCTGCACACCTATTAGACATATTTCAAATCTCATAGATTTGCCCTTACAACTTCTCAGCAGAAGGATCGCGTACCTAGAATGTCTAAGGACTACTTGTATGGACCTGTTTGACTGACTTTTTTTCAGAGGATCTAGCTTGTGCTGAACATAATCATTTGTGAACTGATAACGACGTAGCGTGGGAAGTACAGAGTCAACCTATTTGCCGCCATTTTTCATCTTGGCGTGTTTACATGCATAGTTCAAAAATAATGAGATCCTTCATTTCTGCGATATATATACAAGGTGTCCCGCGAGGTAAGGGGCAACATTTTTCTACGTATTCTTCAGGTCAATTCGAGTGGAAAAACTCCTATGAACATGGGTCCGCAAATGCTTCCTTATCGAGATAATGATTTATTTTTAGGGTGCTAATGGTAGGAAAACCACAATATTGTTGGAAGATTATTTTTATTTAACACAAAATTACTAGGTACAATAAAAATAACTATTCACAATAGTTGTTCAAAATGTCCACCTTCACACTGTAAACATAGTGCATACCGTTTAATAATGTGACTGGTGGCTTTCCCAATAACAAGACGATTACTTCTTATATCGTCAGCGACATCAGTAATTTTACGGAGCAGTTCAGCCCTGGTATGCGATTTCTCTGCATACACTAAAGACTTCATATGCCCACCCTCACAAGTAATAATCGGGCGAGCGGGGTGGCCAAGAAACTGCGCCCCCTCGTCCAATCCAACGCCCAGGAAAAGTGTTATTTAAATACTCAGTCACATTTCTACCACTGTGAGGCGGAGCACCGTCATGCTGTAACCACATCTCTTGTCTTCTCTGCAGCGGAATATCCTCTAACAATATAGACAGTTCTTCTCGTAAGAATTGAAGATAAACTTCAGATGTCAATCGACCGTCAAACACAAAAGAGCCAACTAAGTGGCTCCATGTTTGACACCGGGCAAAGTGTACTTGGGGTTCAATCTTTGTCCACTAGGACGTCTAACGTAATGAACACCATCTGATCCAAACATATTGAACTTGGATTCGTCACTGAAACATACCCTCTTCGCGGCTTCTTACTCGGGCGACGTGCAAATAACTTCATATCATTTAATCTTCTACTTATAGTTTTCGTAGAAACACTGGCAGTTCCTTTTGTCTCGATTTCGGCTTTTATTTGTCTTGGGATTTTAAACGGATCTTTGGACGAAATTACTTTTATTAATCTAACTCTCTCTAACATTTAGTTTTCTAGGCCGACCACTTCTCTTAGAGGCTTCCAAGATACCTTTTTGTTTATATTTGTTCAATATTGCCCAAACTGCTTTACGCTTCAGCTTCAAATTTTTGGCAATGTCGACTTGACGTTGACCATCTTTGTATAACTCAATAATCTTAGTTTTCACATCGAAAGAAATTTCTGGACCACGCGGCATGGTCTTAAAATCACTCAACTTATTCCACAATACTTGATGAACACAAACTAATCCTCTTCTGACACGAATCTGTACTAAACTAATGTTGAAAAGAATTTGTCTACATATTTTTGTCCCTCATAAAAAAGTGCTTATATTCAGACTTGTATTGTGTTCATTGCAGATAATGTAAGAACAAGAAATTTAGTTTTTCTACTAATAACCCATTTGTTTATGGAGCAATGAAGTATGAATTCGTTTTCTAAAGGTATTTAGGTAAATATTCATATTTGTGTATATACTTTTGTCCATTACTGTATATATATATACATATATATACAGGGTGGCCCATGCATGTGTGAATGGAATATTACTCATAAACAACTGCATTTTGGGAAAATCTATTAATGGGATGTTATACATCACATCTGAGGGCACATTTCTAAAATATTGTCCATTATGCAGGGCGTCCCAATTTCGACATACATATCAAAGTTGTGATTTTTCAAATGGAATGCGTAAAATTTTACTGCATATTTTGATAAACCAATTTAAAAAAAGAAAATTGATATAACATACTATGGGGTATTGGTAATTAGCTATTGAGATATAAGGTGTTTTGCCTAGAAAACCCACCACTTCGGCAACCCCTCAGTAGGCCATTTTGGAATTTGGCATGCTGAATTTTTCATCAAACAAAACTTACATAACTCAGCTTTTATCGTATTTGTTACTTTGTCGAATTTTGATTTTTGCTCATACAGGGTGGTCAAAAACGCAAATTGCTGTAAATATGTGCAAGTTTTGATTCAATTTTTAATACGCTTTTTTTATACTAGACACATAAGGGGTTTACGGCTATTTTTCGGTTATTAGCACGTCTTTTATGGAACGGCTTAACTCCCTAAAATATCGCATCATCCTTGGAAACAAATAAATTGTTGATTAGTTACAAACTGTCAAAATTAGCTTTGTAAGCATTATAATAAAAACGAGTTTGAAAATGAATTTTTCTAAAGAAGAAATGGTGAATATGGTGTTCGTTTCGTAGCATCTCGCATTTATAAGCAACGGTTCCCTAATGTGCGACATCCAAGACCGGAAACATTTTCCACACTACGAGAACGTTTTGAATCAAGTGGAGCAGTGGAATATAGTAAAAAATGTATAAACAATCCAAGTGTCACCAATGAGGCGAATCAGTTGGAGGTTCTATTAAAGTTGCACGCCAATCCTCATTTAAGCGCACGGCAAATTGGAGCAGAAACTGTTATATGCAGAACTTCTGCTCGAATGGAGTTTAGTAGAATAATGCTTATTAAATTGAGTGAAGACACTACTTTCCTGGATAAGGTTCTTTTTAGCGATTAGGCAACATTTAACACCATAGGTGTTGTCAACAGGCATAACATGCACTATTATGCGACGGAAAACCCTTACTGGGTTAGGCAAAAAGATTTCCAAAATAAATGGAGCTTGAATGTCTGGGGAGGAGTTATTGGCTGATAAGTTATCAGGCCTTTCTCTTTCGACAACAGATTAACAGGTACAGAGTACTTGAATCTTTTGATCGAGCATTTGCCTTTGCTTTTGGATGCATATGTAGTTAAAACATGACGGCGCACCTGCGCATTATCATAATCGTGTGCGTAACTATTTGGACACCTGGAGTAACAATCGTTGGATCGGTCGTGATGGGCCTATATCTTGGCCTCCTAGATCACCAGATATGACACCGATGGACTTCTTTCTATGTGGCTACGTTAAGCAAGAGGTTTATAGATATCCACCATCTACCCCGGAAAATATGAAGGAAAGCATTACGGATGCTTTTCTGAACATAAGGGAACACATGCTGAGGGATGTGCAACGGTCATTTATCCAAAAACTACGGCTGTGTATTCAACATGGAGATATTTTCGAGCAGTTTTTGTAGATTAGGTCTTGAGTAGTGATAGTTGTTTGGTTATGTTGTTGTTATAGTTGTTTTTCTCTATTACGCTTGAAGCTGATTTATACTGTTCTGATTGATATTAGTTTTTACGTCAAATTTGTACTCTTAGTGGCAATATGGAACTAGCCCACTGTTTAATTCTCCTTAATTTTGGTGTGTTGTTCTATTATCTGAATCAAATCTTATACCAAAGAAAAGCTTATAAAAAATTGAATCCAAATTTGCACAAATATACAGTGTGATGTATTTGAAATTTTTAAGAAAAAGTACAATTTGCGTTTTTGACCACCCTGTATGAGCAAAAATGAAAATTCGAAAAACTAACAAATAAGATAAAAGCTGAGGTGTGTAAGTTTTTTTTGATACAAAATTCAGCACTCCAAATTTCAAAATGGCGGTTTGAGGGGTTGACGAAGTGGACGGTTTTTCTGGACAAAACACCTTACATCTCATTAGCTAATTACCAAAACCCCATAGTATGTCATATCAATCTTCTTTTGAATTGGTTTATCCAAATATGCAATAAGATCTGAGGCATTCTATTTAAAAAATCACAACTTTGATATGTAGATCAAAATAGAGACACCCTGTATAATTGTCAATATTTTAGAAATGTGCCCTCAAATATCATGTATAACATGCCATAAATAGATTTACCCAAAATGTATTTGTTTATGAGTAATATTCAGTCCACACATGGATGGACCACCCTGTATATATATATATTATATATAAAGTAATGGCTGCTTACCTGGAAATCGTTCAGGATAAGAACCACATATACATATGTGCAGTATGTTACAAGTATTACACAGCTGGGATATCATAGGGAGTGTAAACGGCAGAACCGGCTAATCAATGGTGTTATCGGTCGCAATGGAATCGATTTGTGTAATTTGGAAAATCGGCGGATATGGTGTTAAGTTACAAGCCGAATCTCTACATTAGCAGCCATCGACCAGCCAACGCTACCACTTTTAATACTTATGATGTCTCGCTGTATAGTACTGCTGTATTACGAGTATAATTATGGCCATTTAAATGATCATTTTATATTCACTACCACTAATTCAAACCTATACCTATAATGAAAACTATAAAAAAGTTGAATCACTGAGCCTAAATTACAAGAATACCATGCACATACTATATGGAGAAAAACATTATCCCCCCTCCTCCTCTGAGAATGATTAGGAGAGTATGAAACGTCAACAAACGAAGTTTGAGCGACTATTATTTTTTTCGTTTTTTGTCTGTAGCTCCATCACATCGATTTTCTAAAACCTGCAATTACAAAAAGCTCGCCTTCGGAGCTTGATAGAAGTGAAAAAGATCCAGGTGGTATATTCGAAACACCTTAGCGTTTTCCCTTATTGTTTTGTTGACCTGCCCAAGCATTACAAAATACAGTTAAATTCCCATTTGCGTACACCCCTCCCACACGGACACCTTTAAACGGACAGTTTCTTATTGTCCGGACCGACTCTCATATAATTTGCATTATATTGATTCTCTCTTGGACGGACATTCTCTTGATCGGATGCGGACACGAGAAAATGTTCTCCTAACCGGACAAAAAACAAAATGAATAGAAACGCTGTCTTAGTTTTTTTTCTGTTGAGAGTATCGCTTTTGCATTTCTCAATCGTGCCGCGCGCCATCTTCGCTGGAACTTTCTCGAGTTAACCGATGATTCACCGACTTTAATCTGTCGGTAGAAACGCAGCCTATGTGGTTGCGTTGATCAGGAATTTACCGGGATTCTTTGGGTACACGCTTTCGATTAAATTCCCATTCAGTATTGGTCTGACGTCTATGCGGAAAAGACAGTGGGAGGACACATTCATTGTAGAAATAGCTCTAAATTATGATAGAGTGGTTGCAAGACCTAGATTGGAAAATGGCTAAAGAAAAAAGAAACATTTTTTATTTTTAGACAATGCGGGATCTCATCCATCGCTCAAATAATATAAAAATCTTCTTTTTGCCCCCTAATTGTACATCACCTTGTCAACCACACAACCATTCTGATGTCGATGAGGTCCCAGTACCAACAAAAGCTATTCCAAAATAATAATAATTAACGTCTTTTTTTATTTGTAATATTATTAACAATATGAGATGTATACTGTATTGAGAATTTGTTGAAAATTAGTACCTGTACACAATAACGACAGAATAAAGTATAATCTAAGTAAAGGCATAAGGAAAAAATAGGCCACTTATGGGTTACAATAGATGTCGATCAAGTAGAACTTCTTTCACTTTTTTCTTGAATTTGGGTAATGAATTGGTTTATTTTAAACTGCGGTCTAAAGGCCTTTGGAGCTTGTTTCTAAATTAAAGATACGATTTGAAGACGCCATTTTAAAGAAAAAGAGGAGACAAACGACAATATGTGATTTTTTTTCGTCCTTAAAGTTACTTTTCATTATTTTGTGTTACTACATAATATGTACATACATATTATACATATATATGTATGTGTATATACACATACGTGCATACTTTGTATATCTAAAGGTTACAAACCCAAGTTTAAAGTTTTTTGTTTATTTTTAAAACATTTATATACATATACGTTTTAAATGTTTCAGCTTCTTTAATATACTTAGTTTTCATAAGAAACACGATCTTTGTTGTATTTCCTTTATACCGACACCCCTCTTGATCTTGAAGGGACACTTTCAGTAGGTCCCGTCGATATCTGACCAAAGGAGATTTTATATGCTGTCCTACTTTTGTTACCTCCATCCTAGAGTACAAATCAAGGCAGCCACAGAAAAATGAGACAAAATCAAGGAAGCGGTTTATGTTTATGGTGTGGTATGCGGCGTCATAGTGGGCGGCGAATTACCGTCTGTATACGCGCCGAAAGCTACCGACTTCCTAATCTCAAGGAGACAGCCAACACGCATAATGCTCTTATATAAATTATATAACGCCACTACTAGTCTTGGACCAACATAATAAAACTGTCAGATGAAACAGATTAAACGTCAGATTGCGTTATCTTTAAAGATCTGTATGTGGGCGAGAGACCATTTTGAACGTTCAACGAAGCCTAAACAACGTAACAAATGGTAGTAAAAAGGGGCATTTAGGGTTCCTTTATACTTTAAATGGGTCATGAAGAAAGTTTACTGTTGAAAGGTTTTTGGACTTATGATACCATGTTACACATATGTATTCCAGGTAACCCGATGCTGAACAAGGTGTATGTATAATGAGTATGACAGGGACAGAGACCTATGTTAGAACGAAGCGTGCTCGACAACGAATCTGTAGACGCTTCATTCCTACACATTAAATACAGGACCTCAATGATTCTCTGCCGATATTGTATACGTTTCTATTTAATGGGTCTGTTACCTTCATATAATTATTTCGTTTCTACAAACCATGATGAAATGCTGCGAAAAATACCGTGGTTGGGATATATGACGAATGTTGTAATAGTCAGCTTGCCGCATTTTCTGAAAATTTTACACTTCTGGTAGGAAAAACCATAGGCCACGTATTTTTCTGCCTCAGAGAGGTTATAAAGGTACCCGCGCATCTAAAAGCTAATATCCCGACATGTTTTTTTTTTTTTTTTTTTTTAATATCGAAACAGCCGCGCAGGCAGAAGCCTAAATGCCGGAACACCGCGGCTGCTATGATGATCCCAAAGAAATTTTGTTAATACGATTTTTGAACTGCCTAAGGTTAGTAGAACTGGGAAAAGCTTCCTCCCGTAGTTTGTTCCACAATCTAGACACCCTCGGGACAAAGGAGCGGTCGTATCGGCCAGTTCTGGATGTACGAAGTTTGACACGGTTAGGATGGGACGCCGAAGTCAGGCGGGTCTGTCTGGCAGGCACATCGCGCGGCGGCATCATGGAAGAGAGCTCTGAGGAGCAAAGCCCGTTGGTGTAGCGATAGAAAAGAGCTAGATCGCCGACGGCCCGCCGGTGCGAAAGAGTCCCGAGACTGTCTGTTAGAGAAGAGTCATCGATCAGTCGGACTGCCCTCCTCTGGACAGCATCGAGCATGGACAATGTAGTCGGTGCGGCAGCACCCCAAATGTGTGAGCAATACTCGAGGCTAGGCCTTATCTGGGCCTTGTATAGAGTGAGAAGGTCATGCGGAGAAAAGTACTTCTTAGCCCTAAACAAATAGCCTAGCTTTTTCCCAGCAGCTGCAGCTATTGAAGAGATGTGTTCGTGCCAGATCAGGTCCTCGGTGATCTGGACTCCGACCAGCCGAAATGAATGGCTCTTTGCTAGAACTCGACCGTCCATCGAAACTGTATGAGCGCTAGGACGCTTTTTGTTCGTCAAAGTACAGTACTGTGTTTTGGAAGCATTGAACTGTACAAGATTGTTGCGTCCCCAAGCAGTGATAGCCTCCAGGTCTCTTGTCAGAGAAGAAGTCGTCGCTAGTCTTCTTTTTTCCAGCTCAGCGGCAGAGATCGGCTTGTCACTCTGAATTCCTGCATGTAGAGTGCTGTCATCAGCGAAGCTGTGGATTGGGTTGATCGTGCAGGAAAGGAGGTCGTTGATATGTAAGAGAAACAGTGTTGGAGCCAAGACCGATCCCTGGGGAACACCCGCGTTGACGTTGTGGGATGAAGAGGAGAATCCGTCAATTACGACGGATATCTTGCGGCCGGAGATAAAGTCAGCCACCCATCTGCAAAGCTTTTCTGGGAGGCCGTAGGATGGAAGTTTGCTCAAGAGGGCAGCGTGCCACAGCTGATCGAACGCTTTCGTGATGTCAAGAGCAACGACATGAGCCTCACCATGAGACTGGATGAGTTTACTCCACAGTTGCGTGACGTAAGCTAGGAGGTCCCCTGTGGATCGTTGGTGCCGGAAACCGTACTGCCTGTCGCTAATCAAGCTGTGACGTTCGAGGTAGTCCAGAAGCTCGCGATTTATGCACCTCTCCATCACTTTACTTATAACAGAAAGCAGAGCTATAGGCCTGTAGTTGTAAGGGTCGGTTTTAGATCCTTTTTTTGGGATGGGCTGTACATGAGCAAATTTCCAGTTTTCTGGGAAGGTGCCGGATTCATAAGATATCTGGAAGAGACGCGAAAGAACTGGAGCAAGCTCAGCTGCACATCTCTTCAGTACAATGGCAGGAATCAAGTCCGGACCAGAAGCTTTGTTGATGTCGAGCGACAAGAGCACTCGTCTTACGGTCTTATGCCTGAATGTTACCTCCCGCATAGTGTGGGGAACCCTTTGAATTGACGGCACTTGGGCGTTGGTGGGGTCCATGGTGGAGTTGGCAGCAAAGATCTTGGCTAGCACTTCCGCCTTGGCCTTTGAGTCGAATACAATAGTTCCATCCTGACACGTAAGTGGTGGAAGGCTACTGTGTGAGAAGTTCTTTTCAATCTGCTTGGCCAGCGTCCAGAAAGACCGACTGCCATTGCGCTGCGACATTACCCTGTGCCTAACTTTTATATCATGCTGGTTTTTGGCATTGCGAACCGCTTCGTTATATTTGTTTCTGGACTCGACGTCGGCTTGTCTGTTCTCTACAGTGGGGTTTTGTAAGTAGGTTCTGTGGGCCTTGATCTTCTGCTGGCGAGCAGTGTCACACGATTTGTTGAACCAGCCGTTGGACCCCACAAACATAATAGGATAAGATCGCAATAATAAAATGAAATCAGTTTAGTTATTTGGGTATTGTGAGTAAAATTCATCTTCTTGATATACAGAATGAATTGAATATGTAATCGGTTCGTCGCTCCGTTCTTACTAAAAAAAAACAATACTATTTACAAAAATTATAAGCAAACATGCACTCCTTACTTGGAAAATATGCAAGCTCTCTACAGGCGATTCACTAGTTTTTTACTATGCTTTATATAGCATATTATAAGGTTTGAATCGCTACTTTTGTTGAGCTGGGTGTTTAGTCTGAAAAAATATCAACTTTGACAGCTTGCAAGTCTGTCAGTAGTTAGAGTAACAAACTTTTCGTCAAAATGAAATTTATATCCTATAGCTTCTCGTCATGTAAACATTTTATTTTTATTTTTATTTTTGTACGACGTCTATATAGGGTGTATAAACGCAAAATGTACCTTTCCTCCAAAAAATTAGAAGTAACAGACTTCCTATTGTTACGGTTTTAGTTTTTTCTCATTCTAAGATTTATTTTTGACGATTAAATTAACAAACATTTGAGATAGTTACAGTTTGACAGAAATTATAATTCAAAATAAATAAATACGGTATTATTAGTGGAAATGGGAAGTGAATGAGAGGTAATTACAATGGAAGGTTGTATCTATCCATAAAAAATCTTCCATCTCTGGGAACAATTTGGCATTTATGTTTTGAATTTGAAAACCGTAAAAATATAGAGGGTGTTCCAGGTCATGTTTTGAGAAAAAGTACATTTTGCGTTCATAAATACCCTCTATATATGACTCAAAGAAGTTAAACATGGTTTAAATGAGGTCAAACTATGGGATATGTAACTCATTTGACGAAAAGTTTGATTTTCTATCTGCAAAAGTGGCCGACTTATAACTTGTTACAGTTGAGTTTTTTCGAACTCAACATCCCGTAGCTCCAGAAGTAGCGATCTAAAATGTGAAATCTGAAAATATTCAACAGTATTTTGAATTTAAATTGGCACCGACTAAAATCGCTGAAACTATAAAAATAATATTTTCGATGTAACTTATGGAAAACTGTCAACTAAAAAATACTACCATATGGTCCTCACTTTTATACAAAGAACACAAAAAGAATGTTAGAAAATCGCCTGGTATCAACGAGTACGATATTGTATAGAACAAATGCATAGTTGTACGAAAGCTTTATTTATGTCGCTGACTGTACATAATCTGCCTCCAATTTTCTCGTCGATGCTTTTTCAATTGTTATGGATATCAGCGGTTATTTCCTCGAAGAAATGCAAGGAGCTTTGTGCATTCAACGAAATAATAAGGAAAAAATGTTATTTAGAAGAGACCACACAGCAACCGGCTATAACTGTCGGTGTTGATCGGTAGCCCAGTAATTACGGTTACAGAAATGCAATTCTCTCGTTACGTTCAGTTGCACCTAGCTACCACGAGAAAGCGCTCATTTGCTGAATATCGCTCGCTATCGACTGAATCTACTGACAACCAACACATCTCAAAAAAACCTGTATCACATACATGCATTCTGTCATTCAATCTTAAAGTTTGCAAACTTTTAAGGTAATGCATTCGGTTGACATTTAGCAGGTTGGGCTAAGCCGTACGCGCAGCGCTGGCTTGTAGCAGGTAAGTGCAACTGAACGCAACAAGTGTAAATTCGTTAAATATAACAATGTGCTTAGAATTGTAATGGCAAGATTGAAGTAGTTTTTATAGAACAATTCGTTTATATCAATTTGCCCAGTGAAATAACGCAAAAGGGGAAACGGTGAGGCTGCGGATCCTTCTAAGTTGAAGATGATTTGCTCCTGTGACGTGTTTAATACAAACCACTGACAGCCTTTCGATCGGTCTCAAGGCCAGGTTGAGTAAAAAACTTGACAACTATGTCAAATACACCGAGGACTGGTGTGTGGCGCGGGCCTCATATATAAACTAATACAAACGTTTTTTTTTCTTTTTAGCTTCTAAAATTACTGAAATCCTTTCTTGAAGGAAGGAAGTTTCGAATCAAAATTAACAATATTTTGTCAACAACACGGCCAGTACGGGCCGGTATTCCTCAGAGCTCGCTCCTGGGACCAATCCTTTACTCGCTGTTTATCCTCGACGTCCCTTGCCTCAGCAACTGTGAAGTCTGCCTCTACTCTGACGACACTGCACTTTCGCCCAGTCGTAAACTGGTGATCTGGTTCACGATGGGTTGCAGAGTGCGGTGGACGAAGTACTAGAGTGGGCCGATCGGTGACGGATTAAAATTACATGATCAAACGAACTTACCTGTAAGTGATGTTCGATCTTAATTATGTGAAGTCCTCGTCGAAGTAAATATTTAGATTACATAAAGCAGTACCCTCGTAGCAGTAACCAACCGTCACGATTTCAAAGCGCGCACGCAGAGAAGGAAAGCGGCGCCGCGCCCCTTCCCTCTACCTTTCTCCCCTCTGGCCGCCTATAAGCCTTCATTTACTTCAAAGCCAAGTTGTTGCAACAATTGGGTGAAACATAGGGGGAAGGGGAGCTATTTACTTCGACAAGGAGTTCACATGATTAAGATCGAACATCATTTACAGGTAAGTTCGTTTGATCATGTAATTATGTTCCGTCCTCGTCGAAGTAAATATTTAGAAGCTAATTGTAACTACATACTACTCTGAAATAGTAAAAGATAGGTTGCACACAACTACACAAATTGTGCGCAATGTATGTGTCAACTAAATGTACATTTCCATTATAACAATTCAAGTTAAGGCTTTTAGCAACAGGTAATATGACGTGCCTGGTTCAAAAATTACCATCCATTTCATGGTAATGAGCAAATAACGTAATAACAGTGTTTAAGGTGTGCAGACTTGGTTCACCTCAGATGCCGCTTGAGCAAAGCTATTGTTTGGCATAAGAGATTTGTGACGTAACTCAGAAAACGCACTCCAGCCCGCAGAGACCCTGAGACTACTATAATTTAGCAGGTAGACGCGTTTCATGTACTGTGGGTTGTCAATCGTGACACTCTCTGCTAAAACCAACTTCATCCATCTGGGAGCCGTATATGTGGGCGTAAAATACAGTAAAACCTAAGCGGTTGCCACATGAATGACCCTGAGACTTTCAAAAACTGAAAAATCCCAATTTCAGTATTATTCAACCCAATCCGGATGTTGTCTGTTTCAATTAGTTTACACGCTCTGACCTGAGGCTATACCTAGCAGTTTTGCTGATTTCCTCCTCCAAATATCTACAGAGCTTACCAGCAACCCCTTTGGTTGGTTGAGAACATCCACAGTATCTATATTTCAGTTCAGGTGGACTCAGCCTGTAAGTGCCCTTCAGAAACCATCTTATGTCGTTAGTAACATTTTGGGTAAAAGACTGATCGCTCAAACAACTATATCTTGATCTCTTATCACCTGTAAGGTAAGAAATTTCAAGGTAGGAAACCAGACCTGTATTGCTTCCCGACAAAGGTCCTACCATAGTCTAAGCCCACAATACATGATGGATTATCGATGCTGATTGGAATGACAGCCTTCCAGTGACGATAACCAGGGTAAGCTTCAGAATTAGTGGGAGCGGCATCCTGGGTCCCTCCATCAGATCCTTGCGTTACATCTAGAAGTGAAATTTCAGAAACACCGAATACTTCAATCAAAATCAGGACGGTGACAGTTGCAGCTCCCAGTCCGTTTCCACGTCCCACTGACGCAAAAGCTCATCTGTACCAGTATTACTCCTACATTTTATATTTGACGCGAGGGCAGCGAGATTTCTGTCTTTACACAATTACCATAGTTTTCCGGCAACCTGGTCCAAACGTGGAAACTAGAAGCTCTCCATTCTATTGATGTGGGATGGGGTATAATATGCGACAGTCCATCAATTCGGTAGCAAAGCGTTCACCACAGAAGAAAACTACCAGTGGTTCTTGATGATTAGCATTAGGGATCTTCTCGGGTGACCAAAAACTAGAGACTCCTCCCTGCCCAATGAATGTCCCAGTCCGAGAAATTATACAACTAAAAATTGGATAACCTCTGACCGCATCTGCCAGTTTCTTTGAGCCCCAGCCGAGGTAAACCTTAAGTTATATTATGTTAGTGGCATAGTAGCGTTAAAATTCCTTTGAGAATTTTACAAGGCAAGAAATTTCACTCGTTAGTGTATACTCGGCTGTAACGAAATGAAAGACAAGCTGACACCAAAATCCCGACGTTCACCGCAAGGTTTCGGACTCGGTCTTGGTTGCTGTCTATTATTGCCCTTACTAGGTTCAGTAATAATAATAAAAATAATAATAATAATAATAATAATAATAATAATAATAATAATAAGTTTATTCACGTAACATACAAATATAACTAAAACTAACATAGGTATACGTAAATAAACTGAATTTACCCACAAAAGAATAAATTCTTGTGCGTGGGAATGTCTGCATTGTTTGCTCAAGTAAAGTTACTTTCTTTTTGTCACAATTTAATACTGAGCCTGAAAGTGCATTGTATTGGAAGAGCTGTCCCTTGAATATGAATCTGAAATATATTCTATGACTCTCCCTGACGGGAACCAAAATCCCTGCATATTCCAAATCCAGATTCGTTAAGAAAGTATCTCTACGGAGAAGTCTGATCCCAGTTCAATAGCCTAGACATAAATGTTATATCCCTATAAACAGACAAAGTGTCTTGAGATAAGGAATCAAACATTTTGACCCATCAGACTTGGGGGCAATAAAAAGTTGGATAGGTGCTGATTTTTAGTTAGCTCAACTTTTTTACTGATAGCACCGCAGCTAAGTAATTCATAGATGGACTAATGAGATTCAGCTATGGCAAAGTGCTAAACCAGTCGCCATCTGAATGGCAAGTGACCACTTGAGTCCAACTCAGGACCTAAGCGCCACTCCTAAAGCTCTGCCATTGATGATGAATACGCGTTAATGTCCATGCTGATCTCATCTCATCTGCAATAGTTGGTTGATGTTGTCAGTACGTTGTCTGGCCTTTTGGCCTTCAGTTGCTGCTCATATTTAACTGATTTCTATTTAGAATTGACTTACTTAGTCAGACCGACACCGAAGAGCAAGATATCACTGGAAGCCTCTGTCAGAGTACTCCTGAGTACTTTGCTTTAATGTGAATATCTGCCAGAATGCACTCCTCGCCCTTCTTTGAACCTAGAGGATAGAGTACTGCCACTTGCAGTTAATGAACAGCTCACATGTTGCTGTACACAGTTCAAGTACGCATCCCTGCGTGCGACAATTTCTATTGTGGCTTCCGTTACCTCAGGGTTTACCTTAGGTAGCTAGAATAGAACAGAGTTTATTCATCTATCGTCATCAACAAGACCTGCCCTCGAAATGTCAGCCTTGGAGCAACGCGTGAACATTAATTATACTAAGGTCGCCGCATCATCGTGGTGATGCGTCATCTATTGAAACAGACTACATGGCCTTTAAAACAGCGCCCTGCTGTTCATGTGCCACCTATGTAAAATGTAACGTTGATCGGGCATAATGATATTTAACTTCCGTTATTACTGAACATTAGAACTTTGGTGGTTTCCTAACAGGAGATGTTCATACGTACAGTAGTTATCACCAGCCATGTGGAAATTGCTATCACAAAATGTAACGTTAGTCTACAATAGATGTACCTAATTTCTATATGTTGTTAATGAAAAATAGTACTTCAGCTGTCTCGTAACCTGTCATGTGCATATTATTGGCCTGTTCGATGGCTATTCCAAACCATAAGGAATTTGCTATCACAAGCAAAATGTAACGCTAGTCTAGCATAGATAAAACCTAATATCTATCTGTTATTAACGAAAACTGGTACTTTAGTGGTTTCCTAAACTGTCGCGCCCCCCCAGCAGAGGTTTCTGTAGACGGAAATCGTGTACCATGGACAAATTCTGCCAAGTATCCCGGTGTCACCCTTGATAAAGGCATGACCTGGCAAAAAACATACAGCATCCATAAAAACAAAATTCCAAATTGCGTTTCGGCAACTATATCCTTTGTTATGTAGATTCTCGAAATTGAGTTTTACAAAGTTCGACTATATAAAATGATTATTAGACCAGCAATTTTTTATGCATGTGCGGCTTGGTGTTTTCTTGCCAAGACACACATGCAAAGTCTTTCAGTACCTACTGCAAATCAGAACTTTACGAACAATTTGTAACGCTCCATGGAATGTCTCAAACGAGACACTACACAGAGATTTTGACATTCCTTACTTGAGGGATTATGTCAAGCTTCAGGCGCAGCGACGTTATAGTCAAGCGGAATCACACAGCAACCCTCTGTTGCGTGACTCAGTGGAGCAAGTTCGTAAACAATCAAGGCCATGGCTCGCACTGTGATCAAAAATTAGCGCGAACTTTTAGTAAACCCAAAATTACCAAAATCGAATCAAAAATTGTTTTTGGTGCACCTCAATATTAATCCATGTACAAAGTCAAAAAGCCTAGAGGTTTCTTCTTAAACTAATACACTTCTGTTTTTCATTAATCTTCTTTTTTTCTCTCTTTCCTTTCTATCTTTCCCTGACATCGTCTGTTTTCTGGGCAACCAGGACTGAGAGATTCGACTAACGTAGATTAGACAATGACAAATGGGCAAAGGTCCTACGGACCGCCCAGACAAAAAAAAATGAATAGTTAGTTACCGACGATTGGTCAAATAAGCAAGTTGAGGTTAGAAAAAATATGGATTTCAAGCAGTCATTTATACTTTGTTACTAAACTATATCATGTAGTGTCCAAAACGTTAAATAGAGGTATGATAACCGTTTTGAGAATAACATCTGTTATAAATTACACTTCTGATGGGTGGTTTTTGCGGCGGAAATTTCCATGATAGTGGAACAGGCTGATTGCTGAAGTCGGTGAAGTACGCTTATATTAAATCAAAAAAATAAGCCTGCTTAGGCAAGAGACTGAGGCGGTTTCAGATGGAGACATGAATAAGGATTGGGTGTACTCAAAATTTGCGTTATAAAACCTGTATATATTTCCTATAGATAACGTTTTCATCCACACTTTTTAATAAACTGATGTTTTGTCTATATGCACACCACTGTAACATTTTGGGCCTAAATGGCTGTGGAATCTGATAAATACACTTTTATTTTGTTTTCGCACTACAATGTTGGATTTGCTTCGTGGATCATAATTATTATGGTCTAAATATGTAATAGGGTTATGTAAATTCAAAAAAATCTGTTATGGAGAACGGCTGAGTTGTCAGTTACGTTATGAGTTTATTACGAGGGATGTCTTTTAAGTTTTGCATATGGAAATAAAACAACACGGTATGCATGCGCTCGATCCAATTTTCAAAGCAGTTATTCCACTCGTTTGCTGGCAGATCCAAAACGGCATTTTTGAATGCGTCAACTGCTTCTTCTGGTGACTGGAAACTTTGACCACGCAGTCTGTTTTTAATTTTCGGGAAAGTAAAGAAATCGTTAGGACTAGATAGGGACTATATGAAGAATGGTCCAATAATTCCACGTTTTCTTCCGTTAAATACTGCCTTGTTTTTTGTGTGCGAGCTTGCATTGTCTTGGTGGAGGATGATTCTTCTTTCGGGGTTGATTTTTCGAAGCTCAGTGATGACTTTTGGCAAACAAATGGTGGTATACCAATCCGCAGTAACAGTTCTTTGCTCATTAAGAGGAATTGTTGCAATATGACCCGCTTTTGACACAAATATCGCGATCATCTTTTTCGAAACACTGAGAACGGATGACTTTTGTTGGCTTTTCGTCACCTTGGAACACTCAAACAGCCGACTGTCGTTTATTTTCTGGTTCATAATGGTAAATCCACGATTCATCACCACTCACAATGCTGTACACATTTTTTGAGTTTCCGGAATTGAAACGGTCAACCGTTTTTTGACGCCTATTAACCCTGGGTGCTTTCTGCTCTTCAGTCAACAGGTGAGGTATCCAACGAGAAACTAATTTTCTTACTCCTAATTCTTCATGTAAAATTATTTGAATTGAGGTCTTTGGGATCGTCGCTAAGACTCACCCGTTCACGTTTGAATTCTCCATACCAACGGGAAATTGTCGACTGATGTGGCGCTTCGTTGCCGAAAACAGACAGTAACTCAGCAAGGCATTCTTGTTGCATAATTGTCTCTGAAAGTTGTAATAAATTATGGCGCGAAAATGTTCTCGTTTGAGTTCCATTTTTCTAATGACTTGGTGACACTTACTAAAGAGGAGGTTAAAATTCAGTACTGACGTTCGATCCGCGCGGCCTACTACGTTTCTATATGCAAAACTTAAAAGACATCCCTTATATATCTTCGTCATTCGTCAGAATCATCTTTTATGGCATATTAGATATGACTTCCAATACGTTACCTGTATTATTATTTCCATATCAGGTAATGTTAATATCATTTTCAAGTTCAACTAATTATTTTTCGAAATGGTAGTTGCGGCTGAGTGAGGATAATGCGAGAGAAATGTTATGGGTAGATCGGAAGGATGAATACAGAATACCTTTTGTGAGTGTTTATTGCAGACATTTCTGTTAAATAAAAGGTTTTATATGGCCAGTTTTGAATACATTCAATAATTATTCAATCTTCATCTGAACGCACCTGATAATCTTCCATATTCAGGATTCTTTTTTCCAATATAAGTATATTTCACCGAATGTATACAATTAGATGGTTGAGCCAACAGGGAAATTGCCATGGCGGAGGGCATCTGCGAAAAGTGTAATTTATAACCATAATAATGTGAAAACAGAAGTTCTCAAAACCTGTAAGTTATTACATAACTGTTTAAATTTTGGGGCCCTGCGCGGAGTATTACACGAGTTGCGTACATTATTGTCATAAGCGACAACTTAGAAGCTTTGAGTCTTTCAGCGTGTTAACTAGCGTGTTTCCCACGTAACGGGTAAGAATTGTAATCGCGACAAATTTTCAATTTTACATATAACTCATTTTTGATGTTTCATGAAAGGGGCTCGTAGGTGAGAGTGTTATCTATATTCACTCGTTTACGTTCCGTTTCTCTGTTAAAGGCTAAGCCTACACCGTATTGATGATTGCTAAAAAGTATAAAACATCGTTGGATATGGTTGATCATGGTTAGAGAGACAGACCAAACAGATTCTGTTCAAACCAAGGTTTTTGAAAATCGCTCTCAGACTTACCGTAAAACCTAAACTCCATGTATTAACAGTATCTGATTTGTGTGATATGTTTTCGAAAAAATGTTCTGGAGTATTTGAAATTGAAAGGGGAGAGGGATGCCACTGATGTTTCAGCACCATGGCTGCGCCACCCACGTTGAACAAAAACTATTACCTGAAATACGGTATGGGGAGGTTGGGAGGTATCACCCCGCCTATGGGACAGCCCTGTCCAGAGCTCTGTAAGTTTTGTCATAGGGTGTAATTAAAACAAAATTCGAGGAGCTGCAGCGACCGATGGGATGATGGCTACTAGCAGGTGGAGCAGAATCATGGATAATTATGATTTTACGGTTCTATAATTGAATTAGACGTTTTATTTCTTATAGCTGAACGAAAAACGGACTCGGTCAGTTCACTGAATACCAGCCAGTCAAAAATATTTCAAACTTATCACACGTCAAAATAATCAAAAGCACCTGGAAAGAACAGTTTAGGAGTGTTGAATATTCTGAGATGATATTTAAGAAGATATCTAAGAAGTCGTACACTATAGGTTGCAGTAAAAAATCGATATTTTGAAATAAGTGACTACGCCCAAAGATTATCAAAAAGTTGACAAACATGCGGTAAACTGTTAAAGTATAGGTTCAACTCCAACAGCTAGGCAGAACAACGGAAATTATATGGATAGTTGTGATCCAAATATTACAAAACAAACTATTTGATATTCAAAATTTTAACAGCGCTCATAATGATTTGAGGAGTAAAAATGCAGCTAGTTTTAAGCAGCAGGGTAGATTTTCACGTATCAGAAACGCTTAGCGCATTCAAAGCAACCATCAAATATGAAATGTCTCACAAATCACAACAATGCAAATAACGTCATATTTTGCGATTGAATAGTACAATTTATACAGGTACAATTGAGCGCTGGAGAAGTCATAACGCGTTTCACTTTCATTTGAAAAGCATGATCAAACTGGCTACCCAGGTTATATATATATATATATATAAAGAAAATATGATCATGCGGAGAAAGGTATATAACAACAAGTGGGAAAATAATGGGCGAAATCCGCAAAAAGGAGGAAAGTGGATTCGAGCAGGAAATAGGATAGGTAACCCGAGCGATACGTATTTCTGCTGGTTGGCTTCATCAGGCCCGAAATGAATGCACATATGAAACTACAAAAGTAGATACACATGCCCACACATCCGGATACGGGTGTAACCCGAGGAAACGAAGTTGGAGGGAAAAAAAAACGACACACGAAGTCCACAACAAGAGCCAACCTACACATTGTAGTGTAAAATGGCTATACGACCTCGAATTTTCAAGGAGACGTCTAACCACCACCACGCGGCCGGTTATAGCCACCTGCTGTGGTACTTCAAGCCCAAAGGATCTACAAAGAGAATATGATCATGCGGAGAAAGGTATATAACAACAAGTGGGAAAATAATGGGCAAAATCCGCAAAAAGGAGGAAAGTGGATTCGAGCAGAAAATAGGATAGGTAAGCGAGCGATACGTATTTCTGCTGGTTGGCTTCATCAGGCCCGAAATGAATGCACATATGAAACTACAAAAGTAGATACACATGCCCACACATCCGGATACGGGTGTAACCTGAGGAAACGAAGTTGGAGGGAAAAAAACGACACACGAAGTCCACAACAAGAGCCAACCTACACATTGTAGTGTAAAATGGCTATACGACCTCGAATTTTCAAGGAGACGTCTAACCACCACCACGCGGCCGGTTATAGCCACCTGCTGTGGTACTTCAAGCCCAAAGGATCTACAAAGAGAATATGATCATGCGGAGAAAGGTATATAACAACAAGTGGGAAAATAATGGGCAAAATCCGCAAAAAGGAGGAAAGTGGATTCGAGCAGAAAATAGGATAGGTAACCCGAGCGATACGTATTTCTGCTGGTTGGCTTCATCAGGCCCGAAATGAATGGTTGGACGTCTCCTTGAAAATTCGAGGTCGTATAGCCATTTTACACTACAATGTGTAGGTTGGCTCGTGTTGTGGACTTCGTGTGTCGTTTTTTTTCCCCTCCAACTTCGTTTCCTCAGGTTACACCCGTATCCGGATGTGTGGGCATGTGTATCTACTTTTGTAGTTTCATATGTGCATTCATTTCGGCCCTGATGAAGCTAACCAGCAGAAATACGTATCGCTCGGGTTACCTATCCTATTTTCTTCTCGAATCCACTTTCCTCCTTTTTGCGGATTTTGCCCATTATTTTCCCACTTGTTGTTATATACCTTTTTCCGCATGATCATATTCTCTTTGTAGATCCTTTGGGCTTGAAGTACCACAGCAGGTGGCTATAACCGGCCGCGTGGTGGTGGTTAGACGTCTCCTTGAAAATTCGAGGTCGTATAGCCATTTTACACTACAATGTGTAGGTTGGCTCTTGTTGTGGACTTCGTGTGTCGTTTTTTTTCCCCTCCAACTTCGTTTCCTCAGGTTACACCCGTATCCGGATGTGTGGGCATGTGTATCTACTTTTGTAGTTTCATATGTGCATTCATTTCGGGCCTGATGAAGCCAACCAGCAGAAATACGTATCGCTCGGGTTACCTATCCTATTTTCTTCTCGAATCCACTTTCCTCCTTTTTGCGGATTTTGCCCATTATTTTCCCACTTGTTGTTATATATATATATATATATATATATATATATATAACAAAAAAATAGGAAAATAATGGGCAAAATCCGCAAAAAGGAGGAAAGTGGATATATATATATATATAACAAAAAAAATAGGAAAATAATGGGCAAAATCCGCAAAAAGGAGGAAAGTGGATTCGAGCAGAAAATAGGATAGGTAACCCGAGCGATACGTATTTCTGCTGGTTGGCTTCATCAGGCCCGAAATGAATGCACATATGCAACTACAAAAGTAGATATACATGCTCATACATCCGGATACGGGTGTAACCTGAGGAAATAAAGATGGATGGGAAAAAATCACACACGAAGTCCACAACAAGAGCCAACCTACACATTGTAGTATAAAATAGCTAGAAGACCTCGAATTTTCAAGGCGACATCTAACCACAACCACGCGGCCGGTTATAGCCACTTGCTGTGGTACTTCAAGCCCAAAGGATCTACAAAGAGAAAATAATCATGCGGAGAAATGTATATAACAAAAAAATAGGAAAATAATGGGCAAAATCCGCAAAAAGGAGGAAAGTGGATTCGAGCAGAAAATAGGATAGGTAACCCGAGCGATACGTATTTCTGCTGGTTGGCTTCATCAGGCCCGAAATGAATGCACATATGCAACTACAAAAGTAGATATACATGCTCATACATCCGGATACGGGTGTAACCTGAGGAAATAAAGATGGATGGGAAAAAATCACACACGAAGTCGGTTGGCTCTTGTTGTGGACTTCGTGTGTGATTTTTTCCCATCCATCTTTATTTCCTCAGGTTACACCCGTATCCGGATGTATGAGCATGTATATCTACTTTTGTAGTTGCATATGTGCATTCATTTCGGGCCTGATGAAGCCAACCAGCAGAAATACGTATCGCTCGGGTTACCTATCCTATTTTCTGCTCGAATCCACTTTCCTCCTTTTTGCGGATTTTGCCCATTATTTTCCTGTTTTTTTGTTATATACATTTCTCCGCATGATTATTTTCTCTTTATATATATATATATATATATATATGCAAACTAGCTAACCAAGTCCTAGCATAAATACAAAATTAATAGTATAAGTCCTTGATCCTAATGTCCTTGTTTCCTGGTCTAGCTATTATTTTCATTGCACTTGAATTTGTCTTCCTTTCTCTGTCATTAACTATTTCTCCTCAAGATACTTCACTCTACATAAATACAAAATTAAAGTTATAGTGACGTATCGATGAAGATTCCAGGGGTGCCGGATATTTTGAGATCAATCGTAGAAAAAAAAAACAAATTCTTGTAAATGCAGGAGACGTAGTTATATCTAGTTGAGCGAACTAATGTTAAAAAATTTGATATAGTTATTATAAATGAGTAATTTTTAGACAATAGTTGACCAACTTAATCAACACACCGTAAGACTAGGGTACCTGTCATTAGGAATCAAGCGAGGCTCTATTTGATGGGTTCCCATTTCCGTATCATACTAATATTGCATTGTCAAGTGTCATATTAAACGTCCGCCATATTGGATTAGAATGACGTCACTTTGCTTATTGTGTTTCTTTCGGCAAGCTCTTCCATTTGATACTCATATACTAGAGAAATGATAAATCGTCATTATGTAGCATACGCCATATTAAATTGAAAATGGCGACAGTTAATTCATTATGTATTGTCACACGAACCAGACAGACATACAAAATTTCAGCTCGATTGGTTATGATTCATTGGTTTCAGGATTTGACCCACACATGCATACTAACGAACTAACATACTAACGAACTTACTACATACTAACAGTTACTTGCACAAAGCTTGTAAAAAGTGCCACTGTTATGCAATTTATATTGAAATCCCAGCTTAAATTAAGCCAGGAGGAAATGAAAATGGTTCAGGGTAAATTCGAGTTTTCTGTATCTTTAAAAATACTCTAAATTGTCAATGTAAGTAAAATTTTATTAGTTACCTATATGGGCAACTTTGCCATCATAAATGATTTTGTATTGTGTTGCTTATTGTTTCCGAATTTGAAATCTCTAGTGCAGATATAGAGAGAGGTTTTAGCCAAGTTGAATAAAAATTCAACGTAGATTCCAACCAGTCCAAGTAATTTCTCATGTAATACATGAACAACTTTGTCATAGTTAAACTTTCATAAACTACAGAGTGAAAATAGTGAGAAAAGTTAGTGTTTTCAATGGAAAGTGAGTAAAAATGAGATGGTTCGAAAAAGTAAGAAAAAGTGAAAAAAGTCGCCAGCATGCCTGAGATTGAAACGACGATGTGATTTGAGATTTTGATATGTTTTTTGATATCTAATCGAACTTACAACAAAAAACCTTATATATGATTTTCGCTTCGGAAGCAGTTAGAGGTTTCGAGTAGGCGAGCACCTACCCTGATGTCATAACATGTTTATTTATCCTAAAATACTATTTCAGGTTGATCTGCTTAAATAACGAGTCCGATATCTCTATAGTCAGGTCACAAATTGAAAGAAAGTAGCAAAACACATCGTACGCACTGCTAGCGTGGCGTGTCCTGAATCCGCGCGCACTGATTAAACAAATCCTAAGGCGTCAGCAGTGGCGTACGATGCGTTATACTACTCTCTTCCCTCTACCCGAGTGTAATATGGGTGCAGAAGTTAGTAACGAAAGAGAAACTTGGTGCTTATACCCGATATATGTGCCCATTTTTAATGTAGGAGAAAAAATTTTAATTTGTTTTTTAAATTTACATATTTGTATTCCGAGTGAAAACCAGTAAACAAAAAACTAAAGAGTATGAAACAAGAAACTGAAGTGATACATCTATTTTCAATATAAACGATTCAAAATTCATGTGGGGCTTAATTAGCTAACGAGAAATAGTATTTTTTCAAAGATTTTTAAATATGAAATTGTGTAACCTTAAAAAAATCATTCAAAAAATGTAAACATGGATTCGCGTCTTAATCTTTATCTACTTTTGCTATAACATTTTCGTCCTTGGCATAGTAGTAACGTCAAAATTTTTGGCCATTACTTATTAGAGTAGATAGAACTAATATCAAATTTTGTCATATCTCGTTTTTTGGCACATGAATCATGAAAAAATATTGGACAGATGTATTTTGTTAAATGTACCATAACCAGTGCCCCCCTATTTAAGCAAAAAAACATCTCGAATTCCAAATATTTTGGAAAATCAATACTTACCTAAAATCATTAGCGACCCATCGAAAGATTGGTACCCCACTAAATATATTCCAGGGGTGCTGGCGGCCCAAACCATGCATTAAAGTGATAAAAGTGAGATTTTCAACGAGAATAACTTTTCCACTGTTATACTGTCGTAAACAAAATATATGTATGCATATTTTACAATCAAATGCATACGATGCTCAAAAGAAACATAAGAATATAGCAAATTCTTATAAAAACTGGAGGCGTACTTATTATCAATTACATAATCATTAATCAATAATTATATTCGTGCTCAACTGATTGAACCTACTGCTACTCTCTCCAGTACGAATGAAGTGTTTAACAGGGGATCGCTGTTTTCATTCTCTTCCTGGAAATACTCTAATAAATTTAGCACGAGCTGTCGCCTTCTCTGTTGATCGTATTTCCGGGCATTGTTCAATTTTATATTGAAGATTTATAACAGGACAACTCGACTTGCACGCCGATGTCAAGTAAGTTGTCACTTTGACAAATATGATTGAAGGACACCCATACGTAATGACAAAGTTTTCGAGACGGAGACATGCAACTAAAAAACGTATGTCTTGGAGCTTACCGAACAAACGTTCACACACAGGGGTAGGTTGCACGCGTATGTATGAGGGAGATGGAGGTTATAAAGGGATACTGGTAGTTTTACTTTGACCCGCCAAGGACGGCGACTACAACTACCATGGAAATGATAAATCGCTATTATGTAGATATCATACGCCATGCTACATTCAAAATAGCGGCAGTTCATTCATTATCTATTGTCACACGAACCAGACATTCATACAAAATATCAACTCGATTGGTTAAGGTTAATTGGTTCAAACTTCTGTTTCAAGATTTGATTCACACATGCATACTAGAGAATTAACAGTTACTTGTACAAAGCAAGTTATATTGAAATCCGGCTCAAACTAAGCCAGGAGAAAATGTATATAGTAAATGATTCAGGGTAAATTCGTATTTCCCGTCACTCTCTCCGAAAATACTCTGAATTACTAAACTAAGTAACATTTTATTAGTTACCTAAATGCGCAACTTTGCCTTCATAAAAGACTTTGTATTATATTGCTTACCGATTCAGAATTTGAAATACCTAGTGTGCATATGTACAGCGAGAGCGAAAATATTGGGAAAAGTGAATATTTTCAATGAACAGTGAGTTAAAATGAGATGGATCGAAAAATGTGAGAAAAAGTGAAAGAAGTAAGTCGCCAACATCCCTAATATTCCAAACACGGCAGGTATCATTTCAGACGTCACAAGCATAATTTCAGCCGCGTCGCCAGAAAGTGATTTTTCGAGGAAGTAATCCTTCCTTTGTTTACTCTCTTTTCTTTATTGGTAACGTCAAGAAGCCAATGCAGAATATACATAACAAATCTTTGTCAAAACGCCTAAATACAGCCCTGGTAAGAACAAAAGGAATGGACCGAGAACGCAGACCTGCAGATAAGTTTCAGGAACTACATCAAGCAACCAGTGGCAATATTCCGCTGCTGTTTTGTTTTCGGCGTTCTCGGTTCGCCATCCTCATTTCGATCGCATTCCAGGTGACAATTAACGGCTTCTGGTCTGGATGCAACGATGCTGCATCAGGAATTTCGCCTCCGTCTGTGTCTGCAGCAATTCATTTTGTCGCAACTTGCAACTGTTTAAGAAAGTACCGCAGGTATGCCCAACCGCTGGTTGCTGGCGCTGCCTCTCGCGATTCTTTTTTCTTCCTCGGCAACGAGTTATGGTTATTTCTCGGTACCAACATTCTTATTTTTAATAAGAACCTTATAAAAATTGGAATCCGTTGGCGCCGTTTCACTAATATATTGCCTGTGACTCCAGCTGGCATAGGCGTACCCTTCTTTAGGTACTACAATAACTGATATAAAGGGAGTTTTCTGTTTTTCTTCTTTAGATTGTCATTTTTAATAAATCATAAAGTACACAGTGTATGGTGATGTGTAGATAGGGATACCATTTTGCATAAATGTGTCTAAGGTTCATACAATCTACAGAGGCAACTGTGATGACTGTAACGTAGGAAATGTTCCAAGCAGCAATTACATTGTTTTATAGCCTGTATGGCATGTGGAACTATCTGAAACTACACGTTATCCACATTCATGTCATCCAATTTAGGCTGTCAATTCTAGTCACCGAAACGAGGGAGCACACGACCAGGAAATGTGTCATGCAATAGGCGGGTGAAAAAGAAAAACTCCTAGTCATTGGTAAGGCAGCTAAGCCCAGAGCTTTGAAAAATATCAACATAAGTGACCTGCCTGTAACTTGGAAATGCAGTAAGAAAGCTTGCATGACAAGACAAATTATGAACGAATTGGGAAATGGAAAAAGAAAAATAAACATTTTGTTATCTTTAGACAATGCGGGATCTAATCCAAAAGACATTCGCTTAAATAATATAAAAATCTTATTTTTGCCCCCTAATTGTACATCAGCTTGTCAACCACTTGACTAAGGGATTATAAAGAGTTTTAAAACGTATTGCCGAAGTTTAATACTCAAACTCTTGCTAGGAAACATTGGAACTGCTGGTACAGCTGTTGAGTTGATAAAGAATATTATGTCATTGGATGCAGTTTATTGGACAAGGACTGCTTGGACCAAGTAACCAAAGAAACAGTGCAAAATTGCTTCCGCAAAGCAGGATTTAAGCATAAAACTATGCAAAGTGAAGATCAGTTAAATGAGGCTGATACTTTTGACCCACAAGATGACTTACCACATACAGATATCCTCAAAAATAAGAATTTATTGAAATTGACTGATAATCAAAACCTTTATGATTTTTTGAACCTAGATGAAAGTTTGTATGTTGAAGATCCAGATTCAGGCCAAGACATTGAAAATCCAGTTGAAATACATGAATTTTCCGAAGATTCTGATGTCGATGCGGTTCCAGTACAGAAGCTATTCCAAATTATGAAAAAGCTATTACCCTGACCAAGCAGCTAAAAGCTTTGTCGAAAATCAGGGAGATACAGAATACGATTTCAAGACGCCATGTTAAAGAAAAAGACAAACATCAATATATGCATTTTTGCGTCCTTGAAGTGACTTTTTATTTCATTTTCTGTGTTACTACATATGTGTACGAGTATGGACATACATATTATATTATACGTATGTACATACTTTGAGTATATCTAAAGGTAACCAACCATTACTTTCTTAGTTTAAAGTTTTTTGTTTATTTTAAAAACATTTATGTACATATATGTTTTAAATATCCCAGTTTCTTTAATATATTCAGTTTTCATTAAAACACGTTTTTTTTTGTTGTATTTCTTTTATACGGACACCCCCCCCCCCCCCTGAACGGACACTTTCAGTCGGTCCCGTTGGTGTCCGTCCAAAGGAGATTTCACTGTATAGTGTATATGATCATAAAGTGAGGCTTAAGACAAAGGACACTGTTGAGACTGATGTGCAGTTCGTAGTAGTGAACAACGAGGTTCTGCTAAAAAGTTATTAGGTCTTTGAGAATTGTATGCAGGTTTCAAGTAAGAAAAAGAAATGGGGGCGTCATCAAGTTTTCGAGGTTATATGGCATGAGATTTGCAGATAGCAGGATTTGGAGTCAGAGAGGTAAGGAGAACAACATCGTGTTTTGCAGGCTATCTGGCATTTGATTTACAGCCAAAGGGATTTCAAGTCAGGGTCATAGGTTAAATCAAGTGGTAGGAATGCATAGCCTGTACTGGTTGGTATGGGACAGTGAAGCAGTTGGTCTCTGGAAGAGCACTATATGATTGAGGAGTGCACTCCTGTGGGCAGAAGCTAGGAGGGCAATGTAATTATTGTAATTAGCAGGCTCGCTGTCATGTGGCTGGCGCGGTCCTATAGGTTAATTATATAGGAGTGCCCTGACAATTAGCTCAAATTAAACACTTGAATATTAACTTGGCCAACTAAATTTGACGGTTGAAAACAGTTTGTAAGTGAATGCCACGACGTGACCATTCTCAGGGGGCAGTAGTGCAGGCAGAATCAGGTACTGACTGGAGGGATAGTGCTACCCGCAGGATTGCCAAACGTGTCAATTTGTCGCCAAAGTAGCAAATTGAGGGCTTCAAATGGCGACTAATATGGATAACTTGGCGTTTAGCTAATTTAGTGGCGCCCTGTATCCAGCGAATTGGGCGATATCTGGCGATATTTAACATTTCTTATGTCAATTAATTTGTAATCTATTTTTGCTGATATGTGTATAGATTAATGAAACATGAAACGAGGAACAACAAAAGTTCTGTGCTCTAAGCACAATGGCGTTTATGGTCAAATACCATGTCAAGGTGTCATGGTCCGAACAGCTCAGCGACATTCCATCCTAATACTTTTGACTCAGTGTTGTTAGATATAGGGTTATTACCATTTTAGAACGATATCCGGAAGGGAGAGAGGAAGCTCCCCCACAAGATCACTGATGATTCGCTCGAAAAAGTCCCCACACCTCAAAATGTCCCTCTGTGGATATCTAGGTACTAAATGTGGCATACAGCTAGTAGGTCCATAGGTAAGCAGCTAGGGGCTTGTGATTTGCAACTAATGTAGACCCATACATTTATCTGGGCAAACTCCAGTTGCGTTTAAATGTTATATTTTAATTGGTATTCGATGATTATTGAAGTTGTGCGTCTTCATTTTCATATTTCATCGTAATGGTGATCTTATATCCATCTATATTATTTTAACAAATTGTATTAAATTTATTATTTAGGATTAAAAAAATAGAATAGGTCCCATTCTTATAATGCAGATTTTTCAGCAGAGCTGGTGGAGCGGGATGGAAAGCTCTACACAATCGGATGCCCAAATGTTATCGATCCCTTCAAGAGCGACAATGTATTTATGGTTTTATTGCTTTGAAGTACATCTGGTATGCGTTCTGTTTATCAAAGGAAAACCTAGTAGACAGAAGGTCAAGACTATTTCAATGAGTCGACGGGGAACACAGCTTAGTATGGACTCGACAACCAGTAACCAAGCGGATCGCATGGTTGACCCGTCGGAACTTCCTAATTAATGAAATTTCTAATAATTCTATTCATTTACGCATTTTTACCGATTGAAACATTTAGTTCGGAAAAATCCATATTCTTCGATTTTTTACACTTTATTGCCTTTTTTCAAAGTACGACAGTATTGACCATTAAATTACGAGCTCTTGAACATAAAAACGAAGAGAACTTTCCGGTAGACCTAATACATGTATTATTAGTTTCATAATAAATAATAGTTTTAAAAAACACGCTTTTATAGCTAACCGAACTAAAAAGTAGAAAATAATTTTCAGTTACAATTAGTTTATATTACAGTAGTAGATGGTCGAACAATCAATCATAATTAATGACCTCAAAATAAAATTATAATAAAATTTAAGCTATTAACAGAATAATTCAATTCAGTGTAAAAAGCGTGTGGTGCACGATATATTAAATGTTACAATCATTTTATTGGCAACTATTTATGGGAGGAGAGCTATGAAAATGTAGTAAAATGCACCCCATGCTTTTTACTCTGAGGTCATTAATTATGATTGATTGTTCGACCATCTACTACTGTAATATAATTATGTACATAATTGTAATTAAAAATGATTTTCTACTTTTTAGTTCGGTTAGCTATAAAAGCGTGTTTTTAGTTTTTTGAAAATATTATCAATTTTTCATTTTTTAGTTTGATTTATCAATTATTTTTGTGGACATGTCATGATATTGCATTGTCATAGGTCCTTGATACGTGTGCGAAGTTTCATATTAATCAAAACTCTGAAAATTGGTGAAAATTATGTTCAAAGATTCCGTTACATACGAGTACATAATACAGGCCAAGCTAATATAACCGTGTTAAAAATAATTATAACTGGCTTTTAATTGTTTCTGTTAATAAGGTGTACTTTCAACTTTTACCTAAAGCTACATCTCGCACCTCTCATCCTTGCCTTTTCATAGGAAATAGGTATGTTGCCCTTTGCGCCTGTTAGTAGTGCAGCCCGCGGCTCGTATGACAAGTGTTGCGCGACGGGCATCGAGCGGGCAGCGCTTTCATTGGAATGCGGCCTACACTCCGATCAAGAATGCGATGCTGCGGCCGCCCCGCTGCATGGCAGCTCTGCCCCGTTCCCCGCTCAATGAAACCATATTGGATCGTAACGCCACTTTGGCATCTGCCATGGACTGTACCCAATGCGGATTCTATATCGCGGACTCCTTGACGTATGATATCACTCAATTTACTTACGTTTATTTACTTAATGTTGCACATTGCAAGAAATATTAGAAGTTCTGAATTAGAAGCGACCTTCAATGGTTGAAAATCATTTTATATATTATGTTAAAAAATACCTCGCGAGTGTTTTGGCTAAAGAATTCTTGGTGAGAATATGAATAATTAAAAATTGAAAAATCACTTTTTATTAAAACTTGAAAATGTTGGGTTGTCTATTTTTTCTTGGCGTAACTACTGTTTTGGCAGACATAAGATGTGTTGATATATTTTGCACTGATTTGTTTAATAAATAAATCAGATATCCAAATAAGCACCTTTTAATGGGGAACACGATGATTTAGGGTTGTGTGCAAAACACCTGGCTGAAATGATAGTTGGCAGGTTTTTAAAAGTGATATTTTGAGGCGTTTGGAAACTTGCGACAAAGAGGTCCAAGCTACGTATTCCGTACGATAGAAGATAACGCATTAAAGGTATTTAGCTTGACTTTTTTGTTGTGTTTAATATAGAAAAAAATCTCAGCGCACAAAGTGGTTGTATATGAATTATTGATCAGTTGGACTATAAATAAAATAATAATATTTTAACACCCTGTTATCGCAAATGGGACAACGCCTCGTTATGCGATATCACCGATACCGTTCTTCTAGAGAGCAGTGGGTTGGATTTAGGAGGCTATGTTTTAATGCAGGGTTTAATAACTGAGCTAACATCTAGCGTATCTCTCCTTAAACTTAAGTCCCATAAAATCGGCACAAAAATATATAAAAAACAGTGCATGAGATGTTTGTAGCTTGATGTGAATCTAGAAACGTTTAGCGTTTTTCAGAAACGATTTTCCCGAAGTTTTCCAACTCTTGAGTACAATGTATTCCAAACATAATTATTTTTCCTCCCGAGAATGACTCCGAAAGCGATTATTCTATCAGTGTTCAGGAATACAATTCAGTGAAAGGCAAAAGAACCACGGCCACTTTGTCTCATTCATTCTACTACATCATTTTAAAAATAGAGGTCCAGGAATAGGGTTTCTCGAAAGGTAAAATAACCACGCCCACATTATCTCAGTTATTAGTTATTGAATCACTCCATATTCCACGCACTAATAGGGCTAGGCAATATTTTGACTTGATCACTGTGCCTGCCACAAATACATTTATTGATTTCATGATTAGCCACAGCCCTATTCGCTCAGTGAAAGCTGTCAGCTCATCAATTTTAATAATTAATTTACACTATACCTTGTACCCAACTGGCACAAATAGCACAAACCACCGCCAGAAGTTTGTAAATGAAAATCACACGGCAAGATAAGTATCAAAATCAAATAACCAAAACACAACATCAACTTAAAAAGGAGAATTTGAAAGTCTTGACACCTGTGAGGAATGTCAAAGTTACCAAGAACATCTAATAAGGTCTTGGCTCTTCAAAAGTTTGCCTATTCTATTCCCACATTCCAAGAATTGGTCTACTTGAATCACGCCATTCCTCATTTTAAGGCTACTTGAAACTAGAATATAAACTCACTAACATTCAAAATGGTGGACTGGCAAGCTTTGAAAGTTTAGCGTTTTTTATATTAAGTCGCTTATATCTCGACAACTAATGCTCAAAATTTCATAGTAGCTTATATCAGTATTCTTTTTTAAGGCTCTATCCGAAATGTAATAAAAATTTTCCTCGAAAAAAATTGACAGTTTGTTACATTATCAAGGGCGAAAACATAAACCGTTTGGATTTTGGTTTTGGTTCGAGGTGTTTGTTAGGATTGTGATTTGGTTTAAAATTCAAATACCTACATATAAGCAGTAAATTCTAGTTATAACTGAGAAATTCTGTTACAACATAGGCACATAGAATAAAATAAACTAGAGAAAACGCGTTATAACTACAAATGGCTTTTCATTGTAATGTACTCGTATATTCGTGCATGGAAACCACAAAAGGATAAGCGTATTTAGAAAAATATTACGCATCAGACACACATTCTTCTGTCAATCAATCTGAGTTTTGATGCTCGAGTTTGTGCCATAGCTCGCGATATCACGTGACGTTACAGTAACGCGTTTCTTTTTTTAGTAACCTTGGCTGCTCTCCAGTGGTTTTTGGTTTGAGAGTGATACGCTCCTGAACGGCTTCAGGAACAATGCATCAGAATACGTGCATTGAAACGGTATTGGAGCTGACCGCTACTGAGTTACTCCGAGTTACTCAGAGTAACTCAACAGGGAAAGCAGCTCTGGTATGATAAAATGTGATCTGAAACATCAAATATATACGTATGCTAGTCAGCCATTACCTGTTCGAAATCTTCAATACCCTCGAACTGAATCGAATCCCTCTTCACTAATCAGTTTTTCAGTCACGCCAAACGCCGCTTGTTCGTAAAGTAAACAAAGAAAAAACCTTACATTCCTCCTGCAGTTTGAATGAACGTTGAAAAAGTCAATGCCAGCTCACTGTGACTGCAAGCCAGACCACGTTACATAAGCAATAAGCACCAAATCTGGACACATTCATGCTGCTCGGTGATCGTCGCATGTTTTGTCTTATAGCAGGTGTAAAAAGCAGTGCAGCGCTCCACAAAGATTGATGATGAATATTTAAGAAGTCCGACGAAACACTCCTGCGATTGCGGGGTGAACAAGCAGCCTAAACGAGCGGCCAATTTAGAGAAGAACGTGACTTATTTCTGTAATTAGTGTAAGCCATGGTCGCGAAAACTATGCGTCAGACTATATGAAAGGGGAAAGAACCTACGACAAATTTTAATAATAGTAGTAATAATAATAATAACAATATCGTATTTATTAACAAAGCTACATAAGTGCGATTTATTATGGCGAAGTTTAGCTAAAGCTATCCTGACAAGCATATGAATACGAAATAGAGATGATAAAAGAGATACGATGCAATAAAGTGTTTCTATTGCAATTTCACAATAGTATTGAAACCAATTAAATCAAACATCGAACTACTCATTTAAATGCCTACAAACACACAGCCAAAGTGCCCATAAACTAATTTACTTACGCATTATTAACAAAAATTATAACGTACAGCTCTGTAGGTACCACCTAACATACTTAGGAAACAAGACAGATTCATGGTTTTATAGTGAACAGGAACACTATTAAAAAGACTATCAGCATTATAGAAAAGTGAGCGTTGAAAAAGCGAAGCGGTGCGGGGTATTCAAATATTCAATGTATGTATATCTAAGAGTTTTGTTGTGAATTTTACTAAAAAAAAAATGTTTACCAGTTGCGGTCAGTTTATTATGGAGGAAGAGCAAATAATGAAAACTAGTCAAATACTTGAACTTCATCCATCCAAGCTTGTTGTAAGCATAGCTAACATGGTCGTATTTTCGTAAACCATACGTGAATCTGACTCGGTTGTTTTGAATTATGTACTTGCAAACGCCGTCAGCTAATCCAAGCAACGCTGGTTAAGAATATTAGAATAATTAATAGTTGACAGAACAAGAAGAATTCAGCTAGCTTTTTTCGCAATTTAGATTGCAGAACACTTTTATTTGCATATAAAACACGTAATTTCAAATAGGATTTTTGTACTATGCTAGTTTTGTATATTAAGTTAGCGTCCAAAATGACGCCAAGTATATTACGAGTAGACTCATTATTGAATTCTATGCGCTCTGATCCAATTTTTTTATGAAACGTTCGGATTATACGTTCACTAGTATTAGAGCAGAATAACATGATTTTGGATTTTGAGGAATTCATCCTTAAATTATTGTGCTTTATAGAATAGTTATAAACTGCATCAACATATTCTTTTAGCTCGTCGGCTGCAGGTTGGTCTTGCTGACAAAAATCGTAAAGCAACTGGGTATCGTCTGCAAATGACTTACTGTAGAGTTAGCTAGTATGGAGGGCAAATCGGCAATATATAATAAAATAACAAGGGTCCCAAAACAGACCCTTTGGAACACCAGATATGATGTTAGTAGATTTAGAATAAGTATTCTTAATGACAACACATTATGAACGATGAACCTAATAATCAGATAAGAACGATATAGGTGTATTATCAAAATCCAAAAACTCTAATTTACCAAGAAGCAGCTGGAGATTCAATTTGTCGAATCGATCGATTGAGATCAAAATGGAGGCAATATATTTATCTTGAGCACGTATATTATCAGTTGTATTAAGCAGGGCGGTGGTAGTAGTAGAGTAAGATTTACGGGAGCCCTATTGATTTTCTGGCAATATTCTGCATGATTCGGCATACTCTAGTATTTGTTGCTGTGCTAGTTTCTCCAGAACTTTTGAATTTTCAAAGCACTTTTCATAACCTACACGTAGAATCAATTGCTGCATCAATGGTTGAATGGTCTGTCCGTCTCTGTTACCATTACCAACCGCATAAAACCTTGTTTCATGCCTTTTAGGAATCATCAGTACGGTATAGGTCTAGCCGTGTGGAGACGGACAAATTGAAAGCAGCCAAGTGAGTACCTATAATCTACTCAAAAATTCCGTAAGTTCTACGCAAGAACACTGACAACTGCCAATGACAAAGTTTGATACATCTTCGGTCCATACGCTGAAAATGCCGAAGAGCCCTATGCCCCTTGCACTTGAGTTTTTCAACTGGCCATACCCGCTTGTTTGCTGTCCGCTTGTCTCCAAACGAGTAGAACTGTACCGTACTGAAAAAAACATAAAACAGCGTTGTATGCTGTTGGTCATGTTTACACAGCGACTGAAGGCAATGATATGGGGAACCATTTGGTGGCAGTTGTCTGTGTTGTCATCCGGTTGTGCTTCAATGGTTCAAAAACCCCATCTAAAATCTCGATGCGTGACTGCTTTCATATAATAAACAAATATTAGAAAATTCGAAAGCCATCAAAATAAATATTCTCAGTTCTGAGGAGCTTCAACATCATAAATGACTTATAAGCAAATGATTCGTACGCATAATGTAATCTTATTTACGGACTGTTTGATGCAGGAGAGTCGTCCCAGCAAAAGCATTTCCGGATGCCAAGTTTACAAGACTAACCAGGGTAAATACTAAATATTTGGATTGCATCCAGAATGCGTATTTTTAATTTATTATTTTGAAATTTCGTGAATGGCGACACTATTTTTAGATGACGTCGAACATACATTCCATGGCGCGACGTCTTGAGTAAACAATCCGCAGATAATTATATTCAATTAAGAAGAGATAACGGCTTATCTTATACCTCGTTTTTACAATAACTATATGCGGATGCAGCTAAAGAAGCCATAACTAACGTCAACCATAAAGCCGGTTGCAACTATATTACCTTTTGTGATTATGAGGAATTATACAGTTATGTAAGGGGTATTCAACCTCGAAAATAGTGTGGGACTACTACAGGGTGTCAAAAAATTCATGCAAGATTTGAATTAAATAAAAAACAGTTTTTCCACTGTACGTTATTATTTTTTACTTACTACAAGGGTAGGTCAGTAAGTCCGTGACTTTTAGAATATCCCGCCCCTTAACTAGACGGGCAACATTGCTCCTGTCAACAATTATCTGTTACTTGACTCCTGTCAAATTTTGAACAAAATGCGTCATCATTTAGTTTGTCCAGAAAAAGAGGATTAATGAATTTCGTTGTGACCGTACAAGCATGAGAGATGCCTAACGTTCTGGACGACCAGTTGAGGTCGCTACACCCGAAACAATTGAAAAATTCACGTTATGGTGTTGGCCGATCGAAGATTGGAAGTGCGGAAGATTGTGTAAGCCATAGGCATATCACATATCACATGTCTCAGTGGTGGTTTCGATTTTGAATGATCGCTTGGGTATGAGAAAGCTATCCGCAAGATGGGTGCCGCGGTTGCTCACAATAGCACAATCGCAATCTTCTGACAACTTTGAAGGAGTGTTTGGCGTTGTTCAACCGCAACAGGGACGAGATATTGCACCGTTTCGTAACCGTGGATGAGACATGGATTCGTCACAACACACCAGAGACCAACCAGGAGTCAAAACAGTGGGTTTCTCCAGACGAATCAGAGCAGAAGGTCAAGGTGGGTTTGTCAGCCAATAAAGTCATGGCGACCGTGTTTTGGGATGTACGCGGTATAATACATTGATTACCTTCAACAGGCAAGAGCAATCAATGGCGAATATTGTCAACTTATTGGGCCGATTCAACGACGATTTAAGAAACAACCACATTTAACCAGGAAAAAAATCGTTTCCACCAAGAGAATGCAATGATGCACATATGTGTAGTCGCCGTTGCAAAATTACATAAATTGGACTAGGAACTGCTTCCTCATCTGCCTTATTTTCTGGATTTAGCATCAAGTGACTATTTCTTGTTTCTAAACCTAAACCTAAATGGCTCGGCGGAAAGACATTTGACTCCAACGATGAAATCATTTTACAAACAAATTGATATTTTGAGGACGACGCCAAATCTTATTTTTTGGAAGGGATAACAAAATTGGAGAAACGTTCGACACGAAGTGTATAATAATAATAATAATAAAAATTAACGTCTTTATTTGTCATCATATTACAGGAGACGAGATTTAGAATATTAAGCACCTAACCCCTTTAACAATAGGAGATGTATAAATGAAAATTTGTTGAAAATTAATACCTGTATACAATAACGACAAAATAAAGTATAATCAATGTAAAGGCATAAAGAAAACATAAGGTCAGTTACCACTTATGGCTTACAACAGATTTAGTTGCAGATCAAGTAGAATTTCTTTCTTGTCATGCATATTTCCTCTGCGTATGAATTTGGTTACTTAATATGACGGTGTTTTTAAATAAGGAACCCTATGACTTAGGAGCTGGTATTTATAAATTTCATCAATTTTCATCCATTTGAGGTCGTTCATGGCCTAAGATCATTTACAAGTCTGCAAAATGTATTCATAATACTTTTAATACGATTTCTTGTTCTAATATATAAATAGGGATAGTAAACCACTAAGCAGTATATTTTTCAAAACAAGAAAGATCCACGCAATTGATTTCTCGCAGATTTATTTGCAAATAAAATTCTGAGAATAGCGAAGCACTGAGAAATTAAATGGTTTACGTTTACGTGTTCGACAAATTTTAAGTCATCATTTCATTATAATTCTTCGAATGATCCACAGGTACTATTTTATTACCTTTCAAATTTATGTGTATGTCCTTTATATATACAGTAATGGACAAAAGTAGATAGACAAATATGAATATTTACCTAAATACCTTTATAAAACGAATTCATCCTTCATTGCTCCATAAACAAATGCGTTATTAGTAGAAAAACTAAATTCCTTGTTTTTACATTATCTGCAATGAACACAATACAAGTCTGAATATAAGTTCTTTTTTATGAGGGACAAAAATATGTAGACAAATTCTTTTCAACATTAGTTTAGTACAGTTTCGTGTCAGAAGAGGATTAGTGTGTGTTCATCAACTATTATTGGTTGGTCATTTTTGAAAGCATTTCAGGATGTTAATAAAGCAATTGACGAGTTCTACAAAAAGTTTTATGGAATCTTGAATAAGCATGTACCGTTATTCAAAAACTTCAAGTGGAAGTTTCCAAGATGGTATAATTCGTCAATAATTAAGAACATAAAAGATAAGGCAAGAAACCATCATACATGGAAACAAACTAAAAACAATTTTTACAGAAACGAGTTCATTAGACTTAGATCACTCATCAAATCACAATTAAAGGTTGCGTACGAAAGCTATTTGCAAGAAGTTCAAAAGTCGGTGAGAAATAACCCCGCTTCTTTTTGGTCATTTATATATCAAAAGAACAAAACATCACAGAATCCATGTCATATGACTCATCTGAATAATGATTTCGGTGATCCTCAGTCAATTGTAAATACTTTCGCTGAATTCTTTAAGACAGTTTACTTGCCATCTGATACCTATTGCGGTGAAAACCTATCTTCTAACATCCAATGTATTGTCAACTTAACTCAGGAGAGTATAACTGAAAATAAAATATGTGATGCAGCAAAAAAACTGAAGTCCAAGATGACCTCAGGGCCAGATAAGCTCCCCTCTTTCCTGGTCAAGGATTGTGCGCTTGGTATAGTAGATGCTCTGGTTATTCTTTTTAATCTCTACAGCTAAATTCCCTGATAAATGGATGGACACCAGGGTTTGTCCTATTTACAAAGCGGGTGACCGTGATTCAATTGAGAACTATAGATCGATCTCAATATTGAATAATTTTGCCAAGTTATTTGAAATAATTCTTTACAACCGCATCTACCTTTTCACCCACAGTCAAATATCCGAGTTCTAGCATGGGTTCATGTGTGGTAAGTCAACTATCACCAATTTGGCAGTATTCACTCAGTTATCCTCCAATGTCCTAGATAATCAGGGACAGTTGGATGCAGTTTACACTGACTTTTCCAAAGCCTTTGATAAGGTTGATCATGGGGTGCTCATTGCTAAGCTGGGTTCATTTGGTTTTACTGACAAATCAATATCGTTATTAATGTCTTACTTGTGGAATCGACAGCTGTACGTTTCTTACAATGGTTTCGAATCGTTTCGATACAATTCGTCATCTGGGGTGCCACAAGGCTCTAGCCTGGACCCCTTATTATTTTTGATCTTTGTGAATGATGTATGTGATTATATTGATTGTGGTAAAACTGTTATTTGCGGCCACCGTATCATTGCCTTTCATCCCAGCGTGCCTCGGTACCCATACTAACGATACCGGATGCCTCACTGCTAGACTATCCAAAGCCTCCCTGCATTGCAATACAAGGCTCGAAGTAGTCTTGCAGGCACTTAGCACCTTCATCGCAGCCTTGATTGTCGCAGATAGTTATTCTTCTCCTAGGCCCTTCCCTCTCCAAAATTCTGGATACGCAAGCCAGAATCGCATAGATTTCCGCCTGAAAAATAGCGATGTACCACCGAGAGGCAGATATAGCTTAGTTCTAGACCCAAATACTCCGGCGCCAGAGCCCTCTTCAGTGACCGAGCCGTCAGCGTAGCACACCTGCCCACTCCCTGAGGAGACCTTCCAGCTTCTGGAGTCCCACACCGCTCTTGTCAGATACTCAACATTGGTTTAAAACGATATTTAGGGGTGATCAGATCATCCCTGCTCCGAAGGCCAGGATTCTCCCTATGCAGTTCGACTAAGATGGCAGTGTGACCCTTGACAGGATTCAAAAAGGTCCAGCTGTCCTAGCTCCACAGTTGATCTGCGACTAGTCTCGCCTCTCCGCGGATCACTAGATCCAACGAAGAGATCCATCACAGCCTCCGTTGCCTTCAATGGCATTGTCCTCACTGCGCTAACACTGTTACAAGCCAAACACTGAACTTTAGTTTGGTCTTAGTTCTCTCGGTTCCAATGCAAGGCCATCAAACCACGGAACCATACAAAACAGATGGACGTACTATCGTCGTATAGAGCCAGTGTACGACTTTGGGTTTAAGCCCCCGCCTCACTCCGATAACACGTCTGCAAGCCAACAATGAATTGTGAGCCTTGCTAACCTTGTACTCAACATGCTCTCTTCAATTCTGTTTACAGTCCACGATAATTCCTAGATTAGGCCGTTTTTGGGGAAGCTCATACTTCGAACAGGAAAGTCTAATAGAAAGCATCTTCCGAGCTTTTCTGTCGAGTGGCTATAAAAGCTTTCCCGTTCTAAAAAAGTCTACAAGAACCACCGTCTTTTGATCGTTGTCAAGTGATCACCAGAAGAGGTGGGACGTAGCGACACAGGCTCTAACTTTTGGGCTCCAACACAGAAGAAGCTCTGACACTGAATACAAAAGAGCTATGATGGCTGTATGGGTTTCTGACTGACCAATGGTTATTCGGAGCACAATTGTAAAAAATGGGCTAGTGCTTGAAAAAACTGCAAACCATGTGATCTACAATACGGACCTCTAGATGTATCAAACAACAAGAAGCCATAACGAAATACCTTCGCGCGCTCCAAATCCTTATCATGGAGGAAAATCAGACTTTACCTATACATCAGATAAAACTTATACGTCAATAGTAAATAAAATAATCTTCTCCCGAGATGTGAAATACAAATATTTGTTTTCACTAACGGCTGCGCCATTCAAATGATATGTGACTGATTTTCTATAAAAGCTTGGTGTATTAGGAACACAGCCAACTGAAAATAGGTGAAAAAATGGCATAAGACGCATTTAACTTTGTCACTGATGACGCTAGAAAAGTAAATGCGCCATTAACATAGCTTTATTATTCATAGATATTTGCATCTTATTTTATACACGAAGCTGGCATGAAGTAAGATGACTATGCTGACTAATACGACAAAAGAAAATGATTTTATTTTGAAATCATCGGAAGCTTCAGCCAGCTTTAGTAGAGTGCTCTTAGGTTTAACCTGGGAACGTCTACCGAATGAATTATTACTGAAATACGTGAACAATACTGTCTGTTAAAAAGTTTGCCAACTGATTTTGTGCGCTTTTGATTTTCAATTGTTTGTAATTCGTTTTAAATTTCGTATATCTATGAATGCGATTAAATGGATTTATAATACACCAGCTGATAGATCTCATTAAACTGAACATGAAAGTAATGTCAAGTTATGTATTTTACAACTTCCTTACTGTTCAAGTTTATTTTCTCTGATATTGAAATTTTAAATTTCTCTCGATTTACTTGAGTGGTTTAGTTAGATGAATCGATGGTAGACATTAAGGGACTCAATTTTTACTGGTCATATCAAACTAAAGTCTCCAGAGTAGTGGGTATGATCAAGGGACTAAGACTTTTTTTAAGACTATCAATAATTTCCACATGGCTGTTGAACAGCAATTTCCAGGGCAATGTTAATATCATTAGCTGTAAAGACCAACCGAATGTAGTAAATAAATTGGAAGATGTAATATCTTCTCAGATCGCTGTAGTTTTATCCATCAGGAGCCATAAAATGAATAGATATAATTTGCAAACTCAAATCCGTATGAAGTCAAATATTTTCAAGTATTTATATAGCAGGTTGTATAGTAAATATACTTCAAAACCGTTTTTTTTCCTCGTCCCCTGGCGATCGATCCGGGAGTATTCCCCACATTTCTGTTTAATTCGTTGAGTTTTATTATTTGGCAAATTTTTCTAGTTACAAGCTCTTAAACTACTTGTTTACAAGCAGGATAAAATGTTCTTTTCATCTGAAAGTCCATTGACGGCACTGACAAAGAAGCCACTGGAATACTTGCTGTGGTTATAAATAAATAACCTGTTGAAATCTGGTAGCGTCGCCCCTGGGCTAAGTGAGTAGGATATAACCACTACACACTAAGCGTCTTAACAACTTGCGTCGATTCACAGAATTTCATTTAAACCACTCAAACCGCCATCTTGAAATTATTATAGTATTATTTTTAAGTTAAAATATAGTATTCATGCGGCAATTTCATGACCCCAAATTTCAGCTTGCTAACTTGACCTGTTCAAAAAATAAGTAGGAAGGGGGACCTTTCTGAAAAGCACATATAAAATTGGTAGTCTCATGAGTTCTATGGATAATCCCTACTAATCTTCCTATCCCTACTATGTTTGTTACTCACGCCAAAATAATTGCTGAGCGGATCTGGATGAAATATGGTTCAAAGATATTTTCTAGTCTGGCTACCTTTTATCCCGGGAAATAACTTTAAAATATCTATTTCACGAGCTACAACCCAAACGTCTCAATGGAATTTGTAAATAAAGTATCTGCCGCGGAAGCGCTCAGTCTGTGGTCCGACTGAAATGAGTAAGGACACATACATAGCGCATTTGGATCATGCATATACTGCATTTCGACATTCGTTTTCTTAGCGTAATCGCCTTGACCTCTTGACTTCTTAGATTTGTTTGGTGTTTAATTTTACGTCAATTATAGTACTACTGAATAAATAGTAATTGGGTATTTCATAGACACCATGTAAAATAGAAGCAAATCCGACGATGAGTTGGCGGATAAAACCATGCCTCTAACCTTCCTCACGTATAACTTATTCTGTTACTGTGACCAGCACAGCTTGGTATACAAGTTGTCTAAAGCAACCCTAATAAAAAATTTAGTGGATTTAGGTCCAACAATTTTGGTGGCAATGAAATAAAACAACGGAGGGCGTATAACGATAATACCATTTGAAAATTGCCAATAGTTGGCCAACTTTTTCTACAAATTGGCACAGAGATCGTACTTGATCCGCTCACCCTACAGAGTATCATAGTCAGACGTGAGAAGGGGTTTTAATAAAAGTTCAAACTTTGACATGATTTATGTGAGTTTTTCGCTACCTAAAAGAAAAATAATACTGGACGAGATGAAATACTTAATTCTGAGTGTTTAAAAAATGCTGAAAATTTCGAAAACTATAAGACATATAATAAAGCAAAATTTTACCATCTAGTAGGTCATAACGTGACCTATCTACAGTTGCAGGATTATCCTTCAATTTCGGGACACCTGTATGTTATAGATTGTTTCATTGAAATGTTGAATAACAAATATCTATCTTTCTACAAAAATAGTGTCCTTCACACTAATGCAAGATGCTTCATAGTACCTCCACGTGAGCAGAGCTGCTGGCTTAGGCTAGTAAGATATTAACGCTGAGGCTACATAGTTTTTATATTATATGAGGATACACATATACAGGGAAACCAAATTTGTCTGAAGGCTTGAGTTTAATGTGTACGAGAGAGAAGCACGAGAAGTGTTTATCAACACATGTTAGAAAGAGAAGCCGACTGAAGAGCGGAGGTTATCACCACACTGCCTAGCAATGGTGACGCAGAAGATTATGCAATCTGCCGCGTTGCCTATACGTTACACCAGAAAATGTTCGCACAGGCTGCTACAATAGGTTAGGTTACTGTCAAACCCAAGAAGGAGGATTGTTCGAACATTTAATTTAATATTTTGTTTTCCTTTTGATTAGAATTATTGATTTCAATTTTGATGCGACTTACTGTTTTAATTTAATTTAGAATCTTTGATTTCCAACGATGGTGAGAAAATCAACACATCCTGAGTTATTGTTACATTTTGCGACAACGCTGCGGTCAAAAATGTGTACGTTAAAAATAAAACCATTATTTCCATCTTAAGTCAAGGAACTGGTGTAACATATTGGCAGCGAGGCAGATTGCCGCGTCAGCGTTGCTAGGCAACGCGGTGATGAACTTCGTTATCCAGGCAGCTTCTATCTTTATCTAACATATGTGCCTATACACACTTCTCTCTCGTACACATTGAAGTCAAGCCATCAGACAAATTTGGTTCTCAGCGTATAAAATTTAAACATGATTTTTATACATTTCCAGCACCAAACTAAGTTCTGAATCCTCCTGATAGGTGCTCGCTACCCAAAGTGAGGAAAGAACGATTTTTATCAGCGCAAGAATGGTCTGCCAAGCATTCTTCAAAAACACTTGTACAGAATTACACATTAGAATTAGAACGTCGAATAAACCCTATTTCACGAGTATCAGCTGATCAGCAAGTGACATCCTTGTATTAGTCGGTATCGATGGCAATAATTAATTTTCGTGCAAATCTAGTAAACATTGAGTGTAGCGTTTTTTATATGCAAATGAACTTTTTATTTTATTATTATTATACCTACTTGTCTCCAGCTTGAGTAAAAAACTGTGATTAACAATTTAGGGTTTAGGGAAACTCGAAGCTAAACACATATTGGTACAATATGAGACCAGAGAGGTAACTTATTTGAGATGCAAGTACCTAAAATACAGATACAGCTTACAAAATACCGTACATATTTTCATCTTTTATCTAACATACTTTATTAAAATTGTATTTGTATCTTGTATTTAGTTCCCTTTCGGTTGGTGTCTCAGTGTTTGGTAAATAATATACTTGCTAAAATTCTTTTAGTAATAGTTTCATAAGCATTTATTCACATTACGTACCTTTGAAACTTTTGTCTAGTGAAAGGAATGTAAAAGAACTTATTCTGACTGGAACAGAAATTTAATCGATCTGATAAACAAGATTGGTAGGGTTTAGATAATATTGGAAGTTATAGAAGATTTCCCAATATTCCGTGGACTTCGAAGTACCAAGTATGTGTCTGCTAATGGGCGTCAAAGTTTTCTTTTAAAACACATTTTTTCAGATATTTTTGGGAACGATAATCCGATTTTAATGAAATTTGGAACACTTGTGTTTTGCGTGATGATATTTGATTTTTACAAAAAAAAACGAAAGGTTCGAGTGTGAAAACTACCCCCACCCCTACATAAATTATAGCATACCTTTTTCGCAACTCTCCCAACGAATCTGAATTTTTTATTTAAGATTTCCTTTTCTATACTTAATGCTTTGCCTCTTATAAAAAACAGTTCAACTCACATGGTTTTATTAAAAAAAATGTTTTTTGGAGCTGATTTCAAAAAAGTTTTCTTATTAGATGAAGTGTTAATATCTAGTAGGTACCTACCTAGTTTGCGGAAATGAAGATGTTATGTCAGCGTCAGATAATTTTTGACAACCAGCTTCATAAAATTTAAATTAATAAGTAATGTTAGAGTTTATTTTTAATTGTTTATTTGTTGTTTGTTTTTCATAAATTTTAAATTAATTAACGTTATAGATTATTTTTGGCCAACTTTTTGTTGCTTGTTTTACTCATGAATATGGGATATTTGACGAACGGACTGATATGTTGTTAATTAATAGTTGCTTTCAGCGAAGGTAATTGCAGAAACTGTGTTCGCTTGTATCAAGACAGATTTCCTATTCGGAGAATTTCAAATCGTCAGACTTTTGCAAGCATAGAACGCCGACTTGGAGAAACTAGTTGATTCCAACCTCTAAGAGTCAGCACTGGGAAACCGCGGCATGCCGGTCGGTTCTTTTTGACATTAAGTAGGGTTCTATATGCGTGTGAAGTTAGCTCCACAGTCCTACCGGCCGCTCGATTACAGCGGACCGAATAAATGCTGTCCGCCTGCAATACGCCGTGGCCGTAGCGTTACTCGTAGAAGCCGGTGACGCGCATACGAGGTGAGCGCGGTAATTATATATATTCTATCTGTGCCTACGAGTCTTATGCTATTGCGGTATTGCATTCACTGGTTCTTCAGAGTATGTAGGTTCGTATCTAAAGCTAGTCGTACACCTCAACTCATACCAAACAGTCCTGTAGTGTACTTGTTTTCGTGAAAACCTGCAGATGAGCGTCGATGGGCTTTTCAGGGTTTAAAGTACACAACAAGAGCTATTATAATCATTTATCGTAATCCTGTTACAAATGGTCTTACACCCCAGCTCCAAAGAAAGAAGTCTGTCGGGTACGGTGCGCGATACTCTCAGCAACGGTGTAAGACCGTTTGTAACAACATTACGGTAACTGATTATAACAGCTCTTGTTGTGTACTTTAAACCCTGAAAAGCCAATCGACGCACATCTGCAGGTTTTCACGAGAACAATTTTTTCCTAAATTGCAGAGAGTATCGCGCACCGTACCCGACAGACTTCTTTATTTGGAGCTGGGGTGTAAGCCCGTTTGTAACAACATTACGATAACTGATTATAATATCTCTTGTTGTGCATTTTAAACCCTGAAAAGCCCATCGACGCAAATCTGCAGGTTTTCACGAAAAAAATATTTTCCTAAATTGCAGAGTATCGCGCACCGTACCCGACAGACTTCTTTCTTTGGAGCTGGGGTGTAAGACCGTTTGTAACAACATTACGATAACTGATTATAATAGCTCTTGTTGTGTACTTTAAACCCTGAAAAGCCCATCGACGCACATCTGCAGGTTTTCACGAAAAAAACTGTTTCCTAAATTGCAGAGAGTATCGCGCACCGTACGCGACAGACTTCTTTCTTTGGAGCTGGGGTGTAAGACCATTTGTAACAACATTACGATAACTGATTATAATAGCTCTTGGTGTGTACTTTGAACCCTGAAAAGCCCATCGACGCACATCTGCTGGTTTTCACGAGACATTTTTTTTCCTAAATTGCTGAGAGTATCGCGCACCGTACCCGACAGACTTCTTTCTTTGGAGCTGGGGTGTAAGCCCGTTTGTAACAACATTATGATAACTGATTATAATAGCTCTTGTTGTGTACTTTGAACCCTGAAAAGCCCATCGACGCACATCTGCAGGTTTTCACGAGAACAATTTTTTCCTAAATTGCTGAGAGTATCGCGCACCGTACCCGACAGACTTCTTTCTTTGGAGCTGGGGTGTAAGCCCGTTTGTAACAACATTACGATAACTGATTATAATAGCTCTTGTTGTATACTTTAAACCCTGAAAAGCCCATCGACGCACATCTGCAGATATTCACGAAAAAAAAAAATTCCTAAATTGCAGAGAGTATCGCGCACCGTACCCGACAGACTTCTTTCTTTGGAGCTGGGGTGTAAGACCGTTTGTAACAACATTACGATAGCTGATTATAATAGCTCTTGTTGTGTACTTTAAACTCTGAAAAGCCCATCGACGCACATCTGCAGGTTTTTACGAAACATTTTTTTTTTTAAATTGCTGAGAGTATCGCGCACCGTACCCGACAGACTTCTTTCTTTGGAGCTGGGGTGTAAGACCGTTTGTAACAACATTATGATAACTGATTATAATAGCTCTTGTTGTGTACTTTGAACCCTGAAAAGCCCATCGACGCACATCTGCAGATTTTCACGAGACATTTTTTTCCTAAATTGCAGAGAGTATCGCGTACCGTACCCGACAGACTTCTTTCTTTAGAGCTCGGGTGTAAGACCGTTTGTAACAACATTTTGATAACTGATTATAATAGCTCTTATTGTGTAGTTTAAACCCTGAAAAGCCCATCGACGCACATCTGCAGGTTTTCACTTAAAAAAAATACACTACAGGACTGTTTGTTATGAGTTGAGGTGTACGACTAGCTTTAGATACGAACCTACAAACTCTGCAGAACCAGTTAATGCAATACCGCAATAGCATAAGACTCGTAGGCACAGATAGAATATACAGGATGGCGCATCGAAAACGAAACAGACGCATTTACTGGCAGCTCAGTTTTTTTTTTGGAAAAACGCTCAGACTCGTCGATTTTGTTTTCGAGGGGGACACAAGTTTGGCAAAAAATCACGTTAACTCGTGCAGCCCCCTGTGACACCAACCCTAAAATCTTAAATGGAAAGGGGGGTCGAGTGATACCTTATTTTAAAGGTCTTTCAATTCCGTTTATAATGATATAAAATTAATGTACTTCAGTTCAGTAGTTTTGAAGATTTATTGATTTAAAGCTTAAAGTAGACTTTAAGAGGTACATCAGATTAGTATGTACTACTTTCAGAAGCAATTTGACTAAAAGAATTTACTTAATAAGTAAATGCTTTTCTTCACTACGCTAATGGTTTGTTTATCATTTTGTTGTTAAAAATAACTATTGGAGCGTTTTTTTGTGGCAAAAAAGTTATTTCTTGAAGAAAGATAAGGAAATATCTCGTACTTATTTTAAATAGGAATTTAGTACATAGTTTGCGATTGATTTGACCAAACTTTGTTGCTAAAATAACTTGTAACGCTTTATTACATAAATTAACCATGGTATATTCCACAGCAGAAAGAGTTGAAATTATCGAAATATTTTTCGGAAATAATCAGTGCGCTAATACAACAGCAGAAATATTTAATGAACGACATGACAACAGTAACGTGCATCGAAAATATGTTCTAGAACTTGTAGCTAAATTTCGGGAAACTGGGTCAGTCGTCAATAAAAAACGCAACATTGAAAATCCCATAAGGAACGAAGCAATAGAAGTGGGGGTTTTAGGGCAAGTTTATGTAGATCCTATGTTAAGTACCCGCAAATTGGAGACTGTGTATGGTGTTAGTCGACGTACTGTCCAGCGGATTCTAAAGGCCAATAGTTTTCATCCGGATAAAATTCACCTAGGTACAAGAACTTAATGAAGACGATTTTGATCGGCTATTACAATTTTGTGAAGATATGAGTGAACGAATTATAAACGATGAACATTTTCTATTCAACACTTGCTTTTCCGACGAATGTTCCTTTTTCTTAAATGGCGTAGTAAATCGTCATAGCTGCCGATATTGGTCCGATTCTATCATGAGGTTCATACACAGCAACCACAAAAATTAAATGTTTGGGCTGGTATTTTTGGCGATCATTTAGTTGGTCCTTTTTTCTTACCTGGAAATTTGACCGGTGAAATGTATTTGGAATTACTGGAAGACGCTACAGATCCTGCATTAACAGCCATAATTGAAATCAGAATGATCGGCGGTACATTACTTACGAATAGGTTGATGTTCCAACAGGATGGTGCCCCACCACATTACGCATTACGTGTTCGACAATATTTAGATCAGACGTTTCCAGATCAATGGATTGGTAGAAGAGGTGCCATTGAATGGCCCCCAAGATCGCCAGATTTATAACCTTGGGATTTCTTTATGTGGGGTCATTTAAAAAGCAAAATCTGTGCTACTCAGCCAACATCATTAGAAGACCTGCGACAAAGAATTGTGAATGAGTGGCTTCAAATTACTCATTAAATATTGCAAAATGTGCGGCAACGTTTTGAGCAAAATCTTTATTATTGCATGGAGAGTCATGGTGGCCATCTTCAACATTTACTTGTATAACGGGTCACTTCATTCTTCATTTTTAAATTACTTTGCTGCCAAATGTATTGATCTCCACTAATGATGATGTATTCGTTTTATTTAAGCTTTAAATCAATAAATCTTCAAAAATACTGAACTGAAGTACATTAATTTTATATCATTATAAAGGGAAAGACCTTTAAAATAAGGTATCACTCGACCCCCTTTCCATTTAAGATTTTGGGGGTGGTGTCACCCCCGCTTAGGGGGCTGCACGTGCTAACGTGATTTTTTGCCAAACTTATGTCCCCCTCGAAAACAAAATCGACGGGCCTGAGCGTTTTTAAAAAAAAACTGAGCTGCCAGTAAATGCGTCTGTTTCGTTTTCGATGCGCCACCCTGTATACAGGGTGACTTTGAAGTTGAGTCATTAATTTTCAGATAATGATTGTAGAAGGAAGATAAACCAAAATATGTGTGTAAAAATAAAAAAAAAATTTTACCTTGTTTTATAAAGTATCCTCCCGACAAGTATTTCAGTGCGGACCTGTATTTGATCGTGAGGTCTTGGAGCACCGGCATGCCGTCGCCTGTGAGGTCTTAAGTCACCTGATTCACGAGCCCGTTGTACTACATTAACAAAGGCACGAGGGGTTGGTTGCACTCGATTGGGAAACCGATCCGCATAAACATGTGCCATTTTTTATTTCGTTTGAGCCACGCAACAGACACCACTATTCACTCACGCGTTACCGACTGACACTGACTGTATACAACGGAATAAAATAATTGTAAAAACATCGTTCCAAATTCTTTCGCTTTTTTGTTTTCGATGCGATGAACCGATAAGGCGGATTATATCCGTTGTTGCCAAACACGAGCACATAATATTATAATTGAGACAGGGCGGTACTCAAACTTCCAAAGGGCTATAACTTTGTTACTTTAATTTTACCAGAAAAATGGTAAAGGAAAAAAACATTTCTTTTGATCAGATCTACTCACTGTTAAAATAAATGACTCAACTTCGAAGTATAATTACCGCGCTCACCTCGTATGCGCGTCACGGGCTTCTATGAGTAACGCTACCTACGGCCACGGCGTATCGCAGGCGGACAGCATTTATTCGGTCCGCTGTAATCGAGCGGCCGGTAGGATTGTGGAGCCAGCTTTTGGAGCTAGCTACCTGAACTAGGAACTAGCTGTCGTTCAGTTCATGCTCACTTGTAGCAGGCACAGAATGAACTATTTGCACACTACCAGCTATCTAGTCAACAAGTTGACATTGTATCGTTTTTTTCTACATTTTATAGGTGTTTTACGAAATAACTCTGCCGAACGCTACTAGAGAAAAAATTGGTCGAAGAAGATCCAGGTATCAGCACTCGCAGATAGATTAGAACATTTATGTTGTTTATAAACAAGTTCAAAAAAGCACTGCCTACCGGATTTTAAACGAACAACTTATTCGACTCACGTTTAAGATTTGTAAATAATGTATCAGAACGCAGAGCAGCTGATAGGTCATTTCACAAGAAAATTTTGTTTACCAGAGGATACGTTTAACAGGCGGTGCACACGGACGTGTTTTGACGTTCTAAATTTCATTCAATTCGAAGTATCGGTTCTTAAAATGAGAAAAAATGTCTTTTAAAATGAAAAAGCCTTCTAACGGACAAATGAAACACCCGCACAGATGTAAATTATGTCCAATCGACTTATTTTGAGTCTAAAAATACGTGGTACTTCTTTGTCCACGGAATACTGGGATACCGTGAATATAAACAAAGTAAAAAGTCTAATCTTATTACAATGTTCTTAGATTACGATTCCTCTATTGCAAGTGGTGAAAATAGTGAAAACAAATGGCCTTCCGTCATCACAGCTGACGTATAAGCACTGCAATACCTAAATAATGAAGATAACAGCTTAAAAAGTTTACATCCTACATAAAACATATTTTTCAATAACATATGACTGCAAAATTCTGTCCATGTGGGGCGATTCTTTTGGGGATATGATAAGGCGTCATTGAAAAAAAATGAGCAATAAAATGTTTGAAAATTGGTTCTACTTGTCTATATATTAAAACCAAAAAAGTATATTTTGACACATTTGCGCGATCAACGCGTAAATAGTTCATGTAATAAAATAAACTTTATCCGAAAGATTATCTAGAATTTCAAATACCGTTCCAGAAAGTATTTTCTGTCTGGTATCTGAACTTCCTAATTAAAAGTATTTTGTATTTAGTATTCCAGATACCTAGGTACTTTGTATAGAATAGGGTATATTTTACATCACGGTAAGACTGAACGCGTAATAACATGGGAGATGTTGGAATATTCAGAACGGATTTGTGTTTTTAAGTGAAACGCAAAAAATATTGAACAGTTCCAAAATTCAAATTATACATACATAATTTATTTATTCATTATATCAAACACCTACTTATATTGTGCTCATTTTTAAGAAATTGAAGAGCTAAGAAATATTATTCTCTAACAACAAATATAATTATCCTTCCAAACATCTCAATAATAGCAAATTCCTTATCCAAATACCAATCAGGAGCATAACACCACAGAAGCCCTTTCATACAGCAAGAATTTAGTCCTAGTGCACGGTACCGGCTGAGCCTTTACAATTTACAAGGAACGCCGGATGGGCCTCAATCCGTTCTCAGGTAGAGGAATGCGGTGGTTCAACTTCTTTCCGAACTACATGAGTTAACCTTACCACTTACCTCGGAGCAGGTAGATGAACTGATTGAGTCATCATCATCCGGAAAGGATCGTGAAAGAAAAAACTTTCCACTCAAAACATGTGGATTTCAGCACTATTACAAAGTCCCAATCCGTATCCCTACACGCGCACACTACACTCAGTAACCTTGCTTTACTACACTGCCTAAGTTTCCGAGATGACTGATTTTGTTTTTGTTTTCGTCTGGCGGCCGGCTGCCGGTGCGCGATGCATTCAAATTGCACTTATCGTAATTGTGCCGCTACCTATCATCGATATATAATACTAATTTCTCGGAATTGTAGTGCTATCTAGTATTGGAATGCCTAACAAATTGTTGTCATATTTTTCTTGACAGCTTTTAGCAATACATTCAATACATGTTGTGTTTCTGCCATCTACCAGTGACTATTAAAGTTATGGAAACATTTTAAGTGAACCACTGTCATCCAACGTTGACAATTCGAACTAACGTACACAACTTTAGCCCAGTGACCTTAAGAATGATAATTACAGGAGTACACAGTTTAAAAATTGTTTATAAATAAAATAACGAGTTACAGAACTTTATATTACACGCTGACAATATTATCTAGTAATAGCTTTCAGTAATAAAGTAACTGATTAGAGAGGAATATTTTTATTCCAGAGGCGTTGTAATTACTAGAATGACTAGACTTATGTCCTTACAAAGGTACTCCTTCAGTATTTGAATTACATTTATTTCATGTTTCTTAGGAAATCCTTTGTTAAATATTCAACAATTAAAAAATGAATTAACACACACACACACACACACACAATAGAATAATTTGTCCACGTTTGACGATAATCGCTACATTATTTTCAGTATGGAAGTACCATTGACGGAAGTACCTACTACCTACTTCCTTGATAACCTAGAACGTACTAAAAATAAAAAACTAGGGAAGTAGGGATGTTAATTTTCTCTTTCAAAAAGGAAGTGCTTGATTTTTGTTAGATGATTGGTTGAAGATCATCCATAAAAATCGTTAACCAATGATTAGAGGAAGTGGGATCACGTGAAAAGTCTTCTTTTCAAAAACTTCAAGCTGCCGTTCCTTGGTTTCGAATTTAGTAATTTTTATTTTGTTAAGTTATTATGTCATTTTCGTTTTTGGAGCACATGCGCGATAACCTACAATTTCGCTGCAGCCATTTATGTTGATTGCATTTTACCAAGTGTAACAAAAAGAAAAATCCAGGTAATTCAGTAGCTGATCAACTACACGCCTAAAAAATATTTACATTCATGAAATAAGTCGGCAATGGTACAGCTGGAGCGCCTAATTTGCTTTTGAATGCCCAATGTATGTTAATTGAAATGCCACCTAGTCCATAAGCCTGGGGCCTTGTTTTCAGTTTCGAACGTGCTTTAAGATGAATTGAATATGTATCCGCACAAAAACGATAACACTTCAAACAGCATATGAGAAAGTACAAGTCCCAAAACCAACCATTTTTTTGATACTAAAAATAGTCACCTCCATTTTTGTGGATAACTGCTTTGGCTGTTGGACAATTCATTTGTTATCTTATTACTCAATAGTATAAAAGAGGAAACGTGCTGATCGGAGTTTTGAATACCTACTCCAAATAGGGCTTTGTGTTGATCTGTTTCAGGATGACTGATTCAATGAATTTTGGTCCAGACTGGATTCGCAACTTGTCTTCTGAAGGAAGTACAGGAATTACTGGTGGAGGCACAGGTGGTGGGACACGGTATCAGCTTGCAGAGTATCGGTTAGTATTGTTTCCAGAACCCTCTGTATATTCATAGCTAAATTTCAGTCAGAATAGTATGTTACTATAGTTTATTATCCTTGTAATTTTATACTTTCATATAACATGCACAACTTAAATCTTTTGACTTTATTTGCAATTTTTTTTGTCATTTTGTAATAATGTACTACCTCCCATTTATAATAACTGAAATAGATTAAATAATTTTGTGAAATTACCACTGTATCATGCACACAAATTCTAACAACATTCAGATGATATTGAAGTTTCTTACATATGTGATAGAGACCATGTTCACACTGTAATCAGCTATGTGTCTATATTAAACAGCCTAAAGCTATGTTGCCCAATAAGCATAGCAGAAGCTTAGTTGGCATGCTTCTGGTGAGCAAAGTGAAAAGCTATACATTCCAGGTACAGCTATCTGAAAATCCTTTCAAATACAACAGATATAACTTCAAATTGCAGAAGGAAGCTTTTAGAACCTCTACCCATCAGTGCTTTATCTCAAACTGTGTCTTCGATGCATGGATCAGTCTTCCATCATATAGACACCGCAGTGCTTAACATATTGTTCCCATTCTATATATGTCTACTTCAGAAGTGCTAAGATTGTCAAATTGTTATATTTCTTTTGTCTGTACACTATTATCTCTTATGTGTTTGAGTTTATAGTACTTGTACTCAACTCAAATTTGTTGTTTAATAATAATATTAATAAAGGTAAAATAGGTTAATGTAATACTATACACAGTAATGGAATGTAGATTGACTGATGAAGTTTTACTCAGAGCTGCTTTCTAGTGGTTTTTGGTTTGAGAGTGATATACTGAGCAGCTCTGGAATAATTTATTTTTTGAATGCCTAAATTATGTCATCTAATGGCACTTGATGACAGCCGACTTCTAACCACATTTTAAGAGACATTGTTTATGTTAAGAAACAAGGATATGAGGTCACTCGTTTATTGTGAAAATTATATTAACTGCCTACCTATTTTGAGCACATTTTGATGACCAAATAAAGTAAACAAATGATATTTAAATAATAAAATGAAATTATCATAAATACATACACCCATCGAAAAAAATTGTCCCAGCCACACAACTCATAGTGTTATGTGTTAATTTTTTTAAACGAAAAAAAAATTATTACAAAGATTACCTTTCAGAAACCCTTAATATTACTAATAGTAACTTAAATAATCCAGCACTAATCACTTCACAAAGTACCTGGACTCGATATTTTTAAAAAACTAGTATTCAGTGCATCCATAGCTTGGAATATTATTAACATGAATGGAGATCATCATAAAATCACTATCATTTTAACAAATGTAGATGATTTACAATATATAGAAGGCTACATAAAGATAAAATCATTACACAGTGTTTTTACTGAATTTTATCCATAAAAGAAAACTTGTCAAAAGTTTGATTGAGTGATATGAAAAAATACATAAGTTTGCAATTATGTATGCAAACACTTTTAGCCTATTGCATACCAGAGTATGAAATCACAGCCAAATACAAAGCTCACTAAATCACAAGAAATAAATGGGGCAAAACAGTTATTGCTATTTATAAAATGTATTGGTAGACAAATAAGCTGACAACCAATTTTTGCGGGTGAACCACAAAATGTCATTGCTGATAATGTATAATGAGAACAAGCAAATGACCTACAAGAGCTGTTCATAATTTATATACCGATTCAGAAATTTCTGTGTATGTTCTGTGATTAGTGCATCAAATGGTAAATGGGTAATCAAAAATTGCTAGAACTCATATAATCTGTTGCCTACCCACAATCTAAACATGGTCATAACTAATAATACTTATATTGCATGATTAGGCCTTCTTAATATATTCTAAAATTTCTAACTTTCTTTGAGTAAATAATATTTTGTAAATTGAGTAACTGTTATTTTATTTCAGATATGGGAGAGAGGAGATGTTGGCATTATTTGACAAAAATGCCAAACCTCCTGCCTCAATTACTAACTTCAAATGCCTCTATTCAGAACAGTGTCTATCACCTTTAGCATTGCTACCAACAACTGAAGAAGAAGTGAGTAATTAGGTTCATGATGATTGATTTTTTTTAATAACAATGATGTATTGATAGTATTTTAAGGTCCTAATATCAAATTTTATTTGAAAATATTTTGTTAGATATTTATAAAAGTATCTAAATTCCTCAGTTATCAGATAGAAGATTTAATTTTAGTAAGAATGTATAGAATTATATATCTGGATCTTTGGTACTATATGCCAAGCTTTAAGATGTTGAAACAGCTTGCTTATGGAAAATCAGTTACAATGATAATCTTGAAGAATAGTCAAGAAGCCAAGCTTACCTAGCTTAGAAGAAGTGCAATTCATTTCTTCTCAAGGTGGTCTGAGGGTAATAGTCATTGTAAATCAGTGTCTGTTGGATCTGGTAGCCCAGAAGTCAGACATAGTGTAAGGGATAGTGCAGAACTGAAGGTAAAAATAAAAAATATTTTAGTAACCCATGTTGCACATATGGGTTCTGTTTATTTATCTCGTCATTTACCATTATAGAGGTATACTTAGCTCATTAAAATGATATAAACATCAGTTTTCTTTTGTTTTGTGTGCTGGAAAAAATCACAGAATATTAGTATCTCAACATAAATGTGACAGATGTGGAGGACCCATAAATAATAAAAAATTATGTGAATAACATGCACAAAAACTTGTATTACTGTTTTATCTATGTCTGCCATGTTAATAACCATTTTTGTATAATCTCAAACGACCAGAGAGTCAGAGACAGATACCTCAGAATTCTAAGCATAATATATTTGACAATTTATACATATTCTTGAAATACCATAGGAAAGTTATCAAAGGGGAAATTGGTTATTCATATGTAAATTCATCATTTAACAAAAATGTGGATAAACAAATGTGGATAAGATAGAGGCTGATATGCAAAAAAATATTCTGAAATAAATGATTTTATGTTTTATCTGTATTTACATTCAGGATAACTGAGATAGTGTTTGATAGAACATTCATTTGGAACTATATGATGATTGTTTGATGACCAAGGGCTTATCATACTTGGATACAACTACTGTAAATATATGTAGAAAACACATGTGAAAGCTGTGTATATGCAATGTTACATTTTTTCAAATAGTATGCGAACTTTTTGGACATCAAGAACTTGTAATTACCCACACATTTAGATTTAAAACATACTCAATAATTTAGAGACGTTTTAGTAACATATATGTATTTGAATCAAAACTACCTATTCTCATAAGCCCACAGAAGATAATGTCAAAATAAGATTGTTGTCAATACATTGTGAACCTGTGGATGCAACCATACTTTTATGTTTTTCTTATGTTAAATTACACATTATTATAGTCTGAGTCAAACTTCCATCTGCATGGTTATTCTTGAGGTCTCCTAAATTGCTACAAATTTACAAATCAGAAAGATGTAATATGAGTTTTGGTAAGAGGCATATTCATTACCATTAGACTATATATTAATTTTGATTGTTCTAATAGTAATTAAACATTATTCTATTAGCAAAATAAAACGTGTTAATATATCAAAACAGTTGTACTGCAAACCAACAATTAACCTTTTATTGCTTGGTATTGTTTCATATTTTCACGCAAATCTGAATCTCATTTATATTAATATATGCTGTGAATAACCTTGCATTATTTCATGTTCTTTCCAATAGACTAAATTAATTCTATTAGTAGGATTTGTTTTGTTCTATGGAATACAGGGTGAATTGTGTTGTAGTGACAATACACTCCTGGCAGAATTAAGGGATGGAAATATTTACTAATAAATGATGTAAATGTGTGCTGGAAAGTGCCTATCTAGTGTATGTGCCAATTAATGGCGGTAGATTACAAAACAATAAAATATATCAGTCTGAAACTTATGAAATCGACCATCTTCTTCTAAATTAAATAAAACTTTGTTACATAAAATTATATCATGACCAACCATTAATTTTTCCAGATGCTTGCCTCCCAGCAGCAAGCGCCGGTGATAAGGGGGTGGCAGAAACCGTCCTGGCGCCAGCGGAGGGGGCCTCGGAGGCGGCGTGCCCAGCCTGGGCCGGGGTGGCATTAGGGGCGGCTCCATGGACAGAGGAGGAAGACCGAGCAGGGGCAGGGGGTACCAGTACGGTGGGGGCGGCCGCGGCGCGTATGACGGGAGTTGGGGCGGGCCGGGGACTGCTGGCGGCCCCGGAAGTGTGCAAGCTGACCCGACCAGTGATCAGTGGAGTCCCAGGAAGGAGTATAGTGGAGGGAGGTGAGTTGAATATCGAGAAAGTCTCTAAGGAGGCGTCGTTAGAATCTCCCCCTGAGATAATATACCAGTGATTTTAAATATTTTTGTTTTCTTTTATGGTAGGTTCATGCAAACCTTTTTGACCCGTGGCTTACTGGTGTTCTAGGATAATCACCAATTCATAATCAAATTAATTAGCTCCTGATGAATTACTAGTTGCTTATGTTTAGGTTTTCAGTAAAGAAACGATAACCAACAAAATAGCTCAGCTAGTGGGAACAACATCTTATGAAAACATTTAAGATGCACAGCAAATGTTGTTTTGCTAAATTTTATCAAATAATGGAAAACTTTAGCTGCAAACACATTTGAATGTAATTATGCTATCAAAATGCATGTTTATTTTAGTGTTTCCGGGGAAGAGTATCCAGGATAACAACTATACATGTACAATATGTTATAATGAGTATACACAGCTGAGGCATCCCAGGGAGTTTAAATGACAGGATAGACTTAGTGTTAGCTGATGAGGTTACCTTAATTAAGGTGTTACCACTGGGAATTCTGTGTGATTTGGCAAATCAGGAGATAGGGTGTACAGTTTACAGGTCAAATCTCTTCATTAGGCAGGTGCATTTTTGGTTAATTAGTATTAATAATATATATATATATATATATATATATATATATATATCCTTTAATTTATTTGGGTAGAAGGCAAAGTATTGTAAAAGTACACTCTTATAACTTCTCAAATCTCAAGCCCCCCCGACATGTGTCACTTGTAGGCGTGAAACGTTACACTTAACAAATAAAAATAGTTAAGCACTGCCAAAATAATCTGTATCAATCGATTAATACTTTAGTATTTGTCAGCAAATTAGAAAGAAAATGTCACTAACAAAGCACTCCCTGAACAAATGACACGTTGAAACAAGACTCGGTATAAACAAAGAGGAATATGTTACATTTTCCACAAGACACAATACAAGAATTATATGAACACCCAGGTACACTTTTAAACAAAGTCATTCAAAACTTATTCAACAATCATTATTAAAAACGAATTGCTTAATTTTCTTTGCCAAACTCAATTTAGAAAGTGTCTTCACAATTCATTGTATGAATTGGGTGCCATATAGGAAAATGACTTGATAAATTGTGCACTTTTATGATACAGATACCCACAAATCGTAGATTAACGCAATGCTGTTCACTCCTCAAACTAAGCCTCTATTATTAAATATTGAAAATTGGAAATTCATTTACAGAGGCGGCATGGAGAACTGGCGTCGCTCTCGCCCGTTGTCCGACGATCACCTGGGCGGCGAGCCAGGCGGCAGCCACGATGGGGCGGGATGGCGCCGTATGCCCGCCCCCACGTCTAGCATGTTCGAAAAGTGGGGGCGGTCGACCAGCTGGCGAGACTCATCGGGGGCCGGGGCAGGCGGCGATGACGATCGTCTGCCTACCGAGAGGCAAAGGGGCAGTTGGAGCAGCGGAGGTGGTGAAGGGCAGGGTGGAGGAAGGCCAACACTGAGACGGCCCGGAGGCGGCGGCGGAAGCTGGGACCACGAGGACCACCTGCCCGAATGGGCCACTGAGAACCCGGCGGATGGGGGCGGGTCGTTCGATGACAAGGGGGCTTTTCATGGATCGGACGACGAGCAGGTGGGTGTAATTCATTCATTTATTTTTGGGACATCCTTTAATGGAGAAATCAGGCAAATGACAGATAGCCAGGCTGTCGAAAGTTTGAGGAAAAGGCGTGCGAGGACGGAGTATTTATTACTCATAAACAAAAAGTTTTCAAACTATTCATGGATTGTTATACATATGTATATGGTATCTGCAGGCATATTTCTAAAATATTGACAATTATGCAGGCTGTCTTAATTTTAACCCACATATCAAAGCTGATTTTTCTTAAATGGAATGTCCTTTGTTACACATGGGATAGGTCATTTGAAAAGAACTTAATTGATATAACATACTTACGGGTTTTGGTTATTAGTTGATGAATGAATGAGTATTTTGTATAAAAAACATCAAAGTTTGACTGCCTTCATGTGTTGGCAGGTAAAATCAAGAATAATTGTGTCTTTTTCTGTTTTTCTCAGGTTTAGCACAGTTCATCCATTTTTTGGTCAAAAACGCAAAATGTACTTTTTTACAAGAAAAGAATTCTTATGAGGTTTAAGGTTAGCGATTTGTTCAAACGGTTTCTGCGTAATAGCCTCGACATTTAAAAAATGGATATTTCTCTATTCAGACAAGTAATTTCATCTTGAAAGCAAAAAACCACTAAGAGTTATTGACAATCTGTCTATAAAATCAGGCTTTTATCAAGAAACCAAGTAATTCAATGCTTTTTTGTTGTAATTCATTATTACTGGTTGATATAAAATTAATATCTTAATATGTCTGAACATGACATCTATAAGTATATAAGACAAAAATTTAAACTATTTGTACTACTATAGAGAATGATAAAAAATACCTGTTTGATGTGGAGCACACAATCTGAGGCTCCTATTGTAGTTGATATGAAGCAGAGAATACAAGATGCATTTCTAAATATCAGTGAACACACTAGAGAGTGTGAAACATTCCTTCTAAGACTGTGAATGTGTGTTCAACATCAAGCGGACGTTTTTGGAAATTTTTTTAGTAGTACAAATAATTTGAATCAATCTATAGTAATTACAATACAAAAGCAAATAATTACTTGGTTTCTTGATAAATGCCTGATTTTGTAGACAGATTGTCAATAATCCATTACTTGCTTTTTGCCTCCATGGGTGATGTGACTTGATTGAATATAGAAATATCAATTTTTTTGAAACCTTATATTAAAAAAAGCACATGAAAATGAGGATTCGATAGTACTCACATTTTTTTTTCTGCAAGAAAGTAGATTTTGTGTTTTTGACCACCCTGTATTGATCATTCAAAAAAATTGAAAAATGGATGAATTAGGCTAAAATTGAGTAAAATAAAGGAGTTTTGACACAAAATTGACGACTCCTCCTGTCAATATAACAGATTATGTTTTTCATATAATACACCCATTAATTCTACAGCTAATATCTAAAATCCATGAGTATGTTATGTCAATCTTATTCTTTTAAAAGGGCTTATCCAAATGTGTAGTGAAGAGTAGGGCATTCCATTTGAGAAAAATCACTGTATAATTGTGAATATTATAGAATAACTTTATATCATCATCATTCATCAAATTTAATGTAGATCAGACCTGCACCAGGGAACCAATAACTTTTGGATGGATTTAAATAATAGCGAGTCGCAACAGATTGCGGGACGATTTGACCCAATTAGACTTATTGTGCAGTTTTCATGGATGATTTATCCTCAACGAAATAGCCTTCATTAGTATTTTGCATTGCAATTAACCTTATAAATTACCATTATTGTTCGCTTTGCCCCGCTGAAAAAGTGCTTTTCTAACCCTAGGCAAGAGCGTCCGCCATGTCATTACCCTTTATCCCAGCGTGCCCCGGTACCCACACGATACTAGATGGTTTGCTACTAGTCTATCTAGAGCCTCCTTGCATTTCAATTCAAGGCTCATAGTACTCTTGCAGGCACTTAGTGCCTACTCCCTTCGGGGACCTCCCTTAGTCCCGCTCCACCCAAGGTCCTTATTCCCTTCTTAAACTGAAATGGACCAGACTAGCGCGTAAGCCAATCCTGCTAATTGTCAGTTTAACGCAAGGCTACTTGTGGTTTCCAGATATTTGTAAAATTGGTATGAAACGAAACGATGGTTCATTTTGCGAATAGGTAAGGGTAAATAACAATATACAACAGTGGCGACGCGTGACTTTTCCTAAACTGTTACCAAAACCAGATGTGAAAAATCTTATTAAAAAAGTTTACTTTGAACCTCCCAAATATAAGTTTTTGCTTATTTTAGGTATTTTATTTAAACTATTTGTAAATTAAGGTAAACATTCCTGGATTGATCGTCTGGGGCACTTGATATACCTCATCGTTCTTATGCTATGACTAATCCAATCCGTCCGAAAAAGCAGTCCACGTTTCTAGATGTTCGAAAATTTTTGATCTTTTTTGGCAATGAATGTTAACAATTTCCTGTAATTTCCTCTATTGTCAGAGTCATCCACTTCAAAATAAACGGTAATTCCTGTTTTGCCAAAAAACATACGGTATCTAGAAGTGAGCTGCCTAAAAGCTTGGTTAAGACATCTTTCGATTCCTGTTAAATTGGCTACATATCTCACATGTAATGGAGAAATTTCATGTCTCCTCTTTCGAGCCCTAAAACTATATAAATCTTTGACTCCGCTGCTGGTCCACCCATTTTTTCTGTATGAAACAGAAGATATCGCCAACAATACAATCTGTTTTTTTTAAACTACATAACCAAGAGTTTCCATATACCAACTTAATTTAAAATATCAAACTACGTTTTTTTATTCCTTTTTAAAATTATCTAAAATAGGTGTTGGTCTTCCATTTTCAATGATCTCCTTTTTTTCTTAAAAACTATACAAGGAGAATGACTTTTCAAGTAGATGATCGATTACGCAGCGACACTTATCCATGATTAATTTCACGCACACTACAGCTGGTAACCAAAACGGCTACTAACGAGTGAGAAGTGAGTAACCAAATCAAAAAATGGTAACAAGCCCACATAATAGTCGCAGCGCCCCACGCACTCGGGCGTCTGCGATCAGACACGAGCCGGTACCGACACTCTGCGACGGACTACCAAATGCATCCACAAATGAAAATGGTAACAACCAAGTCGAGGCGAGTCAAGCTTCGTCGTGTTCGTAAAACACACTATAGGGCGCATTATTTTCGTGGAACTAATTTGTTATTTACTGAATTACTATTACACATCGCTGTTGGTAAACAAATAAATGAAATTATTTCACAGTACTTAGCCATAAAATATTTATTTTTAAATTTTTAACTGTTACCAATGGTAACAATGGTTACAAGGAAGCTTCGCCACTGCTATACAATGGAATTATTTAAACCTTATAAACTCGAATTTAGTGATATACTGTGTCAGTAGTGAAAAAATGCTCCACATACCTTGCTTGAAAAGGACATTATTGATCTCGGACATTGTATCCCTCTGCTCTATGTGCCTCAGGGTATAAAGGTGCTCAGCCTACCGATCATTGATGTTTACTACTGTTACTATTAATTGGTCATTACCAAAACATTGGTAGTCCAAATGCCTCCAATTGATATTATACAGGGTTATTACAAAAGAATCATCGGGTTTTAAAAATATAATATCAAATGACATATCACTAGAAAAAGAAAATGTTCGAGTTTAAAGCACGTGCTTGCGAACGCCGATTTACCTCCCTAGGTAGCGCCACGAGCTCAGAATACAAAATGGCGACTATGCAGCAGGAAGCGTTTTGTGTGTTAGAGTAAGCGCGATGTTTATCGGTTGTTACAGTGCAACGTGCATTCCGACGGCGGTATGGAACTGATTCTCCAGGTCATCAGAGCATGGTATCGACAATTCAAGAAGACAGGTTCCATTACTAAAGGTAAAAGTACCGGAAGATCACGAGTTCCTGACGAAATGGTGGACGCAGTTAGACACAGTTTCACGCGTTCTCCGCGACAGTCCACTAGCAGAGCAGGAAGTGAACTTGGTATTCCCCAGCCAACCGTATGGAAAATTTTGCGGAAACGATTGCGATTCAAACCGTACCGTCTACAGATGCTACAAAGCTTACGACCTGACGACCACGTAAATCGTGTATGGGCCGAACTGGATTATCGTTTGGATTATCGTTTCCATTGACATGCCACTTAATGTTATATCTGTAATACCTTCAGAAATATATATTTTTAAAACCCGATGATTCTTTTGTAATAACCCTGTATTAATATTATGATGTTTTACAAATAATTCTTTGGATTTATTTTTCCATAGTTGGATGGAAGAGTCACGCATAGACGGGAACCAAGCCTTCAAAAATCATCGTCTCAGCAACACATCTCTACTAAAGCACATCCCCCTCCTCTATCATCATCTAAATCATCCATGTCCCTTGTTAATAAACCTGAAGATTCGGCCAGAAAAAAAGAGGTGAGCTTGACCTGGTATTTATCATAATTTCTCAATACCCAGGATAAATAAAAACAACTTTTTGATCAACAATCTTTATTTGCAGTCTCACAAGTCTGGCGAAAATCAAAACCAAATGAAGGAGAATAATGCAAAGTCTGAAAGGAAAAAATCAGTTCCTAGTATTCCAGAAAAGGTAGATAAGGACATGTTAGTACAAGAGAGAGCAAAATCTGAAGGACCACAAAGGTCGACTTCTTCTACGTCTACCACCACAGAGTCACAACAGGTGGTTGCAAATGGCCCACTGCCAAATAAGTCGAGGTAATTCTATAGGAGAACAGTGCGATTTCAATTTTATATATGGAACTTTGGAACAGGCAGACTTCATAAAGCTGAGATAGTTTAATGTTGTAAGGGATTTTAAACAATGTCAAAATGTACAGTGCTTTTCAAAATTTTGAGGCAGAAAAGTTAGCAAGCTGAACTTCAGGATGATGAAATTGATGCATGAAGACTATATTGTAATATAAAATTCGCAGTAAAAAATTCCCAGATGGTGTCTGGGCATCTATCTAAATGTGAATATGCAACATTCCATTTGAAAAAATTAACAGATTATGACGATTTTTGTAAAAATGAATGTTTCATACTGTATGACATATTCAGTTAGATCCTTTCCAAGAGAAAAAGATTGGTATACATATCATTCTGATGGTGGGTTTTGGAGTTATAAGCAATAACTTTGATTCATTATTCCATTAAAAATATGATCTTAAATGGCACCCACCCGCCATCACGAAATTTCCCACTGTCACTTTTATGTTGAAATATACTATTTATGCATCAATTTCATCGTGCTGAATTTCAGCTTAAAAACTTGACCAGTTCGAAAAAGTGAATGGAGGACTTTAAAAGAGGCACTGTTTGCATCTACTGTATTAAGAATTTTTTTAACACCACACTCTTGCCTTGAAGCAAAAGAAATACAGTATCACCATGCTAATATAGGATGGATAGATGAATATAATTACAGATATAGTAAATATCCAACTTAAAAGCTGATCAGCCAACTTTTCTACTTATTTTCCTGTTGCCAGGCGTTTTTATAACAGATTTTCAGCAGCAGAGGCTGCATGTTTTGAGAACGATTTGTTTCAAACCATCACTTTGGCAATGCTGTCAAAGTTGTTTATATGTTGGTGCGTCTAGTAGAGTAGTTAGTCTAAGCATTTATATAACAGTATTGTTGAAATAGTACATTTACCAGGATATTTATGTAATTTTATTGATAATCATGCCAAAAATAGTCTGCTTCGAGGTGTGTATAGAATTTCACTACTAATCATGAAATATTGGTTTGATTAAGCTGTGGAACATAGCATATCTGATGTAGTACTGGTAGAGTAGTAATAGTAGTAGCAACTAAGCCATCTTTGACGTTTTTTGCCGATTCCAATGTACCAGCATTGTGCTACCCCACATGCCTGTCCACTGGCAACTTGTTGTTAATAAACCAGCTGCACCGATAAGGTGTAAATCGATTTGATCTTGCAGAGCTGGTTCATAAAGCATTCCTGATAATGTCCTTAACTTCCGGCAACGTTTTCAGATAAAGTCAATGCAATGTCTGCATTACAGGATGGTGCGTAGGAGAGGAACAATACCGCTATAGTCAACGCCAAACAAAGTGGCGTGCACGTCATCACGATAAAAATTCCCCGACCTAATGCCTAGGTTTCTATCACAAACAATTGCTCTATTGCAGTTTCATATTAATGTGATATATAAATTGTAAAATGGTCATTACTCTCTTATTATGGTTAATAGTCATATAAACATTGTTATTAAAATATCACATAAGTTGCTTTCTGATAAATTTAGACGCATTATGCGAAATAAAATGTTTTGCAAACGCTCCAATCACTTATCGACAAGTAAACGCACTAAATCGATTTCGCAGCGTTGACACATTGTCACCTTGAAACTTATTTAAACTGGGAACTGACATTTGTATTATTTTTGACACTGAATCAATTTGTGGCATTTCAAATCTTTATAAATCCTTTGGCCCCGCATACTGTAAATCAACAACTGTTTGTTTCAAAACAAAATTATTCATTTTACGAGTAGATAAAGGCAATTTTGGTATATAAAGATGCCCAAACAGTTAAATAGTCGGTGTAAGGAACTCGTGGCCTCGTTAATGCACTACTTTGAGCAAGAAAGGGACAACAACGGGCCTTTGTTGCCTTTAAATGCTGTTCAAGAGGTAGGTTACTAATAATTATATGTAATGTATATTAATAATAGTGAAATTTTATTTCATTTTTTGTAGCGTGTTGCTGCTGCTTTAAAAATTAGTTTAAGGACAGTTAGTCGTATTTCCGAGGGTGTGAAAAGTGATGCAAATTTAGAATCGCCCAAGAAAAAGCGGAGTTATATTAAACGTGTAACCAACACAGCGACATTGGATACAAGTGCCATTCGAGAAGTGATCTATAATATGTATCACAAAAGTAAGATCTTATTATAATAACTTATCAGAAATTTGCATTAATTTGTTAACTAAATTATAATGTCATATTACACATGGTTTCAGAAGAACAAGTTACGATACAAACTTTATGGTCTCGATTAAGAGATAGGGCATTATTTGATGGTAGTGCCACGTCTTTAAGGCGGTTGCTTAGAGATCTTGGATTTAAGTGGCTTAAGGACAATCCGCGACGAGGGCTCATGGAACTACCAAGTATAGCTTTGAAAAGGGTGGAATTTCTAAGGCAATACAATCAAGCCAAGGTTGAGGCCTTATACCAGTTTGTCTTCCTCGATGAAACTTGGATATTTCAAAATGGGACCATAGGTCGCTCTTGGCAAAATGGAAACCAAAAAAGCGTGAAAGCTATTAAAACAGATGGTAAAAGGTATGTACTTTTACACAATTTGCACTATAAAATTTAAAACTAATATATTTTAGATACATTATATTACATGCTGGAAATGAAAATGGGTTTATTGAGGGTAGTGAAGCGATATTTTCTTCGAAAACAAAATTGAGCGATTACCATGCAGAGATGAACCAGGACAATTTTTTGTAATGGTTTCAACATCAGTTATTAGAAAAATTGGAGAGTCCATCTATGATTATACTGGATAACGCCCCTTATCACAGCATGATATTGAACAAAGTGCCCAACAATGCATGGACAAAAAAAAATATCCAAGACTGGTTGACAAATCAAAACATACCATTTTTAAACACAATGTTTAAAACAGAGCTATTGAGTATTGTTGCTCGGTACATAATGCTTCTTAATTATATATATTTTGGTCGACAGTTTATATTTCTTTTGTTTATTCCTATTCTTAAAATAACTGCTTTTTTAGAAACAAACCACCTAAAATATACGTGATTGATGAATTGGCGGAACAACATGGGCACAAAGTTCTTCGTCTGCATCCTTACCATTGTATATTTAACCCTATTGAGTTAATTTGGGGCATAGCAAAAGGTTACTATAACAGACATATTGGTAGAGATGGTAACAGTGAAAAAGACTGTTTGGATATGTGGAACGAGGCTCTACAAACGGTTACCCCAGACATGTGGAAAAATAGTGTTCGACATACTGAGCAAGAAATTTTTAAATGGTATGAAAGAGAACGAATTTTTGATCGACTAGACATCGAACCTTTAATAATCAACTTTGAGAGTGATGAAGATTCAGATTCAGACAGCGCTGAAGAAAGAAACTCCGACTAACTTTATTGTACAGAAAAAGCTTACACCAGTAGCTTACCTAATTTTAGAATGCATTTTTCTGTATGAATTCTGTAAAATAAATACCATGCATAAAATTTGGAGGACCCCATTTGGATTTTTATTCAGTACCTTTAAGCTATCAATTAAATATGGTAGTTTCATAGTGTCATCTGATCAATAATTGTCATACTTAATGATTATGCAAGTACAGATCTATAATTTTATTATACTATTATTTTTGTTCTCATTTGAGGTTAATATTGCATATAAACCTAGATATGTAAATAATAAATTTTATTATTTTACAAAAAGTTTGGCAACAATGTAAATTTTTCAACACACCCACCTTGATGACGTGCACGCCACTTTGTTTGGCGTTGACTATATGTAGGAACATAGGATACTATGTTCATCGACATATCCTTTGTTTCCCACTCATTTTGAAATACTCAACTTCTCCAAGCAGCATGAGTCTTTCAAGCTGTCAAAATAATTGAATAAATAAAGACAATCAACAACAACAGTTTCACTCATAAAATAGACTATGCATTTACTAGTAGTAAACAATAATTATTAGTAATATCAAAAATGGTAGAAATATACATGAAAGTGGTAAATAATTACGATTTATCAGGTTAGTAGTGAAAAAAGACATTATCAGTCCTTGTCTAAGTCAAAATAGTGTTAAATAATGGTCTTTTCAATGGCATTACTACAAATCCTCAAAAATATTCCAATTTCAGGACGTCGGAGGAGCCGGACTTCGAGAAACTTCAAGAAGACTTCGTATTGAAACTAGTCGTGGACGAGGAACCACCCCGCAGACTGCAGCAGCAACAGCACCAACGGCAACCTCCTGCTGGCTTCGAAGCTCCAGCGGGGGTCAGCGTGACGTCATCAACGGTAGTGCCGCCTAATTTGGCACCGCCACCCGCCATGCATCATCAGCAAACCACCCCGCATAACGACAAATGGTTCTATCAAGATCCTCAGGGGCAGACTCAGGGACCGTTCACGGACTTAGAGATGGCAGAGTGGTACAAGGCGGGGTATTTCAGTAATCAGTTGAAGGTGAGGAATGTTTAATAGATTTTTCTAGATTTCAGCCAATGGACATTGTTATTTGAAAACTGAAGGTTTACAGGTATATCACTTGCAACAGACCATTGTTACATGAAAATACCTATTTTTTCGGCACGTGCTCTCAAAGGTTTATGCGTTTTCATATAGCAAATCGACATGTTCGGAATCTTTATTATCCACTTTAAACTATAATTTTGGTAGATATACGTTTTTGGTCATAAATGGCCTATATTCAATAACCAACTCCGACATTCGTTACAGGTCCGGCGTCACCATGACGAGCGCTTCTTCCTCCTAGGCGAACTGATCGCTTTGTGCGGCGGCGCGTCAAATCCGTTCTCGATGGCTGTGCTCCGGATCCCGCCTCTGAAGGCTGACGCAACGGGGGCGGGCTCTTTGGGCGCCGCCGCCTCGCCTACAGTGGGAGTGGGCGGCAAAGACGCAGCGGCGGCCGCGGCAGAACTCCTACAGCTGCAATACCTGCAGATGGCTGCCTACAAGCAGGCGCAAGCGAGGGCGGCTATGGCGGCAGAACCGTGGGGCGCGGCTGCGGCGTTGCAGCACGAGATGGCCGCAGCGCAACAGAGGCTCATCATGCAACAGCAGGTGGGTGACTGAGTTTGTTTAAAAATCATTCTGCGTTTCACTCCATCAGTCTAGAACAGTTTTAAACTCCGTATGGGAGTGTCGTATCAGCATTATTTCGGAGAAAAAAAACAACGGGTCAACATTCGCCCTGTATACCTCTGGCGTATACTTGCCATTCTCGCATTTAGTGCCGCACGGGTATTACGTATCTTGAAAAGTGACATTATGTCGATTTTTTGACATTATATTTGTTTTTTGTGACATGTAGGTTTTTCTACAAGATGTTAACTTGGCACTAGCTGATGGACTCTCTGCGAACTCGTTTTGTAGTTGTACGTGTTCCCTAAACGTCATGAGGCTTCAGTTATCAATGTTTGGCTCTGATATGATGTAAAATCTGCTTCAGAGATGGCATTACTGGAGGTAACAGAAATGCAAAGATGCATAGTGAGGATTTGTGTGCTAATAATATGTGTTGATGATAATTCCATTGGATTCTTGTCTCAATGATATTAAAACATATGTGCAGTTTCATAAACCAAAAGTTGATTATGAGGTAAAATCTGTAGATTATAAAAAATGTGTAAACTTATTTAGACAAAAAATTTTAAGCATAAATGTAACAACTTTTCAAGAATTAATTAATTTAATTGAAGACTGCAAAAGTAAATCGGTATATATAAAAAAATTAAGAATACGTACAAATAACACCTGGATAAGTAATGAAGTCCTTGAGCTTATCAAAAAAAGAGATAAATTTTACAAAAGAAAGATTAACCAACCAGAAGACTTAACTATCATCTTTGAATTTAAAAACATCAAAAATAAAATAAACAATAAAATACGTGCTTTGAAGAACCGTTATTTCCAAACTAAATGGAGCTTAGCTTGAAATAATGTAAAGAAACAATGGGCTTTTATAAACAGCCTAATAAAAAATAAGGAGTATAAAGTAAGAATTGATCAACTAGTAACTGAAAATAACAGTTTTAACACTCAACTTGATATTGCAAACAATTTAAATAAATACTTTTCTCGGGTCGGTGGATCAATTGTTGAAAATTTGGAAGCAGAGATTCAGCAATTGAATGAGTTTATTTCTGTTGGTGAGGTTCACTACGAAGATTCTATTTCGATAACATTGACTAATAAAGAAGAGTTGTTCGAAGTTGTGAAAGAACTAAAAATAAACTCAGCACCTGGATATGACGGTATCACGGTTAAGGATAAATATACTAAGTGACATATAAATCCGAACACCCAGTTTAAATGGTTTTATTTTAATAAAATTTTGTATAAGTACTTATTGAAGCATAATAAGTAAATGATAAAAATTTCAAAATGATTGCACTGCTTTAAAGCCCTTTGACCTTTAATAATGTGTGGATGCTACGCATTCTCCAACGCGCCTAGGCATGCTTCTGATCAGGTGGTCAATGTCCTCCTGTGGTATCTCATTCCAGACAACCACCAACTCCTCCCGAAGTGCTTCTAGAGTCTGAGGAGGACGTTGCAAATTGAGCAATATCCTACCCATCATATCCCACACGTGCTCAATTGGGGATAAGTCGGGAGATCTTGGTGGCCATGGTAACAATGTGACATCATTATGTTGAAAGAAGTCTATTGTGACACTTGCAACATGTGGTCGGGCATTATCTTGTTGGAAAGTTGGATCTGCCAGGGTGTCAAGATAGGGTAAAAGATGAGGTTCTAGAACATCGTGGATATAACGCTGCGCGTTCATGTTACCTCTGATGAAGATTAAAGGTGACCTGGAACCATAAGCTATAGCACCCCAAACCATAACTCCAACAGTGTGATGAACATGTCTTCCAACAAAAAACTGTGGATTCCTCCTTTCACCACGTCGCCTTCTAACCCTGGCACGACCATCGTGCATGCCTAAACAAAATCGAGACTCGTCACTAAAGACAATACTGTTCCATTCCTGATCCCAGAGTGACCGTTATCTGCACCACTCAAGGCGATTACGTCGGTGTTCTCGAGTTAAAGGGAGGACCCAGTGTGGCCGGTATGAAAACAAGCCAAAACTTCTCATTCGTCGGTAAACACTTCGCATGCCAATAGATCGTCCGTGTTCTGCAAACCATTCATTTGCAATTTACCTGGTAGTGGAGAAACGGTCCCTTAAGGCCAATAATCTTAGGCGGTGATCTTCACGGTCTGTTATTCTACGGCGGCGTCCAGTGCCCCTTGCTCTTTGCGTACGGCCTTCTCGAAGCCATGCCTGACAACACCTAACCACAGTGTCTACACTTCTTTGCACTCTAACTGCAATTGCCCGAAAAGAAAGTCCAGCTTCCCGAAGTCCCACTATACGGCCCCTATCAAACTCACTAAGTTGACGAAATCGTACAGGTCTCCGTACTCTAGGCATCGTAACCGATCGTAAAGGATGTCAAGAACCAAAATCCGCCAACGTTGATTCTTTACTGCGGCTGAAATATTCATTTTTAGAGCGTTAGTGAATTAAAAAAAAGCAGTATAAAAACCGGAATGTCCAACTGATAAGGCTGAAAATTTTTTCACTTGTTATTTACAGTAAGATAAATACATTCACCAACTTTTATTAAAATAAAACCATTTAAACTGGGTGTTCGGATTTATATGTCACTTAGTATAATACCTGTTTTAGTACGATTAATCAATGAAACTATACAAAAAGGAATCTTTCCATCAGAATTGAAAATAAGTAAAATAACCCCACTTTTTAAGTCGGGAGATATTAAATGCATGAACAATTACAGGCCTATTTCAGTGGTATGTGTATTCTCTAAGATTATAGAAAAATTAATAAAAAAAAAGAATGTTATCTTTCATTGTTACTCACAATATATTGATTGATGAATTTCAATATGGTTTTATAACGAACAGTAGCTCACTTAGTGCTGTTGTTGATTTTGTGGACTACATTTCAATGGCTCTAGATAAACAATAAATAGTTGTAGCTGTTTTCATTGACCTAAAAAAGCTTTTGACGTAGTAAGCATAGACATTCTTTTGGATAAATTGTTTAAAATGGGATTTAGAGGTGTTTCGTACAGCTTGATTAAATCTTATTTATATGACTGAAAACAGTACATAAAGCTTGGAGACATTGGTAGTGAATGGTTATCTAGCACCTATGGATCACCACAGGGGTCAGTTCTTGGACCTCTGTTATACAGTCTTTATGTACTGAATCTCAAGTTGGCCAATCTGAGGGGAAGATATTTTACCTTTGCAGATGACACTGTACTGGTATATACTGGAACAGACGAAATTGCTTTAACGAATCTTATTAATGATGACCTGAATAGTTATCTTAAATGGCTGTTTTCGATTAGATTAAAAATTAACATTGAAAAAACAAAATACATTATATTTAAACAAAAAAATAAGATAGTTAGCAATAATCTAAATATTAACATAAATAATATAGCACTAGAAAAAGTGTCAAGTATTAAATATTTGGGATTACTAATAGATGAAAGTTTAAATTGGTCACTTCACTTAAATGGAATTTGTGATAAAATAGTTTCAATGCTATCTGCCTTATATAAGAGTCGATATTATTTGTCCAACAAAAGCAAATTTCAAATTTATAATGCCTTCTTTCTCACACATTTTAGGTACCTCTTGCCAGTATGGGGTATGTGCGGTGAAGTTAATTTTAATAAAGCTCAAGTTTTACAAAATAAAATTCTGAAAATATTGTTTAATTTTGATTGGCTTACAAGTTCTAATACACTTTATTTAAATTTAAACAAATTAAGAGTGTTATTGGAGGTGGAACAATGTACACTTGTTTATAAAATTATAAATAATCTACTAAAAAGTAACATAAATATTAGGTTCTACCATAACGTGCATGATCACCAAACAAGATCACTAAATAATGTTTATCAAATTTCCACAAGAACTAATATAGGTTTAAAAAATCCGATCACAGACGCAATTAAGAAATTTAATAATTTACCTCATTGTATAAAATATTCAAATAACTATAGAAGTTTTGTTAGAGTATTGAAAGATTTCAAAAATGTTAATGAATTTATTTGTTGAAATTATGAGCAACATTGCAGTGTACCTGTAGTTCATAGATATTGATTATTGTCTTGTTATTCTCGGGGCCAGTGTTTGCAAACACTGATTGCAAACTGTTTGCAAACACTGATTGGGGAATTATTGTTAAAACTGGTTATACATTTTGTATTATTGTGTTTAAATAAATTATTTCAAAAAAAAGACACACTTCTCAAAGCTAGAAATTAGTTGCGCATCCACTTTTTCTCATACATTTTTCAAAAATGAGGGAGATAAATAGTTACATTCACTGTGCACTGTCGAATTACAAGTCATATACATGTAATTACACACAACGCGGGCGCGGTGGTGATTTTCCTTAATCCTCAAAGTTTTTGAAAACGTAAAAAATCGTAATTTATAGCTTTGAACATAACCTGTCTTCAGAAAGGACAACATAAAGAACCCGTCAGGCACAGCTAATAGATATACTTCATTAGCAGCATATTCAGTAATGATTTTCTCACACAGCTAATATCACTGATTTTATAAACATGCACACCAATATACACAATCATCCAGATACGATTTTGCTATTCAATCAACTTTCTTCTCAGAGATTGAAAACTGTAGACTACTCGGCTTCACAAAACATATGCAACCAACAATGCGTATAGTTGATCCATACCTCCATAGATGGACGCTCACAACGATCCTAGTGAGCAAACGTGGAATGACTTTGCACCCTAAAGACTACCTAGTCTGCAAGGTGACATTTTATGGATTTTTTTGACGTTTTATAGGTTTTTTACATGATAATAAAAATGTCAAAAAACTCCGACAAAATGTCAACTTTCTGACTAGACGGCTGCTAGTGTACAAATAGTTCATTCCGAGATTGCTAGCTGTGAACGCCACTCTAGCATCATATATGGACGAATGACTCAACGACGTGTCATCGTGCTTTGTTGGTTGCAGAATGCCGATATAGTTTGTAGAGTATGTATCTCTGAGAAGATGTGAAAGAATTAGTTGAACAGCAAGATCGCATCTGGATGATTGAATGGTGATTGTATATATTGGCATATTCTGAAGAGAGGTTAAGTTCAAAGTTATAAATTACAATTTTTTCCGGTTTCTTACGTTTTCAAAAATTTTGAGAAGCACTACGGGAAATTACGCGCTATGTATAATTACGTCACATCACACAAAAATAGGAATGACGCATAACACAACACATGTTTGCACTGCCTCACCTCTAGGCGCTGATTTGTATTTTCTACTTGACGTCGCAAAATAAATTTCTATAAAATTTAAATGTCTGGAAATAAAAAATTATGTAAAATGTAATAACCAATCAGGGATTTTCATTTTTTATCTCTCTCACTCTTGAAATTCAGCAAATTTGCTTATGTGATTTCCTTGATGAAGCATACATTTCAAGTGTATTTGAGACAAGAAATCAACGCAGTTTATTAGCGCACAATGCCTCACACTGCACTTATGCCCTGCCGTTTCATTCCGGTATACAACTTACAGCTTAGACCTCCAATAATGCTATCTCTGGAACAAATGTTGCATTACATCAGAGCCAAGTATTGATAGCTGGAGCGTCATGATGTTAAGGCAACACGTACAGCTACAGAACCTACATAATGTCACGAAAAAACCTTTATAATGTCAAAGTCGAGTTCTGCCAAAGAGCCGTTCATTTCGGCTGGTCGGAGTCCAGTTCACCGAGAACTTGATCTGGCACGAACATATCTCGACAATAGCGGCAGCTGCTGGGAAAAGCTATGGCTAAGAAGCACTTTTCTCTGCATGACCTTCTCACTCTATACAAGGCCCAGATAAGGCCTAGCCTCGAGTATTATTCACACGTTTGGGGTGCTGCCGCTCCGTCTACATTATGTACCCTCGATTCTGACGCTGATACCGCCGCGCGATGTGCCTGCCAGACAGACCCTCCTGACTTTGGCTTCCCATCCTAACCGTGTAGAACTTCGTACATCCAGAACTGGCCGATACGACCGCTCTTTTGTCCCGAGGGTTTCGAGATTGTGGAATAATCTACAAGAGGAAGCTTTTCCCAGTTCTACTAACCTTAGGCAGTTCAAAAATCGGATTAACAAAATTATTTCTTTGGGATCCTCATAGCAGCCGCGGTGTCCCGGCATTCAGGCTTCTGCCTGCGCGGCTGCTTCTTTATACTAAAAACTGGTTTAATATCACTTTTCAAGATACGTAATACCTCTGCCGAGCATATTATTTATTTTGTTCTTCCCGTTTAAAAGTGCATTTTAGTGTAATGTAACACCTGAAACTTATCCTGTGGTTTTAATGCTGATAATGGCTCTATGATTATCTGACCGCTAATTGAAGAAACATAAGTAGTGTAAGAAGTACTTTTCCCTCCATACAAAGCCCAGATAAGACCAAGCCTTGAGTTCCGCCGCTCCAACTACTTATTCATATTCGATGCTGTTCAGATGAGTGCTGTTTGACTGATCTATGACATTTCTCTAAGACAGTCTTTCGCGGTCTGTGCTCTCTTCTCTCAAACGGGCTTTGCTCCTCGGAGCTCTCCTCCACCATGCCGCCGCGCGTTCAGTCTGGCAGATGAATTCGCCAGGCTTCTACCTCCCAGTCCATTTCTTGAACTTCGTACACCGAGAGCTGGCCAGTACGAAATATTCCATATATTAACACAAATCTGGTCTCGTTAAAATTTATTACATAGCACTAAATATAGGATGATTGAATCTTAAGATTAATACTGAGTCTACATCGTCGTCATCTTCCTCATCAGATGAAGAACGTTAGCTGCTTCGCCTATCAAACTGTAGCACTCTAGGAGAGATTGCTTCTATTGATGTTAACAAAGATCCTCTCGAGCCGTATTTCCATTATTACTTGTTCCACTACCTCAACTTTTATGTACATCAACGAGCAAACCTAGTCTGTCTTTGAAGCTGTGCTGTATAGATCGTTTCTTGCTTACGGAAACCGCTCTATTTTCGACTCATTTGTCAAACATACAGCATTGGTTCAAAAAACCTGATCCAGGCATGCAAACTTGACAATCCAAATTTAAAATATTCCCGAACAACTTTTTTCTGGTATATTTTTTCGATATCATTTATTTCTTTGGGCTTTGCTTTACAGATAAAAATAATACTATTAAATTAAACAAATAATGATTATTTTTATTTTTTCTCGTATTTGTGAAGAAACTGTTTCAGTTATTGCATTACACACTTTGCCTTCTATCACAATCATCACGCAAACGTGTCCAACAGCAATTTTTCATCACCTAGCATATAAATAGTTGACTTGAGTTCTGAAATTTGTATGTATGATGTCTCTTGAACCGTCAGTTTTTTCATTTCTTGAATGTTGATTACACTTTTGCAGTCTTTCTGTGCCTTTTTTCTCCCATTATGAAGTTCCCGGTTGGTGATTCGCATCCGAATTGATACATTTATTCTTCGCTGTGTTCATAAACAAATTCAACATCAAACCATTCCTGATTTTTCTCCAGAAATATATCCACTTTTCTTCTGCATTGGTCGAGCTGTCCATAAAAGAGGAGTTGATGCTTTGCAATTTTAACATCGCTTGTTCATCGCTGTTTGCCATATCCTTTTCGCACAAGACGTGTAACCATTTTCTGTCTGAAAAAATAAATATGCTTTTCTGTTAAGTCTAATAAAATATCCCAAACAGGAAAAAACAATCAGTAGACTTTATAACTGAAATGATAAAATATAATGGGTAGTCATATAAAATACCTTGAAAACGCACTTCAGGCGGGTACCAAATTTTAGTATGTGATAAACAAATGTTGAAATTATCTTTTGGATAGTTTTTGAAAGCCGCATCTAGCCTGTAGCTCTACACAAAGTTGAATCGGAAAATAAGCATTCAATAAAAGTAACTACATACTTATAGAATATTTATTAAGCAATCATAACGAACATTATAAAACATTGAGAAGATACATCCAGATTGCTTCAAAAGGACCTGATACTAAAGTAATGTTTGTTTGTGTGTTTACGATTTATTTAGCATGATTGATTCTATTATATTCTTTTAAAAAACTAAACAATTACTTAAAAGCATATATTTCAAAAAAACAAAATTTGCATCTCTAAAAATTTTCTCGCTGTCCATGAAATATTCCTTTAATCTTATTTTAAACATCTTTGAATTACAAGTTGACTTTATATCATTATTCAATTTATTAAATTCAAGTAATCCTTTCTGAAATATTGATTTGCTAGTTATAAAAAATAAATAAAATCTATATTTCCTCTTGTATAATAATTATGGTAATGATTATTCAATTCTATGTAGTATTCTAAATGTTGTGGCAAAAGATGATTTTTTATTTTAAATACACAAATAAGAACCAAATATGATATGAAATTTTTTAAATTCAACCACTGCAATTCTTGTAACAGATTTTATTTTGGTGTACTTATCATTGGCAGTGAACAAGATAGTTGAATAATATAGTAAATGAGGTAGAATAATTGTATTATGAACTATTTTTTGGAATATGTACCAAGACTATGAGAAGCCCTATAAAAGTAATTTGTTTTTTGGCAATTTTTGAAATAAGGTTTTCAAAGTGATCCTCAAACTTTAGTTTACTATCAATATATATATACCTAAAAATTTAATTGATTCAACATTTTCAATTATTTCACCATTTATCCTAACTGTGATAGTATTTTCATTTAGGTATTTCCCTATTAGCATACATTTTGCTTTAGAAGTATTTAATTTTAGTTTATTTACATTTAACCATTTTATGATTTTTGTCAAGTAAGAATTTAGCATTTTTAAAGCAGTGTCCATATTTTCATCTGATATGTATATTAATGAATCATCTGCAAATATCTGAATTTTACAATAATCTAAAATATTACAAATGTCATTAATCTATTAAATAAATAGTAGTGGACCTAGTTTACTACCTTGTGGTACACCTACAGAAATATTTTTTTTAGCTTGGTAATGTAACATCTGAAACTTATTCTGTGGTTTACATGACGATAATTCCCCATGCGTTTCTGGCCAAAAAAAACACAGGTATTGAAGATCTGTCAATACATGTGGTTTTATTGGCCTGACAAGCATGGGGGATTATTACTAAGACAGTTTCGGTCAGGCCCTGAACAAGATTGGTGTAATTAATTGCATACAGACTGAAGATATACAGGGTGATTCATAAGTCGTGACCAAAAATGAAACATTATACACAGGACCGCATTTTAAGGGAGGGGTCTTCTATGTAACATTTTTTCCTCGAGAGCTTCATTAAAAAGATGAAGTTTAAAATCAGTTTAGACAACGATGGATTGGCAGAAACGGACCCGTGCATTCACCTGCGAGGTCTCCTGAATTGAACCATCTGGATTTCTTTTTTTGGGGAAAATAATACAAACATGAATTTAATTCAAAAATCAAACATTTCTTAAAATTTTGACTGAATTATATGTAATTTCTTAATATTCAATAAGCTGGTGATGTTCAATGACAAGTTGTCATCTCATACTTTGACAGTATTTTGTTTTCAACATTTCATTGCTATTGGTTGCTGTATCTAACGGTCTGTTGCCCTATAGGTGGAGAATAACGGACTGTTGTTGGTGAAATTGGGACTTAGGCTTTAGGCTTTCGATTCTCCCATCACTAGTGTGATGAAATGACAATTTGTCCCTTCTTGGATTACTTGAAATAGTGATGTGCTTTCCAGTTTGTTTAATTAAGTTGCGTTCAGTTCTAGGAACTAGTTCGTGAACCAACTACTTTATGCAACAATACGACAAAAAATATATATACAGAAACAGAGCAGATATTCCAGTCTTTCAGTCGAGATAACGTAAAAACGATTCAATTCATATTTTTTAACCGTTCCAATACATTCCACTGATCGGAAATGTTTTCTCCCATCACTAACATTATGAGACACTAATTTCAAATGTCAATTCCGATCTCCTTTGGTCTATTCTCCTTCTCCAACGTCACTGTATTCTATGTTTTGTGATCACTTGTTTTGTTATGTGTGGACAATGGAATTTTTTAACAACAAATTTCCGTATAAAAGTGCTCCCTCCAAGATTTTTTGTGAAGAAATACATACTACACTGTCGTGTACACGTTAATTCTGCACTAACCCCTAAATACGTGGTTATGTTGAATGTACCATGTACCGTCACCGATGGTTCGACTGATTATACACTGAAATTAAAACAAAAAACTGCAACTGCAATTGTATGTATGAATGTTGAAACTGTTGAACAGTTTCGGACCAGTAGGGTTAAAATATCGTTGAGGAACTGGAAAGAAGTGTATGAATGTGTTGAAATGCAACACCTAGCAAAAATTTGAGTAAAAAGGCTTTTTCATGTAAGGATTTGGAAGTGCAAGTTTGCAAATGTAGGATAAACTATAAGCACACAGTAGGTGATATAATCACATATGGATTACAAAAGTTGCAATAAACATGGAAAAACCTTCAGCTAATCTGAAAAAATAGATTTTACTCAGACATCAAGCATTTTTAAAAATTTTGGCTCAGTTTTACATAATTTCATAATATTTAATAAACTGAAAAGATTTCAATGGCAAGCTGTCACTTTATATTTTACAGTGTTTTGTTTTGAATACCTTGATGCTATTTGCTGCCAAAAATTTGACGGAGAGATCTTGAGGCTGATTGGGTATATTTAACGGACTGTTTGGTACTCGTACCCTATGGGTGCAGAATAATGGTTTGTTAAATTGTGAAAACCACCCTTAATCTATTTACTTCGTTTGTTGTACATGTTTGTAGTTAACTCATTTCTGAAAAGGGCGAACTTATACCGAACATAATTTTTTCGACAGCTTTGCGTGGGAAGTGCAGGGTTAGTCTACTTCTTTTTTTTTTCAGGTTCCACAGGATCTTCAGTATATGCAACAGCCACCGACGGCCAATCCACTGATGCACATGATCAACCAAATGCAACAGGTTGGTTTCATATCCCTACCATCATTCTAAATGTATTTCCCACCAGGGACATCATTACATAATTTTTGTAGGCCAATAAGCTTCCAGGCCAAGGATTGGTGGACCCGAAACCACCGAATATGCCTGGAACTTTGGATCCACACCTGCAATTGCATGTCGGTAATTTGTTGTCAATGCAGAATCGAATTCCTCCTGCTGGTCTTGCCAACAGTCTACCAACAGGTAAACTAAATATGATAAATTGAAAACTTTAATAAGCCTCGACAGCTAGACAGATTTTTTATATCATAGGTAACTAAAGATTGCAACGAATAGTGATTCTACCGAATGCCGAATATGCGGCCACGGTCTTAGCTGAAGTGCAGATAATTCGCAATTATTGACCACACTGCCCCACTGAGAAGCCCTAGGCAAATAATAAAACAAACTAGGTCATTTGAAATTGTATCCTGCTAACTTCATTGTCAATATCTTGAAGTTTATATTCCGAAATATTTGAAAACAAGTAATACATAACTAATAAATAATATGCCCCGGTACGAAAAGGAAGAGAGCAACAAAACACATCGCACGCGGCGTTTCTTTGAATTGACAAAGTCGGAGCGTGAGTATCCCGCCGTATTCAAGGAGATACCGCGCTGGCCAATGGCATGCGATGTGTTCCGCTAGTCTCTTCAGTACTCGAGAATATGTACGTATAGATCGTCATGTAGCTACCTTTTTTGGGTATTTCGATAATCGGAAAAGTACTGTAAAACATTTTCAGTACTAGAAGAAAGGAAACAATCAATATCCGTTAACCCCTTGCCCCTAGTAAAACTAAAATGGGCCAGTGTATATGACAAATCTGCTTTGTATTGGATTCATTTTAGTGTGCTAATTTGACACCAGGCTACTAGATGTTACAAAGTATTATTTTTAAAATGAGTATGAAACATGCGGATCATTAGCTTACGTTAAATTAAATTATAGTGTACAATGAAAATATTTAGATCTTATAAAACCTAGTTGATATACAAGGTGTTTGAAATTCGATCCTCACCATTGGGATCTCGGAAGCGGTATGAGATATGAAGTCGCTTAAATGGGGCAAAATTGCTTATATAGGTAACCAACAAAGTGCCGCTTAGAAAGTTTCGAAATCCAAAGTACTTCTGGAGAGAGGCAGAAAAAAACGAATTTTCCCGAAATCGATTTAACGTTTTTGTTATATTATATTTATAGTGGGATTTCAAATTAAATTGCACATTAACCTTGTCATTTTCTCCAGTCTACAAGATGGCATAATTAGAATTTAAATATGACGTTTCGTCTTTTGTCCACTATCATCATTATTTTTTATTATAGGCGCCATATTGGATTTTTGCACAGGTGAATGAAGTTTTTAATTCTGATTCTAAAAATGTATATGCCATACGTTGACATTAACAAACTTTACTTATTTGAGAAAAACAGAAGTACCTAGGTAAGCCTTGAAATTATAAGATAGTCATTTGTTTCGTGTACCAGACCAGACCTCAAATTTAACATAGTAACAGAGTTTGGAATCTGAGAAGCAGGGAAATAAATCGACCAGTGAAGAATGTTCAGAGAAGAGTCAGACCTTGCCTACAATATAGCTTACAACATTTTGAACATCTGCTATGATTTATCTCTGCTTATTTATGATTATTATTCTTATTACCATCAACAAAATTGTCATTTTGTGTTCAGGTTCGACCATTCCTTCTTATTTCCTTATAATTTACATCCAACAACAAATTACTGGCCAACCAAGAAAATACATACCTGAATTTAGAAGTGAAAAGTCTACTGAAATGTACATAATTCGAATATATAGTCCATATGAAAAAAAAAATGTTGGTGATGGAAGTCGAAAGAGGAAATCTCGAATTGTAAATTTGACTACGCCAACTTGTAGAGGAGAATAAGTAATATTAACAAAATGCAATTTTTTTTGGAAATCACAAATGAAGTCAGGAAAAAGTTTGCGAAAAACAAGTAACTATCTGATAATCTCACGGCCTACCCAGGAAATTCTGCTTGTTTGAAATAACTAGTGTTTGGCAATGTCAACGTATGACGTATTATACATTTTTGGAATCTGAATTAAAAACTCTATTCATCTGTGCATAAATCCAATATGGCGTCCATAATAAAAATAAAGTTGATTCTGGAGGACAAGGGACGAAACGTCATATTGAAATTCTGATTGTCACCTTGTAAACGAGAAGAAATGACAACGTTAATGTGCAGTCTATTTCGAAATCCCACTACAAATAAAGTCTGGAAAAAATCAAATCTATTGTTGGAAAAATCGGTTTTATCCGTTTCTCTCCGGAAGTACTTCGAATATGGAAACGTTCTAAGCGGCATTTTGTTAATTACCTTAATAGGCAACTTTGCCCCAATTCAAGCAACTTCCTATCTCTTACAGTGTCCGAGATCCCAATGGTGAGGGTCGAATTTGAAACACCCGGTGATAGCAGTAAAAAATTTGCATATTTTATTGATCTCGTACATTATATTCCACGTCCCTAAGCGCCTCATGATATAAAAGCGATCAACAAAGATATGAAATGTACTATTATGAACTTTGCTCTCGTGCAGATCACGCGTTCAATTTTGATATCCAACTTATGGCAGTAAATTTGTATGATGACCTTAACCAAAAAAATTTAAAGCACAATTTAACACATCACTATTCTGCGTCAGGGCTCGCGCCTCCGATAACTGGCGGCGTGCCTCCCGAGACAATCCCTAGCCTGCAAGCCGCCGCCGCCGCTGTATCCTTGGGTCCCAACGGACTTCCGCTGACCGGCATCGCAACTTCGGGGGCGGCGGCATTGCCTAGGCCGCCCCCTGACCAGATACCCGGGGCTCCAGGGGGAACGCCTCAACAGGACCAGGACCCGATCAGTAGTCTGCTGAAACAGTTGCAGCAGCAGAAACAGCAGTCGCAACAAATCGGTATGATTTTGAAAAGCAATAGGAAATGCGGCAAATCAAAAGTTTTACAGCCATTATCAAAGAGTACATAATGGCAACACTCTCCTCCATGCTGCCTAACCAGGATCAACGGCCAGCTTTGACCCCCATCCCTCACTTTACCAAGTCCTTGGAAGCTTCAAGAACAGTGTTACCGTTTCAAGTACCTATAATAATGGCTGTATATTTTTGATGGAATCACCGACATACATACTGGGTGTTTGACTATCACCATTAGGAGCTCGGAAACGGTAAGAGATACTAAGTCGGTTAAATGGAAGCAGTTGCGCGTTAAGGTAACTAAGAAAATGACACTTGGGAAGCTTCACAATTCAAAGATTTCAGGAGATATTCCCAAGAGCGTTTTTATTTTTTCCTGGTGGGCTTCCAAAATAAATTACACATTAACAATGGCACTCCTCCACAAGATGGCGTAATTATAATTCCAACCATAATAACTTTTTGTACAGGTGAATAGAATTTTCAATTGTGTTTTCAAAAATGTATAATGTCATTAAAGTTAAAATACTATAATTATACTAGAAATAAAAATTTCATTAAATAGAACTTACATATTTTTCCTCAATCCATTTTCTGTAATTCTACTTTCTTGTCTATTAAAACTAAAATTACGTCACTATGTATTTTGATTATTCATAAAGTGATTTTTAATTTCACTTTAAACATTTTTAAATTCGAACATTGTTTAATATCATTATTCAATTTATTAAATTCAAATACTCCCTTTTGAAATATAGATTTACTAGTTATGCTACTATTACAATTTTGCAGATGAAAATCTATACTGCCTCTAGTTTCGTAGTTATGATAATGACTATTTAATTTTGTGAAGTTCTCTAAATGTGGTGGTAATAAATGATTTTTTAATTTGAATATGAAAACGAGAACTAAATAATATATGAAATTTTTCACATCCAACCACTGCAGTTTTTCTAACATAGACTTAATCTTAGTATATTTGTTTTTATTTAAAATGATTCTCATAGCTTTATTCTGTAGAATTTGTAATTTTGAAAATATGTTTTCATTTGCTGTAAACAAGATGGTTGAACAATATAAAAAATGAGGAAGAATTATAGTGTTATGCACAATTTTTTTTGGAATACATTCTGAGATTATGGGAAACTCTATAGAAGTAATATATCTTTTTCGATATTTTTGAAATAATGTATTCATAATGTTCGTGAAACAGTAGCTTACAATCCACATATATACCAGAATATTTAAATGACTACTACAATTTTATCATCATTAATCATGAGCCTAATTGTATTGTCACCTAAATGTTTCCCTATTGACATACATTTTGTTTTATTAGTGTTTAATTTACGTTTATTGACATTTAACCAATTCGTAATTTTTTGTTAATATCACTATTTAACAGTTCTAAAGCAGTGTCCAAATGCTTATGTGCTATATATATATATAAAGAGAATATGATCATGCGGAGAAAGGTATATAACAACAAGTAGGAAAATAATGGGCAAAATCCGCAAAAAGGAGGAAAGTGGATTCGAGCAGAAAATAGGATAGGTAACCCGAGCGATACGTATTTCTGCTGGTTGGCTTCATTTGGCCCGAAATGAATGCACATATGAAACTACAAAAGTAGATACACATGCCCACACATCCGGATACGGGTGTAACCTGAGGAAACGAAGTTGGAGGGAAAAAAAAACGACACACGAAGTCCACAACAAGAGCCAACCTACACATTGTAGTATAAAATGGCTATACGACCTCGAATTTTCAAGGAGACGTCTAACCACAACCACGCGGCCGGTTATAGCCACTTGTAATCGATAAAGTGTGCCGTGTGCTGCTGTCATTTTCAATATAAACTATGAGAATATCAGGGTTTTTGTACTACCGAAAGTTTAGCAATATTAATGCATGACATTTTTGAAATCAGAAAGAAAAACTATTCATCTGCACAGAAATTCATTACAGCGTCCTAAGAAAAAAATGAAGTTGTAAATGAGGACAAGAGACAAATTGCCATATAAAATTTTAAACATACCATTTGGTAGAGAAAAAATTTGAATGCCGATGTACAATTTATTTTGTTAAATCCCACCTAAAATAAATGCAAGAAAAAATAAAATCGATTTTGGGAAGATAGGTTTTTTTCCATCTCCACAAATAAGTATTCTGGATCGCGATACTTTTTAAATGATATCTTTTTAGTTGCCTAAATGCCCCCACTTGAGACTGAGATCCCAATGGTGGTAGTGGAATTTGAAATACTCGGTATGTACGTAATTTGGAGACTGATTCAGGGTAAGACCACTGTAACGAACTAAAAGGGTTTTTTGGCGAAGAAAAGTAATAAAAGGACAATATTAAAGTTATTAAGCATGAATAACAGTAAATGTTACCGTAAAAAATATTTTAAAATAGCACGGAATCAGTTTATTTGAGGCCGTATAGTTGCTGGAAATTGGATCTAGGAAAACAAAACAAAAACACACTTGTACATATTTTTTGTGTGGTTCGCGAGTATTTGAATTAAAACGTTCTATTTTCGAGAGAACAATTATTTGTTAATTAATGATGATCAACTTAAAGAAAATCCTCTTCGTATATCATCGAAATGTTATTCTACCTACCGTTTTGAAAACTCGTGTATCGAGAAAAACGCGTGTTGAAATGAAAATATGAATACAACACAACAAAAAAAACTTACTTGGATCGTCTCAAGTCGTATCTAGACTTGACAACTCAGTTTGTGTCCTATAATGGATTTAGTTCTCACACATACATGTCAAGTAGTGGTGTACTTCAAGGTTCCATTTTGGGTCCCTTATTGTTTGCCTTATACGTCAACGATCTTTGCAGTTCATTATCATGCAACAAGCTTATGTTTATGTATGCTGATGACCTGAAGCTTGACACATCTATTTTTAGCTGTCAAGATTGTGAGAACCTCTAACAAATATTTGTTTTTTACAAATATGGTGTACTAATAAAAATTTGAGTTTGAACAAATCTAAATGTCGCATTTTAATTATAGAAGTTTCAATATCACAACACTTATTAAGGTATTTTCTGTGCTTGTTATTAGTAAATTAGAATATGGTGCAATCATTTGGAGTCCTATGTATGAACTCTACAAAAATAATATTGAAAAAGTGCAAAAGAAGTTTCTGAAATATCTATGCTATATGAATGATGGTGATAGTTTTTTCTCTCTGCTTACAGCGCCTTTCTCTCTTTTGTGTTTTTTATCACTTCATGGCACACATACTGTGTAAATTAAATAACTGTACTACGTATTGCTCTCTAAATGGTGTCTGTACTTATGGGCAATAAATGCTTTATTATTATAGAAAGGATGGAATAAAAAAATGGATAATGTAAATTTTTACCATTATTCTGCTGCCTGAACTTAAATGCCTCTGTTACTCTATTTAAGAATATAGAAATCCAAGGCTAAGACATTAGGCTATAACTTTCCAGCTGGTATTCATCTGAGACAGCTGTCGTTTCGGAGCAGTTGGATGCGCTTGGAGACAGCTCCAAATTGGAAAAATTCATAGTGGTGTTAGCCCTTAATGCGTGCAAGTCAGCAACTTTACTAATCTTTTCTATTACAGATTCGTTGTGGCAACAGAATCAATTCGGCATTCCTCCGTCAGCGCCTCCAGCCGGCCAATGGTCGGCGCCCAACGATGTGCCATTGTCTATGTGGGACATCCAGAAATCTGCTTCGCCCATATCTCAACCACCATCTGCTGCACCGGTTGCACCCCTTTCACAGCAACAGAACCAGACACCACCCGTCAGCCAAAATGTTCCACAGGTAAGATGAAACCCTTCTCAAATCTCTTCAACTTTTAACCAAAGAATGTCTTTGAAGTTGCTGGTCACCTTCATTAATTTTGTTCCTTGAATTGGGTTGGGTTGACAGTGCATTTCTGGTCGTCTATTTTACCACGTTTTATATCAATCCCAGAGCCATCTTTGAACGAATCGCTAAACCGAGGGCAGAAAGTCGATGAAGCGGCCATTTAGAATCGGTTATGTTTATAATGAGCTGAAGTAATACAGTTTTATTAATATTGCATATTTACCACATTTATTTTCCAAAATTTGTTGCACACTATAGAATATATGTGACTCGACTCGCACTTCAACAAACTCATTGGCTTAAATACGAATATCAATTGGAATTCACAGGAGAACATGATAGAATCGTGAGAATGTCGAATACGTTTTGTGATTGCTCTGATCGATACACTTACATAAACATTTTCCAACTCGCAGTGTATACGTTTTGTGAAAAACATCATTTGCTTTAACATAACATTAATTTTTCTAAAAAAAAAATCTCTGGCAACTCTGCATTGATCTCTCGCCAAATAAATCGTGATTAAACATCATTTTGCCTCCTTGAATTGGTTTGGCCAGTCTATCTCTCTCTACTTTTATTCGCTTTGACTGTTTTCTCTTGATATATGTACCTTCTCTTTGCTTTAGCCATGGAATTGCTTCGCTGTTTCTCGGATACTCAACCCTTCTTCGCGTGTAGATATCACTTTACGTCCAATATATAACTGACTGATTTAAATTGCGCGCAATTTTTAATACACGCATTTGGTAGGTGGCGCCGTAGCAATTGTTTAAAGCGTATGTGTCCAATTCATCATGGAGCGCTACACGATCCCACAACGCGTCCGTATTGTTCAAACGTTTTACTTAAATAAGTCGATTGTTGCAACGATTTGGAAGCTATGTCAAGATTTCGGTCGAAATAATGTGCCCAGTGTCAACACCATTCATCAGTTGGTACGGAAATTTGAACAAACAGCTGAAGTTAAAGACTTGCCAAGGTCGGACCATGTTCGAACTGTTCGTACTCCGGAAAATATCGAAAGAGTTCGTTACAGTGTAGTGTAGCGCCCTGAGACATCTACCAGTCATCGTTCTCAAGAACTGGGCATTCGTCGCACTATTTAAAAAAAAGACTTGCCATACAAGATTCAGTTAACCCAAGAAATACAGCCTTGTGACCATGAATTGGCCGACAATACAGTCATGCCATACCTGTATCCTTCTCAATACCCAAAATAACGATTTTTACCGACAACTGATAGTGAGCGACGAAGCCCACTTCGACATGAACGGAGTTGTTAATAAGCAGAATGAATTGTCGTATCTGGGCATTAGAGAACCCTCGTGTCATCCACCAACGACCACTACATCCTCGTCAAGTCACAGTTTGGTGCGGTGTTGGGTATGGAGGTGTGCATTGGACCTTACTTCTTTGAAGACGCTACAAGTAATTGGCTTACTTTCAAGGCCGAATGCTATCGTGATATTAAGGTGCAAGACTTTCTGGCACCTCAAATTCAACAATTTAACCTGCAAAACATGTGGTTCCAGCAGGATGGAGCAACTTGTCACACAGCTAGGGAAACAGTGAATCTTTTGCGAACAATATTTCCGGGACGTTTAATTCCTCGATTTGGTGATGTCAACTGGCCACCAAGGTCACCGGATTTAACGGCTACTGACTTTTTTATGGGGATTTTTGAAAATAGGGCTTATGCCAACAAACCAAATACTGTAGAGCAACTGAAGAACCATATTACGGAAGCGATTGAAAATATTCCTCCCGAAACCTACCAAAAAGTGATGGAACTGAAAGTGTAATCAAGAAGGCTCAGGTTTGCGCGGCTTCAAGAGGCGGACATTTGTCTGATATTATTTTTCATACATAATTTCTAAGTTTCAATAAAAAATTAAGATGAAAAAAATTGATGTGTTTTTCGTTTCATAAATATTCAAGATACAAACCAGTCAGTTATGAAAATGAACAACTGATGAGTTATAGATCTTTTCACCGATTTTGGAGATTAAATCTCAATTCCAAACGAAAGATTGACTCAGAGTCAGATTTATAGACCTTCCTCGCGGTTTTCTTGGAAACAATGGACCTCTCGTTAGAAACAGTGTAACAATGACGCTTCCTTGAGGAACGTTCAAGGGAAGATTTAAATTTTCATTTCACAGTAGGCTGTAACAGTAGTCATCACAAGCTGTCATCAATGTCACAAAGATTTTTTTCTGTTTAGCATTTTGATTCTGGAATTGGAACGATTTGGTTTATTTCCGCTAAATATCAATAAACAATGCAAAATGATAATGTTTGCTTCCTCGAATTGCAGCATAATCTCAGAGAAGTGTAATCCATTGCCACGTCATAATTGATTGCAGCTCGATTGGGATTAAATCCGACACTTCTACGTTGCTGAATTTCATTCCTTCCATCCGCTCAACTTCATTTCTAGCTTCTCGTTGCACGTCAGTTTAACTTCTTCGTATATATCTTTGACTTGCAGCATTGCGAGTTCTGTGACCTAGGTTGGTACGACTAATTAGCATTTTGAAGAATCACGATTTTAATATAAGGCGTGATTGCGTTGAACTAACTTCCACCCTTGTTAATTGTTTTTGAACAGATACTTCTCAAAAAACTCACTGAACACACTGAAAACTGGTCTGTGCACTACTATTAAATAAAACAATATTTTTTCATGGATAAACACTGTTAAACGATAATATAAATTTGCGGCGTGTGAGCTGTCAAGTTCAAAATGATAGAGTAGTGAAAGTCAATTAAGCAAAAGAAACGTATTTTCATCCGCCATTTTTATCCATAGAGTTAACTGTCAAAGATAACAATTAGGCAACACTGCAGTTTCTTTTGAAGGGGCCACCACAAAGTACGGATGGTAAAGAAATGTAAGTTCAAAAACGTGTTTTCATAAGCCATTTTCTCTCACACAGCTAACTGTCAATAGCTGTTGGAATAAAGATGGCGGAGAGGAGTGCCTCTCTTTTGGTACTTGAGATATTTCTTATGCTGTACGTGCTCCCTGCTCAAGCAAACTGTCAAATACGCTTTAGCTTGAATAATCATTAGGTTTTCAATGATTTCCCAATTTTCTTGATTGATTCTTAGATTATAATGCGTGACTATGGAAAGAAATATTTAGCGAGAGGGAAGATGCATTTGGTCGAGATACTAGACAAATTTAAAGAGATCATTGAAAATAAAAACAGATAACAAGAGCAGAGCAGTTCGGTGCAATTGATTGCCTTTATTATGTTTTTTTACTTCTCTGTGATTTTGCTGTAATTTGAGGAACAAACACATATTGTTATTTGCATTGAGCCACAAAAGGAAGATATTTCTGACAATCGGCGACAGCATGTAATAACAACTGTTACAGCTCACTGAGAAATGAACATTTAAATCCTCCCTTGAACGTTCCTCAAGGAAGCGTCATTGTTTCACTGTTTCC